>JAUALY010000004.1:15537500-15882500 GCA_030819805.1 Penstemon newberryi var. newberryi | reverse complement strand
TTGATTAGGGGGAGGTAATGTGCATGCATGGAGAAGTTGTCAAAGATAACGACCCCGTTACCTAAAAAAGTGGGATTGGGGATCGAAGTGAATCTTCTCCTTATTGAACTCTCTAATAGTGAATTGGCCTCGTCTTACGTTGGCTTCTCGAAGCATTGGCCTCTCAGCCAGGGTTTAGGTCCTCTCTTCCTCTTGTAGCGATTCCCAAACGAGGTGTATTATCTTGGTGGTTTTATGATCCTTTTGGGCGAGGTTTTTCAAATCGGGTTCTTGAGTCGGGTCGCAAGTGTCCCATTTTGGTCCTATATGAAGGGAGTAAATTGATACACATAAAATGACGCAGGGGAATAAATTATCACATACAATAATACATGAGATAAATTGACACAATACAATAATAGAAGGGTCATATAGCTACATATATAATAACATAGAGGGGTAAATCTTCTGCTATTTATTTGTGATTAAGTTGACTAGGTCTAAGGGAGGATAATTTTGCCAATCATATATGTTTTTTTTAAGTTATAAAAATATCTGGTAGAGTGGGAAAATGTGAGTTTTTTATATAATAACGAGGTATTTTTAATTAACAATGAAATAAGTTGAACATTTATGAATATCATAGAGGGTAAACTGCCATTAACTCTAAATTTATTTATGTTTTTACTTTTTCTTTTTTTTGACGGCGAGTACATCATTATTTCAAACACTATATCAGGAAATCTATTTAATTGGTATCAAAGTATAAATATAAACTAATTATAAATACTAGTATTATACTAGATAAATACTCATACTAGTATTGAAAGTTGAACATACCCATAACCCCTTGATCATGGAGTCTCAACTTTAACCAACAAACTATTGTCCCATCGGCATTTATGATTTTACTTGAAGGCTGGTAAAATAATTTGAGAGAATTTCACTTTTGGTACCACAAGTAACCTTACTTTAAGGTTATGGTACCATAACTTTAAAAACATACACATTTGGTACTTCCCTTAATTTTTGTACGGAAAATTCAATTTTAGACGGAAATTGATGGAAAATTTACATAATTGGTCCTATAGTTATATATTGTTGCCAAACTTTGCCCCACACATTTTATGACCGACAAATTTACCCCACAATTCACAAATTTGAAGCATTTCAATCCCAATTACAAATATAATTAATTATAAATTCTATTTATCAATGTTATATATTATAATTATTAAATCTCTAACACAAATTAGATTTTATATATAATATGTATAAACTAAATAATATTTTATAAAATCCAAAAAAAAATATCAATTAAATTCAATGGATTTTTTAAATTTAAAAAGAATCTTTTAAACTAATTAGATTTATAAATTAAATTATATTTTATATCAAATTTGAAAATTAAATATCAATTAAACTTATTAAAATTTTTAAATTGAAAAAAAATCTTTTATACTAATTAGATAATAATATATACAAATTAAATAATATTTATTATAAATAATGAAAAAAATCTTTTTAAAATTATAAATAATAATAATTTTAATTATTAAATTTATTATAATTAAAAAAAATAAAAAAACCCTAAATCTAATTAGTTTAAAAAAAATTTAATTAAAAAAATCTAACAAGAAAATTTATTTTTCAGATTTTTTATAAAATCTAATTAGTTTAAAAGATTATTTTTCGAAATTAAAAAATTCTAATAAATTTAATTTATATTTTATTAGATTTTATATAAAATATTATTTAGTTTATATATATTATATATTTAATCTAATTAGATTAAGAAATTTAATAATAATAATATATAAAATTTACAAAACTTGTGAACTTTGGGGTAAATTTATCGACCAGAAAATATGTGGGACAAACTTTGGCAGCAATCTATAACTATAGGACTAATTATGCAAATTTTCCATCAACTTTGCCATTGAATTTTCCTTCCAAAAATTGACGGAAGTACCAAATGTGTCGAGGACAATTAATATGTGGTACCAAATATGTATGTTTTTAAAGTTATGGTACCATAACCTTAAAGTAGGGTTACATGTAGTATCAAAAGTAAAATTCTCTCAAAAGAAATTCCCTTTTGAAAAAATAATTATTAATTTAGTTTTGTCACGATAAAAAGATATCCACATGTGTTCAGATCGGATTTGATTCCATGTTCTTGTTTAGGTTTAATAGAATTATTTCCATGCAAGTTAGTACTTAGTACAAATATTTTTGTGTGAATTGAAGAACAATACGTGAAAAAAATTTACCTTCACAAAACAAGATATACAAGTAATTTCTCTAATCCTATATGTGATATTGTGATGCATGTTAAAATGTTAAAATAAAAACATTTGGGTTAAAGAAAACCTCAATTGATTATAAATATAACCCATTATTAAATATTTACACATCGGACATTTATAATGTAATGGGGCTTCAGGCAAGTACTGCTGTGAGAATTAATCCATTAAAAAGAAATAATAATAATAATAATAATATTAGTAACAAGAGGTAAGTACAGAGTCAGGAACTTTGATTGCGTGAGAATTGCATAAATTACCATTTTGACGAAAATAACAGAGGCAGGACTTGCAGGTATGCTGCATTTACTGCACCACACCTTAATTTGTCAAAAGTAATAAGGACCCCCTTCCGCTAACACTCAACACTCACTACCCCTAAGATTTTCTCACTCCACAACCCCTCGTCTTTCACCAGCAAATTGCCCATTTTGCCTATAGTTTGACGCTTGTTTAATTTAAATATAATTTGGATGATAATAAATAAGTAAATCGGAGAATATAATTATTGGTCGTATATAGTATTTTCTAACTTGCAAATAAAATATTTTGGATGCCCCAACTTATTAATTAAATCAAATAAAAATGAACATTGATGAATATATCATTCAATGATATAAAACTAAAACGGGTATCATAACTACTTCTCGCTGACAATTTTAATATATATCTATTCGGGTTAGCGTATATACTTGAAAATTTGTCAATTTTCGGCAATTTCAGTGCCAATTAGCCCCAATTGGTGAACTGACTCATGCCAAGTGATGTGGAGGTCATATGCTCGATAATTTGGGGGTGACATTATTCGTCGTCGGCCTGAGGTCGAAGAACAGTTTTTCGACCTAAGTCATTGCAGGCTTGGGTGCATCTTCCTAAGCCGTCGTCGGCACGACCTAGGAGGTGGGAGAGTGGTTGGGGGTGGGATTGGTTGTAGGAGGCGATGGTGAAAATCAAACTAATCTACTCGATACTCAACTCGAACTTAGTTGATAAAAGCTTTTTTGAGCTCAATTCGTCAATCTTATCAAACAAGGTTGAACAACGTTTTGCGTTTGATAACTTTTAAAGATCGGCTCGATAAGCAAAAAAAATTATAAAATACATGTAAAAAAATTAAATTACTCGAACTCGGCTCGAACTTGTTAGAGCTCGGTTCATCTAGTAATCAACCAAGCTCAAAAATGATAGTCGGGTTGTGGTTCATCACGGTTGCGATTCCATCCTATATTTCAGAGAGTAGTTTTATTTTTGTTTATCAATTTATGTTTTTTTTTTTTTTAAGATTTTGTTTAAGACATTGTTTAAAACTTTATAGTTAAAGTTGGTTTTATATTCTCCCAAAAGAAACAAGATTTTTATAAATTATTTATTTTATCTTTCTTTGTTTTTGTTCAAATATTTTGACATGTTCTATTAAATGCTTCCCCTTAAAAATTTTAATATTTTAATGGTCGTTTCAGTTATATACTTCTTGTTATAAAAAAACAAAAAATTAAAAATAATTTGGTATTTTAACCTTTTCAATCGTTTGATCGAGTATTATCCGACGGACCCGCGGAGTCGAACTGTTACACAACATATACATAAACCGAATCTCCAGCGAACCCCAGACCAAAGAAATTCCAAAGGCTAGGGACTAAGGTCATGGCCCAAGTACAGCGATCCATGAGATGTATATATCGTCCAGAATGACCTATGAACCTAACTTGGCCCACGAGGCCATCAATACCTCATGTGGGTCCAATTATCATTCCCTGCAAGCGAGGCTGAATAACCATGAGGATCAAGTTTGAAATATGCAAGGATGAGCACGTTTGATAACCATAGTCCCTATCATTAAGGGATTATGAAAATGTTCTTGTTAACCACCCGAATCTCATGTAGATCATTTCATTTAATTATGGATCCTTCTTCCTTCCAAGGAGATCCTCCTCAGGTATAAAAACCTCAAAGGTACAACTCTTATGAACCTATTAATCACTTTACCTATAATTTGTTCTTGCCTTTAAGTTCCAGTTTCTTTACTGACTTAGGCATCGGAGGAGGGTCCGCCGACACAACCCCACAAGTCTTTCCTCTGTTTTGCAAGAGCATGCATAACATTTATCCATATTCAGAAGCGAAGTCAGTCGGATCTTTGGAGATTCGGTTCCTGAGACTTATAACCACATCACTATGCAGACTCTATTATGTACTATCTGACATCACTATAAGTATGCTCAAGCGACATTAACATTGTTCTACCCTTTAGTTTCTTAGTTAGCCAAACTTTCACTTTCCTTGTTGGGGGAAGCAGTGAATCCCACTTAGCCTCTCTGCAGGCTAGAAGATTGATGGCGATCCTTCGAGATGATATTAGAGTCGTAGGCCTTGGAGGCCTTAGCTCGAAGGAGATTTTTCAATCGATTACTTGATTATCACATAGCGAACACCCTTTTAGGTCTTTTTGGAGAGGTGATCTGAATTTCTCATGGGAATGAGCAATTGGCTTGAACATGATTGGACTGAACTTTGTTTGAATTGGGTCATATATATTTGAACCTAATTCAAATATATATCTCACATCATTAAATGTTGTTTTCATGTCTACCAATAAGCAATTAATAGAAACACTAAGCAAATTTACTCGTCTATTCCTAAGAAAAGTAGGTCCCCTCTTGTCTTCCTACAACTCGTGGCCCGCGAGGGCAAAAGCGTCTATTACAAGTGTACCCATGTGTTCATGAGGATCATTTGTCACACGATGACTAAATTCTTAAATTTAATCAGAATTTTTGTCGGATTCCGTAGAATTTTTCAACGTGGAGTGTTTAAAATTGGAAAATAAGAAACAGATCTATTGTTAATTTCTTACAACTTATTTTAAGCTAAAAATAAGAGATAATGATCGTAATCCTTTTGACCCTAGCTAGTTTTTAATTGTACATATAACAATGTCCAACCTTATACGTGAGATTTTGGAATTTAGTGCATGCAAATTTTAGTTCTTTAGCCTTTAAATAACGACGCTTATCTCCTCTAAATATCCCTAAATACAGCCACGTGTCCCAAAATTATCCCATGCTCCAACACCTGGATTTTATAATTCCAAGTTGCTTCCACCTCCAATAATTAAAACAAATTATTCGCTCCTTAAATCATAGACTAGTGACAAAAGTTGAGATTTTAACTAATTAATGTAAAAAATAATTGAGATTGAGCCCATAAGTATTAATATTTATTTAATATAATATTGATCTTAACAACCCAGATCTATCTTGATACTTTGATGATAATTGAATATATACAGATAAATTTTTTAATATGTTAATTAAAGTAACTATATATTCACCACGTCGTTAAATTGTTTCGAAAACAAATGATTCAAGAAAGATGCTCTCAGTTTACATGTAAAGTTTTCTGAATAAAAAACCATGTATGTGTAAATTACATTGTTTTATAATTATATACTATAATTATTATGGCTAATAAATTAGGAATAATTTAATTCTCAAGCTTTATTTCTTTCTGCAGCAAAAGGTGGAAAACCGTTGAGAGCACTGATTGCGGTGGGAATATTTTAAATGAAATATGAATAATTTAATTACTAATTAGTAATGGTCTATATAGTGAAAGGGATCCGTTTGTACGTGAATGGGGAGGGATTGATGATGTCATCAAACCAATCATGCAGCTGCTGCTAAGGTTTAATCATCGATAAGTGTGCCTAATCAAATGAAAGCTTTGAAACTCACAATAAAGCACTAATTAATGGCTGTAAATTCATCAAATTAGTTATTTTAATTATGGCATGTTCTCCTATTTTATTATGAAGTGTATTGATAATAATAATATCAAGAAAAAATCTCAAAAATCAGGTCTAGACAATAATATTTCCTAATTAAATTATTTGTTGATAAAAGTAGAATCGCAATAGTTTATTCAATTTTTAGTTTCAACTATCAATGTTCATTGTTCTCTAACAATAAAAAAAGTGTGTATCGTTGCGTAGCTAGGTTCAAGTAATTAATATTTTGATATAATATAATGCATAAAAATATTATAAATGTAGGTATTAAAAATATTGACATATTACTAAATAATATAAATATAAATATTATTTAAATATCGATGAGCCTTAGCTTGATGGTGAAGCTGATGCCCCATGACCTCCCATGTAAAATGTGGGTCTTTCTCTAGTTAACACTAGTCTTGTGTGTGAATAGTTTTTTATTAAATAGTTAAATAGTATTTTCATTTTAAAATATGGGAACTTAACATTTCTTTTATAAATTACAAATACAGGTACATTTATATCTTCTAAATGTTATATAATGATAGGTTCAAATATTTAATTAAACTCTTATTGTAATCCAAATATCCAAATACGTATAATGTACAGTTACATAAACAACAATATCATAAATGGTTTAAATTTATTGTCAAATTAAAAATATTATGACCAAACTAAATAATTTTCTCGTCAACTAAATACTTTTGTAGTCTAAAAATCTTACATTTCTCCCACCAACAAACTAACTAGAAATTATATTCTAATTACTCTAATGTTAAAACTTGCAAAGGTGATTAAACCATCTTTCTCCTTTAAAGACCAAGCTAAAAAGACATGGGATTGAATGAAAGTAATTTGCTTATAGTAATTGAAAATGTTCATTATTTTATTTTAAATTTATTTTTATAGATTCAAATAATTATAATTATTTCTTAATAAATTATATGAAATATTAATTATTCATAAAAGAATTAGACGACCGAAACTAAATCCAGCTGTAAATAAAGTTAAACATCATTGGTCCCATTTTTTAATTTTATTTATTTTTGGGATGTCGAAAAAAATGCTCTTTTTCTTAAAATTGAAATAATTTTCTCATAACTACTCTCCTTTATAAAACAACGATTTGATACAAATTTTCAACCACTACTTTTCAGAGTATTAACATAAATTACTCTTTCAACTCTTACTTAAAATTATGCGTCAAACCTCAATGGAGCCAAAAATATAGGACATATATAGGGATATGTAATTATATTCTTCCCTAATAAAAATTAATTTTTTACTTTTTTTTTTTTTATATCTATATAACCATTTTATTCAGTGGTAACAATAAAATTTCTTTTATAATCTCTGCTAATTTATGGAAATTTTAATTATTCATGTTATTAAACCAAAAACTAATATTTATGAGATAAATATCGGAGAGACATGAATAACTTATTATGTATCCTAATTTAACTAAACCTATTGTGTTTGCGTTTAACCTATTTTATTCAATGTCAAAGAAAAGTACATAGATAGAGATATTCTAGTCCACGCAAAAAGTTAAGAATCACTTAACATTATTCGTATTTTTATAGTAAAATAGTATAATACTCTTATAATAATAATAATAATAATAATATAATACAGTATTATATAATATAATAAGTTTATATATATAAATGGAAATGGTCGATTGGGTCGCATGAGGTTTGATCCAAATCTAATTCCATTTATATCGGATTAGATTTGGATCCGGTCCGTAGATCTAAAATTTCCGATTACATTAAAATTTTGCCCCAACTTTGCACGAATATCTTTTGATTCAATAGGTTTGTTTACGTCATATTTGCGTTTAACTTAAATTATTCAAACTCAAATGTTCAACTTTCTTCATAGTTCATTATAATCCAAAAAAGAATAGATTAATTTTAACTCACTTAACAACCTAACTCAAACGATTTAACATATCACGATACATAATTGTGATTTTGATATTAACTAATGTGTCTCATTAATTCACGTTGTTAGAAGAAAATATGCATAATAGTAAGATTACTAATGAAATATTATGTCTTCTTAAATTGATGATATAACATTATCAATGTTACATGTCTAGATAAAATGTTATGTATCTACATATTTTATTTATCTATCGTGGGATTCGGGTCTTTAACAAATCGAACCGATCTAAATTCATATCCGTTCTATGTATTTCAGTTTACGGATCTTCTTAATCAGATCAAATCCATCGAATATCTAAACACAAATTTGATCGGGTTCTAACCAGATTCAAACTAGAATCTATCCCACCGGCAACCCAAGTTATATGTAATGGTTTGATTAAATTCAAACGCATAATATATACATAAAAAAAAGTTTGAAATGTTACGGGTTAAGTGTTGCACAAAAATAGAGATATAAATTGATTCACATAAAGTAAAATAGAAGGGTAAACTAAATTTGATAAAATAACAGAGAAAGATAAATTGGTCCGACGAATTTTTGTCGTAACATATTCTTTGAAGGTTTGAGAATGCGAGAAAGGCAATGAGATTTTCTTTTTGTATTGTTATTTTTCTATCATAGGGATAAATTTACATTACAAATATCGGGAAGGATAAAATGTCATGAACTGTATTATTACACGTCTGTTTATTCAAAATAACAACGAATTTGTTGAAATTATGTTCATTGTAAATTTAATGAATTATACGTGATGATTCATGCATGCATGTGTATGTTTTCCTCTTTCATGATATTTCTGCTACGTGTAAAAGAATTCTGAAATCAGTAATTTTCCAGTTAGAACTTAGAACTAAAATGTAAACAAATTGATTTTCGTATTTTTTTTTTCCACTTCCCTTCACTAAATTGTAGTTCAAAGTGCAATTTTGAAAGGAATATTTTTATTTTATTTTTGAGGGTTCCAAGACATAGACATAGGCCGGTCTAATTAATTGCTTTAATGACACGATTGAGCCCATTAAGTATGAACCTGTTATCATATAGACATATACTTTTGAAACTAAAAAAATTATCTGAGGAAATTTTCTTTTAGATCGAGTTTTGTCATACCATTCAATCACAACGCGAATGTATTGTACATGTCTTGTAATCGAGTATTATTATTCAATCATAAAACAAGTGTATTGCATTTTGTTTTAAGATTGAACGAGATTGTCCCACTAGATTTTCCGAACTTTAATTAAAAAAAAAATGATTAGAACTAAATAAAAAGATACATCTAGCAAACTGTCTAAGCCCAAATTTGGTTGGATCCATTTTATATTAATTAGTCCGGTCCGCACTTGAGATTAACAAGCCCCATAAAGGAATTCCGGTCCAGTTAACCAATTAGTCAATAAATGATATGTTGAGTACTTGAGGCCCGTTTTGAACAGGTCCAATATATGTCCAACACAGAATAGGGCCTAACCCACTTTAACAATAGGCCCGTATTATTGGCCCATATTTATACTCAATTTTAGCATTATTTACTCTCCAAAACTATGTGGGATGAAGCTCTTCTTGCTTCAATTTCATTCACCTTTAGTTTTATCGACTTAATAAAATTGGGTTAAAACTTAAAATCAATTGGATATGGCATATAAACCCCAACATTGTTCTCTTTTGGATGAACATGAACATGACTTGATTATAGACAATGGTATGACCCCGTGAATCTTTATATTCTTGTTTAAGAAACTAGAAGCAATTTACGTGTTTTTGGATTAAAAATTTAGTAAAATAAGTTTATCTTCTAATGGATTAAATTAAAAAAATTATAGTAAAGGGGATATTTTTCAATTAGAGTCCACTCACTTATACAGTATTAATGAACTATTATTATAAATCTATTTTTTCTTTCAAACAAAATCTCGTTATTTTATAAATGAATATAAGTATGAAATCCAGTTAAAGTTAAAAGTTACAATATATATATGAGCTTCAACTCATATTCCAACATATTATTTTGATGTTTGGGCCTTTGAGCTAAATGGATGTTCCGCTTAAATACTAGTTTTTGGCCCATTTGGCGTCATAGCATGTTGCTTAAGTTGATGTACCGTAATCAAGATGTTGTGGGTTCAATTTTAAATGTAAAATTTTTCTCCTAATTTATTTCTAGTTTTTGTTTTGTTATTGATTTTCTTTGTAATCTAATAGATTTTTTATTTAGTGATTTTGATGTATGATATTAATGTAATAATCGTTTGTCAAAAAAATAAAAAAAAATGTGCCAGAGATCAAATAACCACTAATAAGGAGACAAGAAACAGAATGATAATTAATGTCATACTTCCTGAATCTGGATCATTGCCGGAGATTAATCAAGTAATGTTTTACTATTAAATTACTAAAATGTACTTAAACATACATTTTTATTTATTGAGAAAAGAAATTAAAAAGACGGTGTTCAATCCAGCGGATCTCGTGGACTATTGTCGTAAGCAGGCAAGATTTCTTCATCATGTGCAAAGCAAAGGCAAGCACATGTACTGAATTTTCATGAATAATTTAATAATTATCCTTTTCTGCCCATAGGATAAAATCTCGATCTACTTTTATTATAAAATAATATTGATATGGTAATGGTACCTATATATATCCACAACTTTCTCTAATTATTGCCCCCACATGGCCTTTATATTCTTTCAGAAAATTTGTTGAAGGTGCTTAATGAATCATATATCAACATCTTCCATGTGCATTGAATTAGTGGATATGTATCCATCCAAAAAGAGTAAATAAAATTGTTATATGTGAAACTTTTATTTTTGTTACAATAATTATACATCTACATTTGGATTTAAAGGTATATGGAAGAAATATAAATAAAGTTGGTGCATGAAGTAACTAGTGTTAATTAAGGGCTCATGGAGTACGAAGCCGTTTAGATATTTTCGGGGTTAAAAATAATGTCTTGTAGGTTTTGACTTTTGAGAATCGAGAAAATATTGAGGATTTATTCAGATATTTAAAGAAAAAAGTTTGTATCTTGAAGTATATGAGGGTCGGTTGGGATTTTGAAAACATAAATTTGTTTTGTAGATTGAGCTTTTGGGAAATATGGACCATCACATGCTTTGTAATTAAACTTAAGTGATGTTTTGGCTAAAGATGAGGTTCAGTGATCAAGAGGTCACGGATTCAATCCCCAGTAGTGTGAGTATTTCTTTAGTTTAATACTAATATTTGTAATTAATCTATCTTTATAGTTTGATACTATTGAAATAGATTCGATTAGATTTTCTGATATAATGATTGATGTAATGATGTATTTACGGTCTAAAAAAAAGGATATTTTATGTGACATTTAGTCAACTTACACATAACAATCAAACATTATTTGAGATTGACTATATTCGATTAGATTGTTATGCTCGAGCTCCTCAGTCAAATCGACAAGTTTGTTCTGCTCGAGCTCTTCAGCAAGAATGACTAGATTGCACTGTTCGACCTCCTCAACCGAATTGACCAAATTGCTCTGCTCAACCTTCTCAATTGGATCAAACATATTGTTGTGCTCGAGCTTTCCTCTGCCATGTCGACTAGATTGCTCTGCAATAGTCATCAGATCATGATGTTGATACTACACATGACAATCCAGATTACAAAAAGAATCACCAATTGATAAATAAACCCTTCAAATCCTATAAAATGACCAAAGACTCTAGGTTTCGAGCGTCTTTTATCAGGTCGATCCGAATAAATTAGACTGACCCGGACCTATATGGGTAATTCGGTACGTATACTTACTTCATCATTCCACAAAGTCAGCTATGCAATATATTGCACTAAAATCACTTCTTGACAATTCAGATTTATCGATTTGATCCGACTTAAGCATCGAAGGGTATTCGTCGAGGTCAAACCGACGAGCTCTAACGTTCTTCCTTGAAAGCAGTTCAAGTCCCATTAACAAGATTCCAATCGATGAAGTCATCCTTCATCATTAAATGTGAAAATGTTTAAACTTATTTGTTATGTTAGATTTTGAGAAAAATGTGGCATCATTTAATAATTTTAGAGTTTGAAAATTTGAAGCAAAAATAGTATCAATATGGTCCGTTGGTTTATATGTGGATTACTTTGTGAAATTTTAATATTGTTTCATGTTTACACACGTATTGTCCATTTATAGTAGCTCTCTTAATTTGTCTCCTTTGATAAACAGAGGACGTAGGATTGTTAGCTTGTCTCTGTCATTAATCTTCACGAGCCTCAGAATTGAAATTAATAATTATCTTTTGCATGTAAACAATCGTAATTATATGATATGTGTCAATATATTCAACAAAATGAGATTTCACATGTATAACAACTAATAATTGGAGTTTTTTTTAATTACTTAGCTTATGTTAATGTAAAGATCAAAATCTTCGTATGTTATTTTTATTAGCAAAAAGTTATTTATACAATTCAATCGAATTGAGTTAAAAGAAATGCGCAAACCATATAAATAACTGACAATTTTAAACATATATACTAAAAAGTAACTAAACAATGTTTGTGATCATTTCAAATAAGAGTAAATATAGCATTTAATCATCAGTTGGAGATTTTATGCCAAAACATCAGCACTTACAAATATTGCTACTTAGGCACCTATTTTATTTGATTTCAATAGGGAATTTACCATGGTTTACACTCATATATGTAATCTTCCTTTCAATTATTTGAAAAAAAACACATATTCAATTTCAAAATCAAGTATTATTAAATGTTTCCTAGTTCCATTCTTGACATTATACTTTCAAATTCTCAGTGATATATATTATTTCTTGGTTGTTTCTAAAAAAAAAAAGGTTCTGTTGTAATCAAACTTAATTAGTATAGTTAAACAAAATATGATCAATTATATTAGTTATTAATTTAATTTCCTTTCCGATAACATTCAGCAATCAATTAATTATGGTTAAGTAAAGAGACGCGATTAGAATGAACAGTAAAAAGTAAAATGCCCTAATATAAAAAAGTACAACCAAAATGGAGCAGTTAACTAATGGCCCCATTGGATAAGTTATGGTTGGGTTTCACGAACTCTTCGAAATGAAGTTTAGTAAAATTCATCAAGCTCAACATAAAATTACTTATGCATGAAATCTTTTATTTGGCACATAATCACCTATTTTTTTTCCACAAAATTTATATAAAAAAAGATTTGGATTTGGCACATACATCTAAAAGTAATTAAAGTGGGATTTCAACTTTTTCATAACCACAAACAAAATTCAACATCCAAAGTATAACAAAATGGGCATTAAAAAAACCACTTAGCCAATTTTTTTAAATCGAAACCCACGAAATCGAGTCAAAACCCTTTCTAATAAAACCTAATAAACTCAAAATCTCAAAAATAAATAAATAAATAAATAAACAAGAGCAAGACTGTGAAGCATGTGAATTATGGTTTACACTATTAAAGTTACGAAATTACCTAGGTAGGACCCAACATTATAAATCAAGACCACCCAATTCATAGCCCCAACCAACTCATAGAAACATCTATTTATAGCCCCCACAAAGAAGCCCACTTCCTCTCTTCAAATCAAAATCCCCTCTTCACACTTATTCTCATAGGGGGTTTTGCTATTTGCCAAAAGAAAATGGTCAAGTTTCTTGCTTTTGTTCTCTTGGCACTTCTCGCCATTACCATTCTGCAGATACCCGTGAGTTATAATTAATTGTTAATTTTCTTAAATAATTTTCCATAATTAATGGGATTTATATAATGTGTGTAAAAATAATTGTCAATGTTCCTCATATATACTTCTTTTTGGGCAATTTTTGTATCTTAGGTTATGGCATCTCAGGGAGGTTACCTGATGAACAAGGTTAGTTTTTAATTTCTTATTTTTTTTAAGTTGTTTTGGCTTTTTATATTGTTGGATTTTGGAATAATGTTGATTCTTTTTATTTTTTTAATAATGTAAAGAAAATCTGATTTTTGTTACTTTTTTTTCCCCTGTTATTACAGAGCAGCTATGGTCCTGGCAGCTTGAAGGGCTTCCGTAAGTGCTAAAATATTTGTCATGTTCTACACTATTGCCATATTTTGTTTTGGATTTTAGTAATGAAAATACTAAAAAAATAAAAAAAAATCACCTATTGCAATTTTTTTTTTTAAATTAGAACATAGCCTTTGTTTTCTGTTACTTTTCATTAAAATCCAAGAACTTTAGCATATTTGTTTTTATTTATTGTTTTTTCTTACTATATCTAGTGTCTAAATTAGTTAACATTAAATACCCCTCTCAAATTCTTTGTAAAATGTGTATATATTCTTGTGAACTTTGTGGGTGTTTTCCTGCAAATGGAAAATTGCATTTTTTTTATCCAAACTGCAAAAAATTGGAATTTTTGTATTGTTATTAATTTAAACATTCTCTAAAACCTATCTTTTTTAATTCTCAAGCCACATTGTACTTAAATTACTTGAAAAATCAATGCAACATCCCTTGCATTAATTTAAACCTTTCAATGGTACAAAATATAGTAGATCTGAAGAAATCTAATGATATACTAGTAAATCTACTCTGCTATCCCCATTCATCAGCAAAGTAAAATTACATTTATATCCCTATAGTCAGTCAATGTTGTTTGACTATTGTCATGTCTGACAATTTTCTTAGTACAGTATTGAAATCTTTGACTACTTTCCAAAAGAGACAATGTGATTGATTCTTGTTTGATGATGTGAAATGACCAGAATGCCCTTCACAATGCACAAGGAGATGCAGTAGGACCCAATACCACAAACCATGCATGTTCTTCTGTCAAAAGTGCTGCAAAAAGTGTCTTTGTGTGCCCCCGGGTTTCTATGGCAACAAAGGTGTTTGCCCTTGCTACAACAACTGGAAGACCAAGGAAGGTGGACCTAAGTGCCCATAAATATTTATTTAATTATTTATGTCACACTATCTAATTACTATTAATTATTATATGATCGATTATGTTGCATTACTGCTAATTAAGTTGTATTTCTGCCACTTCATTCGGTGGTTTTGCCTTAAATGTGAGTTGGCTGGCTGATTTATTTATGAATTGGTACCTCATTATGAAATTATATTCTTGGAAGATCTTTTTTTTTTTTTTTTAATTTAACAATACGGGTTACAATTGAGCCGTTCCAACTAATTTGTGCGGGTAAAAGATGGGTTAGATCAAGTGACAGATGGGTTAATCTTTTACTTGATCACAAAGCACCCCAAAGGGGAAAGAACAAAAATGATTCCCCCAACTCAAAACAATGACCCAAATAGCAAGATTGTGAGCCGATTGACGAAACTTATAGGCATTATAATGATTTTTTATTCAAACCGTGAGTTTGTGTTAATTTCTAGCCCTTGTAATTAACAAAAGCAACATTCTACTAATGTGGAAAGATATTTACATACAACCGAAAAAGATCTGCACTGAAAATAAAAGTCGCAATTTTGATTGCTTGTTTTGTTGAACCATCTTAAAGTTGCCGAAAAAGATTCTCACATTTAAAGATAACTTTTTTATGCACATGTAGCACCATGAATGGGGTAATGATGAATTAATGGGGATATGAATTTTCAAAGTTCAAATATTACTCAGTTTTTCCAGTGAGTTTGGTCCCAAAATAACTTTCTTTGTCTTAGAAAAAATATTTTTTAAAAATAAGTCTCACGCGCAATAATAGTTTGACAATTATATTATTTTTTTAAGTACAACTTTCTAAAATAAAATTATTAGTCCATGAGGTTATTTATCGTTCTCCAAATGATGTTCTTTTGATGAATTGGTGATCCTCTAGTTGTTTCAAGAATGATAGTTTTTGAATCCATTATTATTATAGTGGATGAATTTGATCGAATTTTGGTACCATAATTTTTTTTCATTTGGGTTTTCACTTAAAAAATTTTGTATGCCTATTTACCTTTCTCACACTTTAATTCTTACTTGGATCAATCAATAGTTCTTGAATATAATTTGATTGTGTTAATCTTATTTTTTGACAATGTTGTTGATAACGCCGTGAGAACGTCGTTATTACCTATCTCCTTAAGCCCAAAATATCTTGTTTTGATCCGAGTTTTGCGTGATTTTGCTTGTTTTTGCGTTCTTTTGCGTTTTTGGTCCCTTGTTGGGATTTTGTGTGTTTTCTTTTATTTTCGTCGTTTTTTGTCGTGTTTTTGTTATGTTTGTAGGTTTGAGAATTTTGCAAGGCTAAAGAGAAGTCCGAGAGGTTATGATTCAGTGCAATTCCATCAAATCAAGACTCGGTGGCCGTTGATGCAAGCCTTTGCGCAGAAAGAGCTTCAAAGAAAAGAGAACCCGAAGTAAATCGTACAAGAATATAGATAGCTGCTCACTAGAACATGCACAACTTTTTCATGGATGATCCAAATGAGCTGAATTTTGGATATGTCATAGATGAGTGAGTTAGCTACGCTACGGACTTTACGGATCCGCAATCGGAGTTCATAATCAAAAGATATGCTGCTCAGAAGGAAGTGAGACAGAGCAGAAAACTCACTGCCAGTGTTACACCGCGGTGTGTGGAACTTACACCGCGGTGTACCCCTGCTACCAGCAGATATTTGTCTGCGGGAGGAAGGGTTCTTTTTGTATATTTCCCCCCCTTGTTCCCAATTGTAATTTTAACTTGTTAGGGGACATTTTGGTCTTGGTTGTGATAGTTTTGGGGTAACTTAGGCAATAGGGGTAGATGATTCACTAGGTTAAGGGGGTTAGGAGAAGAAAACTTCCACAACTTGATCTTCACTTTACTCCTAGCCTCCCTCTTTCTCTCTTTGCCTCCCTCAACCTTTCTCTCTTTACTTTTCTTTCTTTTTCTTGTATTTGAAGACTCCACCAAGGGGGTGAGTTAATCACCACCCTTGGGGAGTGATTAGGTGGTGATGAAAGGGAGGAGAATCCATCTCTCGACTTTATTCCGATTAGGTGATATCTTTCTATTTCCTAGTTATCTATGATTAGGATATGAATGTTGTTATTTTCTATTTGGAACAAAGGTTGTGGATTTGAATTCTTTGGATTTATATATATTTATGTTATTGTTTGATTAAATGATGTTATGATGATTGGTATGGTGCTTATATGTGTTCGTTAATCCGATTCCGTGTTTATCGTTCATCTTATGGTTTGACAAACTTTGAGATGAGATTTATTGATTCTTGATTGCTAGGCATAGTGATTTTGAGGATTTGATTATGAATTTGGATTGTGATTCGATTTTAGGATAGACATATACCTATGTCGTTTCATATTCGTTTAAGGTTTGAGTTTAATGCATCGATTAGATTTTAATCCACTTAGACATAAATTGGATTAGTTTAACTCGATAGGTTTGTATGCAACTCGGAAGATACATACGAACGTCCTTGAATCCTTGAGTAGCAACACGAGCATAATATATTAATTGTCGAGTCATTGTTATCGTTTGATTAATTATGTTTTGATGTTGGGCTATGTTTGAATTGTTGGATTTATTGTTTTATCGCACTTTTGGCCAATGATTGTAGTAGATTATTGTTTAAGTACTTTGATTTGCCGTAATCATGTAATCGGACTTAATTCTACCTTGAATGCATCCTAGACATAGGACTTTGAAGGTTAGGCGAGTGACGATTTGTGGATTTCTACCTAGGATAGGCATATACCTAGTGTGGTCCGTGTTTGTATAATGAGTTCGTTCGTGAATGCATCAAATAACTTAGATTCTCTTTATTCGGGAATTTGGGTTAGTCTTAGGTCCCGGGTGACAGCGGTACGCCTTTGAGCCCTCTGAGAGCATCGAGTGACAACGATGTTTGTGATTGATGCGGAGATGGAGAGTTTGGGTAGATTGGTAGAGTTAAGTGAGACCGACAGGGAGACTTAACTAATTTAGAACTCACAAACAACAACTAAACCTAGGATTGTTTGCATAGCTAACCTAACAACCGCATGATTTATCTGCTTTAACTGATTGCTTATAAATCCGCCTTACTGCATAATTAACTCCCCAATTTACTTGCTTTCGTAGTTAGATTTACTTTACCGCTCGTAGTTAAATAAAATCACCCTTATCATATATTTGGGTTCGATAATTTTGTGTCAAGCGTTCATAACTGAAATAAGCCGTCGATTGATTCGTTTATTCCCACCTTTTACCCATTCGTGGGGATTCGATACTCGGTATGTACTTATCATTTTATATTACTTGTAACGACCGTATACTTGCGTAGTTTGCGTATTAGTATTTGGAACGCAACAGTTATCAATAGTCATATAAATTCTGTCTTAGTTTATAGAAAAGAACGAATTACTTTCGTTATAATCTTGATTGTTATTAATTTGACACTAGCTCTTCCGAACATATACATCACCCATTATCAAATGGGTCTGGCAATGGGACAAAATCAAGCTGCAAATAACTCATAGTCCAATAGCTTTTTAACCTGCGGAATCAATCCTCGGATCAGATCAGTTTTAGATACAGATTTAACTACTTTCATGTTAGTAAAATTTGGATGTATGTCTGTGGGCTTATCGGATTTTGTCGATATTGTTAAAAATTTCTATTCTCAAAATCTCAACTACTATATATCTCCATTTATAACAATTTTACTAATCTAATATAATAATTCAACTTAACTAACGAGCTCAAACTTTTTTCATAATACCGAGAATTACAATAGAAAAGATTAGCCATCGAACTAAATTAAGATCTTCTTTGAATTATATCAATATTGATAGTGTATCATAATTAATTCATATTATTAATTGAAAATTAGGTATAGAAATCAAATCATGAATGAAAATATTAATTCATGTCCGGTTAGGTTAGATAGGTTATAAAATATTGTTAATATTAAAATATTAATGGATTCAATCTAAATTTGGGTCAAAATCCACTCCATTAACAATAGGCTGTTTTTAACTTAAACTAATGGACTTGCATGCTTTCTCTGTTTCTCATCATGTAACCCATCTGATGTTGCCCAAGTTAAAGCTAACCGATGGGAAAAATTCAAATTACGGTCAAAATTCAATTTCCCAATCCCAATAGCCCAATTTCCATAAACCAAATCTTTAATTGACCAACTATATGTAGGATTGTCAATGGGGCGGATTTCAATCCGGATCCGATTCGAATTTGATCCGATTTATTAGGATAATTGTTCGATTATTGATCCGATGGACCTGATCCAATTACGAAGATCCGTAATCCGAATTATATGGAACGAATATGGATCTAGACTGATCCGGTCCGTTACAGATCAATATCCATATTAGTAGATGTTGTTTATATATTATGTATTTAAACCAAAATTAAAATAAAACTATTTATGTTCCACTAAAATCTTTTATTATATTAAAAATAATCTTAAAAAGAAATGCACGAGAGGTGATGTTAGACTGACCTGGTAACTAATTAGGCCAAAATCATATTAATCTATGCTATTTAATAAGAAAAATTAAAACCATAACCATTCATCTATGTAGTAGCCGTCATATTCCCTCTACTTTTTTGTCCAATTTTTTCCTTCTCTTCCATTATTGGCTTTTCTTTTTTTTTTTTTTCCAGTTTCTATCGTTTTTTATTCATATTTTTATTTATTCCTTTGTTCTAATTTTTATCGTTTATATTTGTTTATCATATTCCATCTTTGACAATTTTCTAACAATAGTTTTGATGAAATAAGTAAAATATTACATTTTTAATTCATGGTGGTGAAATCTACAAGTGATTTGAAGGAAAATGAAAAAAAAAATTATTGTTAAAAATGCTAAACGGATCCGGATCTGGGATATCTACCGGATTCGGATCCGGTTGCTATTTTTTGAGATCCGCACGGATCCGAACAGAAGAAATTGAAATCGGACTCGAATACGTCAGGTCCGAGTCCGGCCCATTGACAGTCCTAACCATATGATGCCCCGGATAATGTTAATCAAAATTTTATTGTGGAATATTTTCTATATTTATCTTCTTCTTGTTTTCACTCTTTTTCTAAAATAATCTTTATGTTCATATATTTGAATGTAAAATATACTTGAATGTTATTCATAATTACTGCTAGATATATCTTGGTTAATCAAAAATAATATGTAGTTGTGTCTAATTTTTGAAAAGGTAATGAAAATTTATTTATATAATTGTGATGTTCGTTATGGAGACCACTTTGATCATTTTCCATTATTTCATAAAACAAAACAAAATATGACCATGATAAGTACAAATGTAGTGAGTGGAGTACATTGTGGATGATTCACTACTATCATTTTCAATTCTTTTGCTTAGTTTGTGATGGTACTGTGAAGTTCAAAGATAAGAAGAAAACCTGAATTGAGAATTGGAAATTAATGGGAAAATTCACTCTCTACAAATTATCATCCAGAAGCACATGGAGCCAGGGTCGATGCTCAATTGGGACATGGGGCATGGCCCCTAGGAATTTTTTTGTTTTTGTTTTTAAGTGAAGATGTAATTATTTTATATCGATAAATCTTTTTGGTCACTAGTAAAACATAGATAATATCTAATCTATAAATACAAAGAATATTTATTAATAAGATTAATATTAAATTAAATAAAGTCCTAGCAATATTGTCAAAATAGAGATTGTTGATGTCAGATCAATTTTTTATCATTCTCTAATTTGCCCTTCATAGTCAATTAGTCAAAGGCTATAATAGCTAATTTTCTTGATTCCCGCAAAACTCTCTTTTAATTATGACAACTCAAATTTCTCTCTCACAAACACATTAATTATTTTTTCCTTTTCCATACAACCTTTAAATTAAATAAGTATATTTATTAGCTCTAACGATTAAGTTATCAAACTCTCCATTGACGATTGGAGTCATCACCAAACTATTGACTATTGAGCATTTCATTTTACTGGTTCTTTAGGCAATTAGATTTTGAGGAAATTTGGGTTGTGCATGCCTTACCATTCACAAAATTGATGTTAGTTTATTTAAGTTATTAATTACATAGTCCTTGGTATTTTTCCCAACCCATTACGTGGAGTTCGTGACCATTATTGCATGAATTTGATTGTACCCATTACTAATTTGTTTTTTTTTTTTTTATAATTTTTTTTAATTATTCGTACAATTTTTCTTGTTTGTTCTAAACTTATGACTAATATATGTACTTTTTACAAAGAGGTTACATAACATATTTTCTAATTAATATTTTATTTTTCATAAATTTATGTCCTTCTATTCTCTAAGTTATAAATCACTTTAATATTGAGAAATAGGCATCAATATCATTCTCTTAATATGATAAAAGAAAATATGACTTAAAATTCAAGAATTGGAGTACTAAATGTTCGATCCGGAAACATTAGTTTTACATAAAATACATATCTTATAAGGCCATCTGCCGGAGGGGCCAGGGGGGCTCGGGGCTCCGGAAAAAAACCATCTCCAATGGTTGGGGGGCGGGGGCTTGCCTGAGGGGGAGCCCGGGGCAGGGCTTGCGGGAGCCCTGTCCAGAGTCCCAGGCGCACGTCTGGAAAGCGCCCCAAATAGGGGCGCGTGTTCCAGACGCGCCCCAATGATTTTTTTTTTTTTGTTTTCTTTAATTAATTAATTAAAATTAATTATTTTCAAGGAAAAAGTTATGCATATAAATGTGTTTCTCTTCATGTTTTATACTATAGATTTATACTATAGAAGTATACTACAACACTTTCTTCAAACCAATGTGGGATAGCTCCTTCTTTGTAAATTAAGTTATTATCCCACATTGGTTTGAAGATCAATTTTGAATGAGCTTCTAGTAGTATAAAGCATGAAGGAGAAACATTATGTTTTTTGAAGGAGAAACATTATATTCATTCCAGAATGTAACATTAACTTTTTTTTTAAGAACAAATGTAAGTTTTATAATAAAAATGTAAATTTAAATGAACTTAACTTTAATTTTAGAAACTTAACAGTGAAATTTATTAGTCTTAAGGGTGAGTTTGGCCCAGCGATGGGAGCTTTTAAAAGCACTTCTAGACATCCATTGTGATTTTTGAAGTGTTTGGCCCCAATTATAGAATTTGCTTTTAGTCAATCGTGATTTTAATGGTGTTTGGCCCCTAATATCATAATTACTTTTGGGATCTCCAGAAGCTAAAAATCAACTTATTTCAGAAGCTACTAGAGTGTTACTTTTGCAAAAGCTATTATCCAAAAGTAATTATTTTATAATTGAATTTTATCATAATCAATTATTGCCAATTCATTTTAGTAAAATTAATTCTCCTATAATTGATTTTCGAATCGCTAGGCCAAACTCACCCTAAAAAACCTAACTTTAATTTTTTTTTAACTTAAAATATTATAATTTAAGAAACTTAACTTAACATTTTATTATAATTCCTTTCTTGTTTCCTATGTTGTTTGTTGTATTACTTTTCTTGTTTATTGCATTTCCTATTATGTATGAATTTTAATTTCGTGATTATTTACTCTCTTTAATTTTAATATTTAAATATTATTTTTAATTTTATTATATTAATAAAATTATTATTAGTATTATTAATATTAATATTAAAAAAAATTAGAATTGTAGGTGAGAGTGGGCATTGTTTCAAACGGAATTAATTTCATTTTGAAGCCCTGCCATTGGAGACGACTAGGCAGGGCTCGAAGGGGGAAGTGGGGTGGGGGGTGGGGGGGAAGCTCGAGGGGAGCCCTGAGCCCCTGTAACCATTGGAGATGGCCTAAGAAATGTAATAATATAGTCTTGTTTCTTGATCCACTCATCCAAGTAAATTTTCAGATATATGAAGCCGGGTGGGTAGGCCTCGAATTATCTCAATTTTTTTTTTTATTTTGTTGCAACAATTTAACGTAAGGAATGGAAATAGGAATGGAAATTGACTTTGATAGTATTATTAAAGCTTGCTTGTTTTACTGTGAAGCCTATTAATATTTTTCAATTTGAGATATGATTTTATACAATTTCTATAAATTTGCAGGATCTCTCATGGTTCAAGTGATTGTGTGTTAATCAGTGTTTTAAAAACCGGACCGGACATCGAACCGGTAGCCTTATTGGTTATTGGTTGGATCTGTTTAACCATTTTAACCACTGGTTCAATCGGTGTGACGTCATTATGAAATAATAATTTAATTTAAGTTTTAATGTATGTAATCAACCATTTAAAAAATCGTTTCTCATCCAAAAAAATTCAAATTATTTTCATAATCTAAAACTATCTCACAAATCACAACTAGTAGACAACAAATCATCAAAGTAACTAAAAACAAAACAAACACAAGTAATTATGCAATTTCGAATCCAACATAACATGTTCAAACAAGAATTATCACATCAATATTCAACCATATATCCAAAACATAGACCTAAATCAAAATAAACACCAAATATCCAAAATTACAACTATGATAACATAATATCAATGCAATAATGAAAACTATGATATCTACAACATATCAAAACAATAATTTTATCACTAATCACCTAGAGAAAGAGAAAATATTGGATGAATTTTGTCACCTAAATTATTTTATGAAATACATGCAAATACTTGAAATTGGGAAATAAGAAATGTAAAAAAAATCCCTAGTTTTTTTTGTTACAAGTGAACCAGTGGTTCAATCGGTTCACTGGTTTTATCGGTTTTTGACCGATTTTTTCCAGTTTGAACTGGGCAGGAAGATAACTGGTTTTGAAGAGTTAATCGGATTGGATTAGCAACTGGTTATCGATTAAATCGGACGGTCCGGTCCGGTTTTTAAAACACTGGTGCTAATGTTATTTTCATGAAAATAGCTTCAAATTATTTTTTCGGACAATAAAATACAAGATAAGTTATGATAGAATTAATTCCATTTTAAGGTTCTATGGAAAAGGAAAAGATAATTAATTAATGTGCTCATGAGAGAGAAAATTGAGTTATCATAATTCAAAAAATGTATGTGGTGGGAATCAAGAAAGTCAGGGCCTGTTTGTTTGGCGTTTCCCAAAATTTTTTCATGTTTGGGAAATGCCAAACAAACATGTTTTCTATTTTCCGAAATAAAATTTTCATTCATTAATTTTCTCAAACTACTCTCTCAAAAGCCAAACAAACAACAATTTTCTTATCTCTAAACAAAACATATACAAACTCTACTTTGATTTGACATAAAGTAATATATCTCTTACACAATTTATCTCACATAACAAACATGATTTGACATAAAGTCTTACACATCTTACACCTACAACCCAACTCTTCTAAAAAAAACCTACACCTACTTTATTTCTAAAATCACTCTCTCAAAACTCAAACAAACAACATTACGCAAATCGAGACTATTTCACAAACCTCCACTACTCTCCCAAACTACTTTCCCAAACGCCAAACAAACAGGTCCTCAGATTTGGTAGTCTTTGACTATGAGAGGCAAATTAGAGAATGATAAAAAAATTATGGCAGCAACAATCTCTGCTTTGGCAATATCGCTAGCCATTTCAAGTGAGATTTGAACCCATGGAGCCTCAACTTTAGAGTTAATGCCAATTTACCCTTATGTGAAATGCATAATATTCAATTTACTCCCACGTAATTTGAAAAAGAGCAATTTAACACCCCATTTCCTTCCCCTCCCAATTTTGTTTTAAAGAAGCAATTTACCTCCTTCAGCCGACTGTAACTCACTTGTCGAAATTGAGAGTGCGCATGAAAAGTATTTTTGTAACATAGGGGGATAAATTGTCACATTTATCATAATACAAAGGGTAAATTGACACATTTATCATAATACAGAAGGTAAACTACCACAATATCATAACACGGGGGGGGGGGGGGGGGGGGGGGGGTGTGGAGCGGTTGAGACTGTGTGAAACTTTTATAAGAATACCAAGAGGTAAAGTGCTTTTTTTCAAATAACAAGAAAGTAAATTGAACTATAAATATCACATAGATAGATTTCCATTAACTCCTCAAATTTATAATTTATTCTTTATTTATAGTTAAATGAAATGTTAAACTCGTATATTATGGAACACAAATTTGGAATGTGAGGCCATCTTCAACCGAAGGTGATGAGGGAGAAGGGAAGGGGAGGAGCTTGACGGTGCTCTCCAGTCGGCGGGGGAGGGGTGGGAAGGTGGGTTGACGGGTGGTGGGGTGGGGAGGGCAAGCAAGTACGCACCCGTCCAGTCAATTGGTGGGCTTTTTTTTTTCCCTTCTATTTTTGTATTTTGTATATATATATATATATATATATATATATATATATATATATATATATATATATATTAAATTGGGTAAAAAACTTTATTTTTCAATATTGCGAATGATTTAATAACATTGTATTTTAAATTTTATGTAAGATTTAATAACGTAATTAGTTTAAATTTAAAATTGAAAATTTATCTACAGTTCTAAAATTCATACAAATACTAATTAATTAGAATTTGGTTTAATAACATTGTAGTTTAAACATTGTTAGTTTTAATTTTTAAATCTTAAATTTGTCTATGATTGTACAATTTAGATAAATTTAAAAAATACGAAATGTCTAGTATGTATAAATATACGACTTAATTAGACAAATTTATTTTTCTTATTATTATGAATGCCTTAAATATTATTATTGTGTAACTAATAAAAATTATTATTATTATTAAGTGAGAGCGGGGAAATTATGAAATGAAATTAAATGAAAAGGGTTGCCCTTCGATTGGAGATGAGAGGCGAGAGGGAGGGGGGAAGGGGGTGAGGAGGAGGGAGGATGGATGGATGTTTGGTAGTGATTGCTCTCTTGCCTCTTTGACCCCCCCTCTTGCACAATTGCCCTTGCCCTGATCATGCCCTTTCGACTCACCTAGAAACTCATCTCCAACCGAAGGGCAATCAACCTCCGTCTAATTCAATTTCACAACTTTCCCCACACTCACTTATTATTATTATTATTAATAATAATAGTTAATTGTGTTTTTTATTTAAGTGGTTATATTTTTTATTTAAGTTGTGTTGTGCATTAATTAAGATTTATTTTTAAATTAAGTCTTTCTTCATAAATTCTAATTAAGTAATATTTTTTATTCTTCGTATTTTTCAAATTTAAGATTTAAAAATTGAAACTAACAATGTTTAAACTAATCGCGTTATTAAATTTTAAAGTTTATTAAATCTTACAAAATCTTTAATTTTTCAGCAAAATTAAAAGTTTGTGTGCGATTTTGACCAGGGACATAGCCTAGGGGCTGAATGTGAAAAAATGTCATTTTCCCCAACACAACTTCGTACAATATCAGTTGAAGGAATAAAATACACATAAAACCAACTTTTAATTCCGTCAAATTAACTCAAATCTCACCAAATTAAATCAACTACCACAAATTCGGGCACATAAGAATTGAAATCAACAAAATATATATATATATATATATATATATATATATATATATATATATATATATATAAGCGTGTATGTCCATCGACAACTGAGAGGTCAATCAATGACCGCCCGGTTGCGCTCCTCACCATCGCCATCGCCCAATCCCCCTCTAGCACAACCCTCCATTCCCATCTCCAACCAAGCACCGCATGCAACCCCCTTCATGCCCGGTTGCCCGCTCTGTTGGAGATGGCCTAAGGATTGTTAAGAAAAATCACGAGGGAAAAACACTTTTGATACCAATCTTTTGTCCATATTACACATTTGATACCAAGCTTTCTGAAAAAAAACATATTTAATATCATGATTTAGACCATCTTGACACATTTCATTTGGCCGTCAGCTTTTTAATAGAATTCATCACGTGTGCGGCACGTTTCGGTTAAGTGGCACGAGTTCTGCATGTGCAGGGGTAAAAATTTACTTTTGATACCAGACTTTTACCTACTTTACACATTTGGTACCAAACCTTCGAAAAAGACCCATTTAATACCAAAATTTAAGGCCTTTTGACACATTTGCTTTGACCATCAATTTTTTGGATGGGAAGGACCACGTGGCCATTAAGTCCCCAAAATTGCACTTTTTTGCACGTAATATGCTTGGTAGGAAGTATTTGAACCAAATTTTAATTTTGACATAACTCATTCGTTACAAGGCCAAATTTCGTGTTCTTTATATGGCTGGAATGCTCTTGACGAGAGAATTTTAACGGTGCAAGTTTCAGTTGATGAAACACAATAGATAATTCCCAGAAAATTAACAAAATTTAAGTTTTTTTTCCAATTTCATTAAGATAGAATCGAAACTTTGTTAATTTTATGAGAATTATCTATTGCATTTCATGAATTGCAGCTTTTACCGTTAGAGGGCTCTCGTCAAAAGCTTTCCAGCCATATAAAAGACACAAATTTTGGCCTTGTAACGAAGGAGTTACGAGAAAATTAAGATTAGGTTCAAATACTTCCTGCCCGAGCACATTACATGCAAAAAGCGTGCAATTTTGGTGACTTAACGGCCACATGGTCGTTCTCGTCCAAAAAATTGATGGTCAAAGCAAATGTGTCAAAAGGCCTTCAATTTTGGTATTAAATGTGTCTTTTTCGAATGTTTGGTACCAAATGTGTAAAGTAGGTAAAAGTCTGGTATCAAAAATATAATTTTACCCCATGCACGTGCAAAATTTGTGCCACTTAACCGACACGTGCCGCGCACGTGATGAATTCTGTAAAAAATTTGACGGCCCAATGAAATGTGTCAATAGGGCCTAAATTATGGCATTAAATGTGTTTTTTCAGAAAGTTTGGTATCAATTTCCCTCAAAAAAATATTGATGAAGAACTTTTTAAGAGTTAATGGTTATTTATCCCCTTGTGATATTCATAAATGTTCAATTTACCCAATGTGATTTGAAAATAGCAATTTACCCCCTTCAGTCGGAGAGTGTAACTCACTTGCCAAAATTGAGAGTGTGCATGAAAAGTGTTTTGTAACATAGGGGGTAAATTATCACATTTATCATAATACAGGGGGTAAATTATCATATTTATCATAACACAGGGAGTTAAATATCACATTATCATAACACGAATGGGTAAAATGTCATTAACTCACGCAACATCAGTTTTAATGGGGAAAATATACACTCAAACACAGTTTCTAGCAGTTTTAATGAGGAAAATGCACAAAACTTCTCTGTGTTATGTGAAATCAGCACAAAATTACCCTGTGATTTTTTTTACACTAAACTCTCTTGTAATTTCAAAAGCTCCATATAAAACACACAATTTCCGTTAGTTATTAACCTCATTAAATTTTAATTTAAAATCCTAAATTACCCCTAGATATATTAAAAATACAAGGGGGTTATGAGCAACGTTCAAAAGTATAAGGCAGTTTTGCGCAAATGTTCAAAAGTACAAACAAGTTTTGGCTGAAAAAAGTTATGCAAAAAAAAAAAAAAAAAATTCGCACATATAACTCGTGGAACACACGCGCGTTAAAAAATGGACTGAAGGAGACGAATTTGGTGTTTTTATTAATGCAGGGTTTTTGAAAGCTCAAGGGAGTTCGGTGTTAAAGAAATTTTACAGGATGGTTTGATGCAGATTTCACATAACACATGATAGTATCGTACGTTTTTCCCATTTTAATGAAGTACATTTATAAACAAAGCCATTTGTGAAAAAAAAAAAAAAAAAAAAAAAAAAAAAAAAAAAAAAACTACTCGACATAGCCTAACTAAACTTAACTAATTTATAAATTAAACTATATTCTATTCTAATACATGAGAAACGTTGATACTAAATAAACTTGAGAATGAAATGAAAAAAGAAAAATAGTAAAATACCCTCAATATTTGAACACTGAAAGCAATTTCGAACTAACTCCAATTATATTTTAGCCAAATCCATTAGGATTCTCTCTCACGTCTCACACAGTACTAGAGCCTCAAGAGTTGAAGAAGAAAGAAGGCGATTACATTAAATTAGGTGAAACTGAAACCTCAGTCGAAAGGCGCACATTTAGGGAGACATCTATCATAATACAGGGGGTAAATTATCACATTTATCATAATACAGGGGGTAAATTATCATATTTATCATAACACAGGGAGTAAAATATCACATTATCATAACACGAATGGGTAAAATGCCATTAACTCACGCAACAATAGTTTTAATGGGGAAAATATACACTCAAACACAGTTTCTAGCAGTTTTAATGAGGAAAATGCACAAAACTTCTCTGTGTTATGTGAAATCAGCACAAAATTACCCTGTGATTTTTTTTTTACACTAAACTCTCTTGTAATTTCAAAAGCTCCATATAAAACACACAATTTCCGTTAGTTATTAACCTCATTAAATTTTAATTTAAAATCCTAAATTACCCCTAGATATATTAAAAATACAAGGGGGTTACGTGCAACGTTCAAAAGTATAAGGCAGTTTTGCGCAAATGTTCAAAAGTACAAGAGAGTTTTGGCTGAAAAAAGTTATGCAAAAAAAAAATCGCACATATAACTCGTGGAACACACGCGTGTTAAAAAATGAATGGAAGGAGACGAATTTGGTGTTTTAATTAATACCCTCAATATTTGAACACTGAAAGCAATTTCAAACTAACTCCAATTATATTTTAGCCAAATCCATTAGGATTCTCTTTCACGTCTCAGACAGTGCCTCAAGAGTTGAAGAAGAAATAAGGCGATTACATTAAATTAGGTGAAACTGAAACCTCTGTCGAAAGGTGCACATTTAGGGAGACATATACACTGATTGCCCGATCATTTTCATGAAATTTTCAATGGTGATGTGCACGCATTAGAGTACTGGTTCAACAAGTAAGCATGTCTCACTTTATTGACAGACCTAACATTTAAATACATCAAATTTCTTGCACATGAACTATAATATTACGTTTAAGACCCGTTTGTTTACTTGAATGATATTATTTGGCAATGTGATTCCTTGGAATCAAGTATTATTGTTTGAAGAGATTTTTTGAATTTTGAGAAAATTAATATATTACTAAAATCCACGAGATTTTGCCATAAAAATAAGGAAATGTTAAACCCAACTTTATTACCCATACATTCTTTCTTATGATGGTTTTATTTTCTCCCTAGGTAATATATATTTCTCTCCCATAGAAATTGTTTTCTTGTTTCTCGTTAAATAATATATATAGGTGTTAGAGAGATGGATTATTTAATATATTTTATTTAACATTTCTTGCAATGTTTTTCTTCTCCAACTGCTTAAATCACATATTAAATTATTACGTTCATTTACCTACTAGTTGAATCTACTGAAATGATATAAAATTTATGCATATAGATTGAACGTCATATTCAAAGGCCAAATCCAAAGCTTATGCTTCTAGCACATTTATTTTCAAATTGTACGATTTTAATTTTATTTTTGCTTTTGAAAGTGTCACACACCATTTCTTGTGATATATATATATATATATATATATATATATATAGGCAATCATAATACAACTCTCCTCTAACACTGATTTCTTTTATATATGTTCTTTAATTTTTTACTATATATTAATTATATTATATGATTTAATATATAAATTATTAATTAATATATTATACATATTTTTTTTGAAATCAACATATTATAAATAATACCATATAATAAACATGCTTCTATATGATTTATATATAAATATATGGGTTGGGGTATTTTTGTGAAATTTTTAAATATGTAATTCATTCATTGCCATTACCAAACATTTGAAAAGAAATCCGATTACTAGAAGTCAGATTTGTGAACACTGAATTCCCAAGTGATACTCAAACACTATAATATAATCATATTTCTGGAAATTAAATTACTAGAAATCAAATATCCAGAATCAAATTTCATTCCCGTCAAACAAACGGGTCATAGGGAATTTAATTTAAACACTATACACGTTTTATGGGAATTAAAAATACCATTAGTGACACGTTTTATGGGAATTTAAAATACCATTTGTGATTATACAAAATAAATTTGATGTATTTTACAAAAACTTTATAGATCATAGGTTAGTCTTACGTCTAGGATTTTATAAATCCCGTTAGTTTAAATCTTATTTGAATTAAGGCCCCATTATGTGTGTTGTAGTTGAATATCTGAAAATTTTATTCAATATCCATTTATGATCAATTATATGAGTTATGACATTGTAGGACCATATCTTTTGCATAGTAAAATATTTTAGTTAAAATTATACTATGTTTTTGTTTTAGATTCAAAATTGTATGTTAAGTTTTTTTAACTTTTTATGTCTTTTAGTCTAAATATACCCTTATATTCATAATCTAATTATACTTCTTGAGTATATATTTTTTTTATTAAAATCACACAGGGGTATTATTAAATAATTTCAATTAGAGTAGATTTTTTTGATGTAGTCACAGTAGTGTTATATAAAGCATAAACTCCTCAAATAACTTTTTAGGGTAAATTATGGATATCCTCTAACGTAAGATTTAATTACAAAAATATCCCTCACGTATTGGGTATTACAAAATACCGCTCGGATTTGTCACCTTCTTACAATTAACCCCTTGCCCCTAAAATGTTTCAATTTTGCCCTTGAGTGTTATTTATAATATTTAATATCATATAAATGTTAAAACTTGGGTGTTAATTGTTATATCTTATAAATTATAAAAGTGATAATTATATATTTTCTACCAAAATAATTGATAAAATTTATAATTGCCCATAAGTTTCAATAAATATTGTCAAAAAAAAATTTAATTTACATATTTATTAACAATTTAAATTGTATAACAATAAATTAAATATAATTTTATAAATATAAAAAATTGTTTACATATTTAGTTAAATAAATTTATTTTCTATATTCGTAAATTTAATAAAATTTATATTATATCATAAATCAAATATTTCAATTTAGTAAAGTTTATATTGTATTATAAATTCAATATTTTTTAATGCAATAAACATATAATTCATTTATTTAGTTAGTGTATATATAATTTTATGTTTATAAATTTTATTTAATTTGGTATTATATAAATTAAATTTTTAATAAATATGTAAAAAAAACTGCAATATTTATTGAAATTAATGGGCAACTATAAATTATATCAATTATTTTGGTTGTAAATATATGATTATCATTTTTATAATTTATAAAATATAACAATTAGCACCTATATATTAAAATTTATAAAATATTACAGACATTACAAATAACCCTCAAGGGCAACATTGAAATATTTTAGGAACAAATGGTTAATTGTAAAAAGGTGACAAAATGAGGAAAATATTTATAATTTCTAATATGTGAGGAGGGTTCTTGTAATTAGGTCTTACATTAGGGGGTAACCGTAATTTACCCTATTTGTTAAGAATAATTCATGAAAGATTTAACACTCTAGGCGTACAGAAAATCACTACCCAATTCTTCCTTCCACTCGAAAGGGGCGAAAAAGCCATACCGCCAAGAATTGGAATTAAATGCAACTTCAAATTTCACATGTGGAATTTTAACACAGGAAAGGAATTGAATGTTTAACGGATAATACTTGTAAAAAACAAAAAGTTTAATGGACAATAAGGGTTCGTTTGTTTGACTTCTCCCAAAGTTATTTTTTGTTAGGGAAAAGCGAAACAAACATGTTTAATGTTTTCTATTTTTTTTAAATAAATTTTTCATCTCTCAATGTTCTCAAACTATTCTCTCAAAAGTCAAATAAACAACAATTTAATTTTCTTATCTTTAAAAAATACTATACAAACTCTACTCTGATTTGACATAGTGTAATGTATCTCTTACACAACTTATCTCACATAACAAATATGATTTGACATAATTAAAGTCTTACACATCTTACATCTTACACCGACGACATAACTCTTCCAACAAAACCTACACCTATTTTATTTTTCAAACCACTCTCTCAAAACTCGAACAAACAATATTACATTAAATCGAGATTATTTCACAAACTTACACTACTCTCCAATCTACTTTCCCAAGCACCAAACATACTAGCCCTAATATGTTCCCTCTCTGAATATATATAGGGTACATCTTATATATGTTTAATTGTCCATGACGGGTTTTTACTTTCTTTAAGAAATTCTCAAAAATAATACTTTATTTAAGAAAAATGTACCGGTCCCAAACATTTATAAAAAAAGGTACGTAATTTAGTGGTGAAATATTAAAATATATGACATGTTATTATTTACATTTATCAAATAAAGTAATATAGATCTTGTCACTAGGGCAACTAATGGGCGGATTTCAATCCGAATCTGACCAGATTTATTAAAGTTTTAATCCGATTAGATTGATGGACCTGATCCGATTATAAAGATCTGTAAACTGAAATACGTGGAGCGAATATGGATCTAGATCGATCATATCCGTTAAAGATATGTATCCGAAAATATATATATATATATATATATATATATATATATATATATATTTGTGAAAGAGATCGAGGTACAAGAGGTTATTGGTTTTGTCTCAGATTCAGTCGAAGATTCTTTCGTGATTTTATTATATGTTATCCAAGTTAGAAACTTGAGGGTTTTCATCTTGTCGGTGAGGTTGTTGTTTCTGTTCTTCGTGATCCAAGATATGTTCTTTTGATAAATTGGTGATCCTCTAGTTGTTCTTGGGATGAGTATTTTTTTAACCCATTATTATCATAGTGGATGAGTTGAACGGTTTTCGATCTAGTGATTTTTTTCCGGTTTGGATTTCCACGTTAAATTGTCGTGTACCTATTTATTTTTCTTCACATTAATTGTTGCTTGAATTAATCAATTGTATTTAGTTCATATTTGATGATGTTAATCATATTTTTAATCCGATGTTATTTGAGAGATGATTTGCTTCAGATTATTAGTTGTTCTTAATTTGACACTCTTTCCCTAACAAACAAAGTATGAGGGCTCAAATTCGACTATTTAATTCAATTGGAGTGAAGAATACTTTATTTGGTAACCCAAATGATTTGCACCACTTCTCGGTGCGACCTGCATAGAAGACTAACGATCTTGTGAGATCATCCTAATATATCGTTCGAAATTAATGATTTAGTGACCTAGATATAACTCATTACACTCGAACCTCGATCACCTTTCAAGCCATGGGTGCTCCCAAACTCGAAAAATTGTAGTCAGATGTGTCGAACCCTAATTTGCAGCACATAGACACAGTCAGATGTGCCGAGTTTATATTGTATGCCTTTAACACTCTTTTTTTTTTGTTTCACAAAATTTAATCCCTTTCTAGGCGTGTATGATACATTAAGTATGAATCTCTCTCAACATGGATTCGAACCTAGATTCTCTACTTTGTAGTGACTAGTCCTTTCCACTAGATCAACCACATGAGAGAATTGCAATTGTGGTACCAAACTATATATCGATTCTCACTTGTGGTACCATAAAAAATGAGGCCGACACATTTGGTACCACAATTTAAGAAATTTAATCAGATTTGGTACCACCATTAAATTCGACCCAAAATCACCATTTACTGACCACGTGCTTCTCACGTGTTCCGTTAAGTCGTGAATGGAGGGAAAAATAGACACGTGAGAAGCACGCGGCTGCCCAGAATTTGGAACGGAAAAAAAACGGGCAGTCTTCATTTCTCTACTCAGCTCACTCTCTCACGAAAAGCCCTAATTTCTTTACAAAAAAACAAAAACCCAAATTAGAAACAAAGAATCAGTCTCAAATTTTTCTCTGAATTTCTCCGTCGCATTGTTCACTCATTAGAAACCCACCATTGAAACGCGACATTGTTCACTCTCCACGAGATGGACCTGCGTAACCCGCAACTAAATAACAAGCCACATTCGTTATATAGTAAGTAATTGAATGTTCATTGATTTATATAGTAATTTTTTCACATTAAAGTGTATGGGTGTAGTTACTTTTATAGTTTGTGGTCCCATAATCGGGTGTGGGTTGGATGAGATGTAGGGTTTCTAAATTAGCTATGGATTATTAAATGTGTTGGATTCTTGTTTATAATACTTTATTTATGTTCATGGTCCAAACTTTACATATTTTTATTACTTTATGTTGATGGTCCCCAAATATGGGGGTCCATATTTAGGGTTTTACAGTGCAAATGTTGTTGAAAAGGGGACAATGGCATTTTTTTTAATTCACTTTGTCCGTTTCTAAATAAATAACTAATAACTGATTCTATATGTTTCTTATTTTACAGAGAATGAATTCTCTTTGAAGCTACACTTTAAAGGGAGGTTTATCCATTTTCCATTTGCACAGTATGAAGGAGGTCTGATACGTACTATTAATTATGTTGAGAAAAGGTTTATGACAATTAGACTCCTTGATAGGTTGTGTGAGGAGTTGGGATTTTATGGGGTGAAAAGATATTATTACATTGATGCAATGAAGAAATTCAGAGTGATTAAGTATGAAACTGACTTGTTTGTGGCATATGATCTTCAGAAGGTGGGTCAAATATATGTAGACCATATAGACATACTTCCTGGTAGTAGTGCAAAATGTAGTGAAGAGAGGGAAATGGTATTTGAGGTTCTACTGGGTCAGGTAAGGTTGCTTGGGAGGGAGGGTGAAAGAGAGCTTTTAAATGGAAGCAATGGGGCAGATAACTTGACTGATGCTCATATTGACAGTGAACAAGTTCAAACTGAGCAACAGGGGCAAGAAAGGTTTCAAGAGGGTGTTACAAATCAAATGGTGGACGAAGAAGATTGGGATAACTTGATTGATGCTCATATTGACAGTGAACAAGAAAGTGATGAAGAAGATGATGAAGACTCAGATGATGGTGACTATAATCAGGAACAAAGTGATGAAGAAGATGATGATGTTCTATATGAGAAGAACATTGACAATGATATCTCAGAAGGGTATGATGGAAATAGAGAAGAATTTGTGGGAGAAAACAGAAAAGAAAATGAGGATGAAAATAGAGTGAGGGAAGAGAATAGAGAAGAAAACAGAGAAGGTTATAGTGAAGGAAACAGTGAGTTTGAAGATGACTCATATGATCTTTCTGTTTTATCAAGTGAAGATGAGGAGAAGTGGAGATATAATTCAGAGAATGAGGGTCAGGAGTGCTACCCTAAGTTCAGATATGGGAGTAGATTTGAGCCAAAGTTTGAGTTGAAACAAATCTTCAGCACAAAGAAACAGTTTAAGGAAGCTGTCAATTCACATGCAGTTAATACAATGAGGACATTGAAAATCACTAGGAATGAAAAGAGAAGGATATATGCTAAGTGTGGTGCAGAAGGGTGTGATTGGCACATACACTGTTTGAAGGTAAAAGATGAAAATACTTATCAAATTAGAGAATATCAACCAAAGCATATATGTGGGATGGATACTCATTGCAAGAATGTTACATCAAGATGGCTTGCAAAGAAATATGAAGAAACATTTAGGACTGATCCAGGCAGAGCAGTTAAGGGTTTTAGGCTTGATTGCATCAAAGAGTTAAAATGCCACATTTCTAAAAATCAAGCCTACAGGACTAAAAGGAAGGCATTGACTGTAATAGAGGGAAATTATGAGGAGCAGTATGACAAATTGTTTGATTATGCAAATGAATTGAGGTTAAAAAACCCAGGGTCAACTGTTATATTGAAACAGTTAGAGAAAGGTGATAGCAGTGGTAGGAGAAAATTTGACAGATTCTATGTGGGTTTTAAAGCATTAATGGATGGGTTTCTTGCTGGGTGTAGGCCTTTTATTGGCATTGATGGGACACACTTGAAAGGTCCTTATGATGGGATATTGATCACAGCAGTTTCAATTGATCCAAACAATTGTTTATTTCCCATAGCTTATGCAGTAGTTTGGAGTGAGACTAAGTCTGCATGGGAGTGGTTCTTAGAACTGCTTAAAGAAGATTTGAGGATTGAAAGGGATGATTGTTATACTTTCATGTCTGACAAGCAGAAAGGCCTTATTCCAGCATTAGGTAAGGTCTTTCCTGGCAGTGACAACAGATTCTGTGTAAGGCACATGATAGGAAACATGAAGGAAGCAAATTTCAAAGGTGATGAGTATGCAGATGCTTTGTGGGCAGTTGCCAGAGCAACCACAATGCCTGAGTTTCAGAACAAAATGGATGAATTTCTACAAGTTAATCCAAATCTTGAGCAATGGTTAAGTGATAAGCCTGCACAACACTGGAGTAGATCTCACTTCAGTTCTTTCTCCAAATGTGATACTCTTCTGAACAATATGTGTGAATCTTTTAATAGTGTTTTGTTAGAGGCTAGAGAGAGGCCTATTTTGACAATGTTAGAGTGGATTAGACAATATCTAATGGTGAGACTTCAAGAGTGTAGGGATAAGGCATTAAAGAGATGGGTTGACAAAAGGATATGCCCAAGGATTAGAAAAGTTTTGGAAAAGAGGATGCAAGAAGCTTCCACCTGCATTCCCATGAAATCAAGTGACAGATATTTTGAGGTTCATAGCAGTGAAGGGAGTGGTTACACTGTTGACCTACATGATCATACTTGCTCATGTAGGAGATGGGATATCAGTGGGATTCCATGTAAACATGCCATGAGTGCTATATCCTTCATGGTACATGATCCAGAGGATTATGTCAATGAGTGTTACTATGTGGAGACTTATAACAGAGTATATGGGCCAGCTATGTTACCCCTTGATGGGCCTGAGTTATGGGAAAAGACTGGCCATATTCCTCCTCTTCCTCCTAACCTTGGAAAGAAAAGAGGCAGACCTAAAAAGGCAAGAAGATCAGGGCCTTATGAGAAGGAAAAAGGCAAAGATAAAAGAGGAAAAGGGAAGAAATCAGGTATAAAAATGCCAAGGCAAAAATTCCAAATGACTTGTTCATATTGTGGGAAGAAAGGACACAACCTGAGAAGTTGTAATATAAAAAAGAAAGATTTAGCTGCTGAAGCTGCTGAAGCTGCTGCTGCTGCTGCTGCTACTGCTGATGGTGGTGGTAATGATGCTGCTGCTGATGCCCCACAAGATATGCCTGTCACTGAAAATGAAGTTGTTGAGTTGACTCAAGATTCTTTACCAAGTGACATGCCAATGTATGATTGTGAAGTAGAAGAACTCCCTGTAAGTAATTGTGTGTATTGTGTTTTGTTAGTTACATTGAACATAAGTGAGGTAAAATTATATTTTATTGATTTGCTATAGGTGAGAAAGAGGAAAAGGACTGAAAATGGTGCTACTAATGTGTCCATTAGTGATTATGGGGCTCCAACTAATGTAAGCCATTTTTATTTTTATTTTTAGCTTGTACTAGTAAGATAATTATATATAGTAATTAAGTGCATTGAGCAATTATTTTAACTGTGTATGTTGAGCAGGATAAGGGAAAGAAGAAGGTTGCATTTGCACCTCCAAGGCCATCATCTGCAGTGATGCCTCCAACTAATGTAAGTTCACTGTGTATTGTTATTGTGTATTATTGGTTTTAAAATTGTGTATTTATTGTTGAGCATCTGGGAAATATATTGATTGTTGAGCAGAGCAGTTAAGGTTTAGGCTTGATTGCATCAAAGAGTTAAAATGCCACTTTTCTAAAATTGTGTATTTATTGTTGAGCAGGATAAGGGAAAGAAGAAGGTTGCATTTGCACCTCCAAGGCCAAATGTTGTGTTCCCACCATCATATCCAATAATGCCACAGGGACTGCGTCCCACAGCTAGCCCCACACCTGCTGCTAACATAAGAGGCCATGCTCCAACTTTTTTTCAAGGAACCAACCCTCAACCTTTTCCAATCATAGTGAAGGATGGGAAGAAATATGTGACATTGTCAAACTTGCCAAGTGCATGTACTTCTAGCAAAGGTGGTGGTTCTAAAAAGAAGTAATTTGTTGTTTTGTTACCTTTTGTTATGTAATGTAAATTTGGGTGAAACTTGACTCCCTGTATTTTGAATCAGTTCATGTTTTTTGCTTCTGTTTTGTTAAACTTGGATGTCAACATTGGGATTATGTCAGCTTTTGGTACATTTTGTTAAACTTGATGCAGTATTTTGGGCAAAAACTATTACTTATAAAGTTGGTGTTATATTGATTGAAGGAATGAATTGAGTTTTGTTATATTTTGAATGAATTGAGTTTTGTTAAGTTGTTTTGCTTCTGTTTTGTTATATTTTGTTATGGGGGTTTGTCATGTTGTGATTGTTGCAAATTGACATCAAAGTGAACATCAAATTGACATCAAAGTGAACTTAAAATTGACATCAAAGTGAACTTAAAATTGACATCAAAGAGAACTAAAAATTGACATCAAAGTAAATTAAAAGGTGACATTCATAAAGACTCAAGCTTCAAATATTAGATAAAACCGAAACTATTACATAACCCCTAAACTATTACATAACCCTCATAAAGAGGGCAAAAAAGCAATGGAAAAATAGCCACCAACAACAAACAACCTTCATCTTCATCAATCCACCAAAACAAAGTACAAAAAAATTAAACCTACAACCTAATAAATCCGAAGTACACCCTTCTCAAAAGAGTGTAAAAACAGCCACCAACAACCTTCATTTTCATCTTCACCTCCAAAACAATGTTCAAAAAAATAAAAACTTCCATATTATGAACATCCACGTAAGACCAAGCAAAGCCCCATACAAATTCTTCTTCAGCTTCACCTCCAGAATTTCAGCTTCCAATTTGTTCTTCTTGCGTAGTAAACCGGGAATAATGGCCACAGCACGTGCACACATGGGTGGATCTTCCCACCTAAAAAAACCACATCCAAACCCCCTGTCATAATTTGGGCAAGAACGGAATCTTCGTCCAGGGTTGTCTTTGGACCACGATGTCCTCACAACAGTAGGCTCTTGACAGAAACACGCAATGAACGCCGGGGCTTGGTTGGGAACACGCCTAGCACTGGAACTTGCACTGGAAGTCGCCATTCTTCAGTAGAAAGATGGGAATTTTGATTTTGCAGAAATTTTGTGCCCTAATTTGTGGATTTTGGCGCGGGAAATGGAAGAATAGAAGAGGAGTGAAGATGGTGGAGGGAAAGGGGTTGCCCGTCCCTTATAATAACCAAATTCTGGGCAGCCGCGTGCTTCTCACGTGTCTATTTTTCCCTCCATTCACGACTTAACGGAACACGTGAGAAGCACGTGGTCAGTAAACGGTGATTTTGGGTCGAATTTAACGGTGGTACCAAATCTGATTAAATTTCTTAAATTGTGGTACCAAATGTGTCGGCCTCATTTTTTATGGTACCACAAGTGAGAATCGATATATAGTTTGGTACCACAATTGCAATTCTCTCTCAACCACATATATATTTATACCTCTCGATATCATTATGTTTTCTTACAAGATTAAAATATGGTTTAAGCTTCCAAAAGATTATCGTTGATGTCTCTTAGCATAGGATGATGTGCGTTTATGATTTTAGGTTTAGATCATTATATGGAGTGCACCATGACAAGACTATTGGATCCAATCGGAAAAAAAAAAAAAAAAAAAATCAAAATTCATAAGTACTATCGCCAAAGATGTATCTCCAATTTTATGTGAACGAAAAAATTGATAAATTAAATTTACACTACTAGAAGCAATGCAAGTACTGTTAGGTTTGGGTGTTGTCAATTACATAACAAAATTTACACTACAAGGAAGCAAGTACAATTAGGTTTGGTCTGTTTTGAACATAAATAACAAGTACTTACAGACCCACGATTTCGGTAACAAGATAAAGATATGATACAAGGCATATGCGTTTCAAGCTTCCATTGTGCCCCTTGCCAAAAATATCACTGCATGAATTGTAGGGTGTGAATAATTTAGTTGAATTATAAAATTTTAGTGTATTTTTTTTTTAATCAAATTTTAAATTATACTTGAATTTAATTTGATTTGCAAAAGAAAAAGAAAAAAAATGAGTTGGAATGAATTTAAATTGAATCGGACACAAGTCGAACTCAAGTAACATTTTAAGAAAGCTTTTGGTTCGAGTTCTTCCAAAACTGTGAATGTTTGTCTAATTCTATATTTCAGTCAATATTCTAATGTGATAAGAAATTCGTTGTGTCATTTAAAAAATAGTTTATTGTAACTTTCAGTTGTATGACACAAATATTTTTCAAAATTTATTTAATATGTAGACCAATAAATCATTATTTAATTAATGAGTCTTTATCGTCGATATCAAATCAAATCACAAATCCCTTTGATCGATTTAATTCTAACTTAGAAATAGCAACTTTCTTTAAAGGGTAATTACAAAAAGAAACCTTGTGGTTAATTATGAAAATAACAACTTCCTTTATCATGTATACCAAAATATTATTTACGGCGTTAACTTTTGACAGCGTCGTGAAAAAAAAAAAAGTGGTTCCCAAAATTGCCCCTTGATGAATTAGGAGGTTGATTGTATTGTTCTGTAATTATTTGTCCAGTTGGTGTTTATGTTATACTTATTTAAAAAAACTCATGGAATAAAATAATACAATTTATTCCGAAATCATATTAAAAATAAAAGAAAACTTAGAATGTTCATTTTGTGATATAAATAATCATAATATAAAATAATGGAGAACATTTCAAACTTTTCTTAACTTTCGGTAATTTCTAAACAATATATATGAGCTTCTTTTTATAATTAGAGTAAAATTTAGGAGGTACCAGCGTAAATTACCCTACTTTTAATAACTGAAAATGATTGCTAATAGTTGCAGCTGTGCAAATAGTTGGCAAAACTCACAAGACAAATAATAATTAATCAATCCAGCCCTCCTCCTGCACTATATATATAAAACAGCTCCCAAAAACACACACTACATAATTTGTCAACTTAGTTTTTTTTTTCATGGAGCCCGAACCAAATAATGGCTACTCAGCTATCGTACCGCTTTTATTGGTCGACAATGGCGAAAGCCACGTCGAGTCTAGTAAGTATAATGATCAACACTCCATTCCGGGCTCAACGTCTTTCTTCAAAACGTGCTTCAACGGGCTCAATGCCTTGTCAGGTTTTTTTTTGTTTTTCTCTACCCAGTATGTATCCTATTTTTTATTTTCTCAACAAAAATGGCTCATTACATTAATTCATTTACAAGCCTTGTATATCAAATTTATACATGTGGGGTTTTGGTGCAATTTCTCAAAAGGTTTTATTGATTTTTCTCTATTTGAAGTATGAATTTAATTTGATGTTCTTACATAATGTTGGATACAGAAAATTCTAGTTGGCCGGACCAATCCAATCACAATGCAAGTGATTTACATTCTTTTGGATTGGTTGAGTGTCATCCAGTCCCAAAGCAACTGCAGTATTGTACTTGCATGTGAATGTTTTTGGTTCGACAAGTATTACCCTTTGGATACAGAGTAGGATTCATTTTGCCAATTTTGTTGGAAAACATGGACTAAAATGCAAATTACGCCACATAGTCATGTTTTTATCATTTTTGTTTGTTGGTTGGATTTTCATTTCATGTAACATTTAGATATATGTCATTTATGATCCTTGTATCTCCTTCAAAATGTTTGAAACTTTTCGGGCCAATTTTTTGTGTTCTCTGAGAGAGTTTCTCGGGTTTGTGTGTGTTAGCAAAATGTAGTAGAAAGGCGTTTGTTAAGGTTTTTGTGCGAGTGTGACACAAATCTCAAGAAATGACACAGTTTTCCAAAACCTGAAAGTAGTGTTTGTAGCACTTCGATCCCCAAACGAAAAGGGAATTTGTATTTGTTAGTTAGTAATCAGTTACATCATTACATCACGACTTGAACAAATAACTAAGTACAATAAATAATCTTATAAGAAAATCCATGCTTACATACAAAAATAATGAAGAATCATGTAATTTCTTGCTGTATATTGAATTGGATATAAAACTACACCCTTAATGAGACTTAAATCAAGACTATATTTGTGAGGGTAGGTTTGAAATATATATTCCAATGAATCTGTCTATATACAAAATAATGGGTTAGCTTGCAAGTTATCAAATGCACCAAACACAAGATAAGGATATCAAATCTTCTCCTTTTTTCAGGTATGGGGATTTTGTCAATACCATTTGCACTATCCTCAGGGGGGTGGTCGAGCTTAATACTTTTCTTCCTTATCGCGTGCTCAACTTTCTACACAGGCTTGTTAATTCAAAGATGCATGGATATGGATCCAAGCATAAGAAGCTATCCCGACATTGGTAATCGAGCTTTTGGTCCTAAAGGAAAGATCTTTGTGTCCATAGCAATGAACATCGAACTATATTTAGTAGCAACTGGTTTCTTGATTCTCGAGGGAGACAATTTACTTAACTTATTACCAGAAATTGAATTTCAAATTGCCGGACTTGTTATTGGTGGAAAACAGAGTTTTATTATCATCGTTGGCCTTTTAATGCTGCCTACTGTCTGGTTAAACAATATGAGTGTCCTTTCTTACATCTCTGTAAGTGGGGTTATAGCTTCTTTTATACTCTTCGGTTCGACTTTATGGGCTGGTGCATTTGATGGTATTGGATTTCAAGAAAAGGGAACGGTTCTAAATTTGAAAGGGATCCCGACTGCTGTTAGCCTTTACGCCTTTTGTTATTGTGCTCATCCAGTTTTTCCCACATTATACACTTCAATGAGAAACCAAAAGAAATTCTCTAAGGTTAATACATAAGGTCTCTGTTACTCTTATGGGTGATTTACGTCCGGATCCCATGAGGTTTACTGGTATTACCCAAATTACCCCTATTGTTTAAAAAATTACAAGAACTCCCTTCTGGTTCAAACTATTTACCAAAACACCCCTTAGAGTTTCAACAATCTTTACAAGAATACCCCCGACAACTTCTGGAAACATTTACCAACACACCTCCTGCAAGGGTGTTCTTGTAATTTCTGGAACTAGACGGCTTCTTTTTTTTGTAATTAAGATTTACCTGAGGGGTCCAAGTGTAAATCACCCTTCTATTACTGATTACTAGTTGGCCAGGATTTTCTCAAAATTGAATATTATTGCAGGTTATACTTGTTTGCTTTCTCGTTTGTACCTTGAGCTATGCATCGATGGCAATTTTGGGGTACTTGATGTTTGGCTCAAAGGTAAAGTCACAAGTGACTTTAAATCTCCCAACGAATAAAATCAGCTCAAGAGTCGCAATTTACACCACTCTTGTGAATCCATTCGCCAAGTATGCTTTGATGGTAACTCCAATTGTAAGTGCTCTGGAGAATCGTCTCCTATCGGAACCTAATAAGGTACTTAGTTTATTGGTAAGAACTTGCTTAGTACTTAGTACAATCATTGTGGCCCTGGCGGTTCCTTCATTTGAATACCTCATGTCACTTGTTGGCGCGTTTCTGAGTGTAACAGGATCAATTATACTTCCGTGCTGGTGCTTCTTGAAGATTTCAGGCCATTATCGAAGATTTGGATTTGAATCGGTGTCTTTATGGGGCATTGTTTTGATAGGTGTTATTGTTTTAGTTGTTGGAACTTATGTAGCTATGGAGGAGATAATTATGCATTTGGTAAGATAATGTACTTTTACATTGTATGATTATATTAAGTAGTCTTTTACCATATGTTTTTTCATGGTACTTGGTATTATGTTTTAGGTTTTCATCAGTATTATGGAATTCATCTGAGCTTAATGCAAAACTACCTTTGCCTAATTGGCAAAACTCCCTCTGTATTATTTTTATTCAAAACTCCCCTTGTGTTCTTTTATTGGCAAAATAACCCCATTTGAAATTCCTTCATGAACCAATAGGGAGATTATTTTCAATTTTTTAAGTGAACAACCAATAGGGAGATTATTTTCAATTTTTTAAGTGAACAGGGGGGTTTTTGCCAATTTTTTATGTGAATATCGGTGTTTGTGCATTTTGTGGTGGGGTAAAATTGTTACTTTTCCTGCAAAATATGTACTCCGGCTTAGGAGGCACAGGGCAGGTTTTTGCTAATAAAAATAACGTACGGAGATTTTTGACAATTAGGCAAAACATAGGGGTTATTTTTGCATTTCACTCAATTTATCTTGAACATTATGACTCTAGCAAAGCACATTGAAAAATCAAAATGCATGAGCAAACAAATTTTCATTTGATCATCTTAGCATGCTTATTTAGTCTATTTAGCAACACAAATATATCTCCACAATCAACAAAAGAATAATCTCCAGAAAAGAATCTAAAGATAGAGCCACCTACCTCTAAACAACTCTCTCCGGCTATCTTCTTTAATCCTTTGTCTCTCATTTTGCTTCTCACTTTTTCTGCTTTATCCCAAAGTCCCACTTCAGCATAATTGTTCGAAAACATCACCAAATTTCCACTCCTCTTCGGTTCGAGTTCAATTAGGACATTTCTCACCTTTTCACCCACCCCAAGGTCGTCTTTAACATCATGAATACTACAGGCACTTAACAATGTCCTCCACACGACACCATCAGCTGCAATGGGCATGTTTAGTATAAAATCATATGCTTCTTTAAGACGTCCACCACGCCCCAAAATATCAACCATAGCACCAAAATGAACCATCGTGGGCTCGATTCCATACACGTATTCCATCTCGTTGAAATAACGTTGCCCATCCTCGACTAAACCAGCATGGTTACACGCACAAAGAACCCCAAGAAAGGTCACATGATTAGGCTTGATTGCATAATCTCTCATCTTTTTGAAAAGTCCAAGGGCGTGTTTGGCAAATCCGTGTTGTGCAAACCCGAGAATCATAGCACTCCAAGTCCACACATTTCGATTAACCATCCGATTGAAAACTAAGTTAGCATAATTAACATCACCACACTTGCCATACATGTCAACAAGAGAAGTACCCAACTGACAATTCACAACTAGGCCCGTTACTATCACTTGAGAATGTACCCATTTTCCGAAACTTAAGTTACCGATTTCTGCACAAGCTGAAAGCACGATCACCATCGTAGTCTCACCCAGCTCGATCCCAGAGTCCCTCATCTTAACAAAACACTCAATTGCATCATAAAACCATGAACTCTCTAAACAAGCTGAAATGATCGAATTCCATGAAACAACAGTTCTCATTGGCATTTCATCGAACAATTTGTATGCATCAACAATCTTCTTACACGTACCATATAAATGAATCAAGGTATTCTGTACATAAACATTATACTGAAGCCCATGCTTTACTACATCTCCATGAATCTGTCGCCCCTCATTTAAGCCCATAAACGAAGAGCACGCCTTGAAGACGAAAGGGAAAGTATGCTCATTGGGTTTAATCCCCAAACGCCGCATATCAAGAAAAACCCACACCGCTTCTCTTTGTGAATCGCATTCTAAAGTGGCGTAGGCCCTTATTAGATCATTCCATGAAGAGGGTTTTAAGTTTTCGGAGAAATTAATAACAGAACGGGCGTGATTTATTAAGTCGATTGGATTTCTTTTTCTGATTGAAACCCATGTACAAAACCTGATGATTTTGTCCGTAAGATAGGAATTGTGATGGAGGCCCGATACAATTATCTGGGCGTGAATCTGAAAGAGTTGGTTTGTAGAAGAGCAAGAGTTTAAGAGAGAAAGGCATCGTTGCATTCTATTCCGGAATTCGAAAGAGTTTTGGCGGGTTAATTTTTATTGACTGATAACCGGAATCGGACTTTATGGCTACTACTGGATATGGGTTGGCCCGATTTGGGATTCTTTGGGAATTAGTTTGGACAAGTCTCGATCCTAATTTCAGGTTTTGGCATAGATTGAGACCAGACCAAACTTATTTAAATTATAAAGTTATTAATTGACATATATTGTTTATTTTTTCCCTCATATAAACTATGTTTGGATGTATTTGGAAAAATATTATGGTTGAGTGTTTTGAATTTTTTTTTGAAATTTGTGCGAAATAATTAAAAATAAACTTGGATATAATATTTTATGTGTAAAATAAGATTAATTAAATGAACAGTTGGTCGAAAAATGTGAGTTATGTTTTAAATGTATATTGGATGATGGAGTTTAGGGGTGACAACAATTGATAGATTAGATGTCAAGTCATATCTTTTCAAACTGAATTAACTAATATTATATTATATAATAATTAAAAAATTAATATTTTAATTGGATATAATTAGAAAGATAATTGAATATGATTTTTATGAGGTAGTTGTGCAAGGGGGTCTGCAACTCTTATGCAAGTGGGTTGCAGGGCTGCCCATATTCAGACCTCTACATTAGAGTTTGGGCCCAAAAAAATGAAAAGTATGTGTTGTTTGGTTTGGGTTGACGAAAGTTGTGGACCAGCGTAAAATCGAAATTGATGTATTAAACATATTCCAAATCAAACTTAAAAAGTTCCATTGAAAACTATTAAACCAAACTTTCGTTAATAACCAAAACGAATCTCAGCTAAAACTTTTCCACAAAAGCTATATAATTCCAATAATAGGCTTCATTAAAGTCAAATATCATACCTTGTCATCCATAGTTTATTATAGCTATCGAATTTGAGATCCATACACTTTCACCAAGAGGACGACCCGTAATAACATATTAACATGTCCAATAAAATAAAATAAAAATTACTATAAAGGTTGAATTCAAGTGTTATACAACATGGAATGCATGAGTGTATTCTTCTAATGATGTGTCTTTTTTTGTCAACCAATATCGTCTACAACTAATAAGCAAAATTTTCAAAAAATAAAATAAATTTAGACACATATCGTTTAAAGAATTTATTTGTGCATTAAAATATTGTGTAGCATCTAATTAAGTTCAATTGAACTTCTTAATATGGTGCACCTTGAGAGTACGGTTGCTTTGCAAGGTGCACTCAGATGCACTGCCGTCCACTTTTGTGGTCCGACAGCGATATAAAGTGCAACTCGGTAGCTATTGTTTTTGTGGACAACTTTGTTTGCTTGTCTTTGTTAGAAAAATTTTTGGTAGGAAAAAGTAACAGACTGCAGTAATGGAATCAAGGCGTGTTGCAATGCCACTTTCCTTAAGACTTATTTCGCCCCCACCACACTGTATACAATAGGGATTTGCGATTAGACTTTAGGATACAATGAAACCCAATGTTTAATTCTGTTTTGTACTCACAGAAATAAACCACAGGGCACACACGGATTTGGCAAAATTACCTAACTTATAAAATATTTTTCTGCAGTAAAATATAGTATAAGAAATTTGGAGAAGATGAGAAAAAGTTATGTTAATTTCATAATTGTACTTGTCTTTTATAGACATATTTGTGTCTATTCCGGATAGACACAACTTTTAAAATTAACTATCATTTTAATAGTCATAACTTTACAATTTAAATTCAAATTCAAAATTAAATAATGGTAGTTACTTGGTAGTTATTTTGAAAATAACTCCAACAGTCTTTGCAGCGACTTGCTCTCACCCAAGAATTACCTTTCTTTATAGTGATTTATTGAGCTAAATGTATGTCTTCTTTTCTTATTTACAAAAAAACTCATTTGATATTCTTTCATAAATCATAGGGAGGTTTGTGTTATTTGTTTAAATAAACAGGGGGTTATTGTCAATCTTCAAAGTTAATAGGGGGTTATTAATAATTTTTTAGGTTAGGAGGGGTGTTTTTGTATCATTTGATGGGAGTATAATTCCAACCCCCCATGTGTTATTTTTTTATTGACCATTTGAAATTCCTTCATAAATTATAGGGAAGTTTGGGCTAATTGTTTAAGTATATAGGGGGTTACTGTCAATTTTTAAAGTTAATAGGGGTTAATGAAATTTTGTAGGTTAAGAGGGGTGTTTTTGTATCCTTTGATGGGAGTATAGTTGTGATTTTGGTATGGTAAGGATTTTTTTGCTAGTAAAAAAATAACATAGGGGTTTTTTTGTTAGTTAAAATAATACAAAGGGATTTTTGTTAGTTAGACAAAGCACAAGGGGTATTTTTGCATCTCACTCTATTTAAATTTAAATCTCACCCGAACTCCGTCCCAAAATTTTTACTCTATTAGCTACACTGTAAAGTCAAACTTTTTTAATCTTTAAGTGACTTATCAAGTAGATTTTTTACATTGATAGCATTTTAAACCTTTTAATGTTACTTGAACAGTGCACATACGTTGTACACGTCTAGTTGATTTTATAATTTTTTTTGTAAATTATAGTTAAATTAACTTTATTATGTCATAAAATTACACAGTTTTATGATTGATATTCAATTTATTTTTATTAATTATTATTGTTTTACAAAAAAAAAAAATGACGGCTTTAAATTGTTGTAATAAAATATAAAATGATTATTGATTTTGGTAATGACTTCTTATAAAAATTATTCTACAATAATATCATAAGAATATTATTTAGTTCATTTCGTAATAGTAGTTTTGTTATGTTCACCAGTTACTCACTGATGACACTGTTTCTTCACAAATTTCAACCGAATTTTCATCGATCTCACGAGCATTTTTTCTTACTAATTTCACCCATTTTTTCACCAACTTCACCAGTGTTCATCAATTTCACCCGAATTTTCATCGAGTCATATGTTTTCATTGTTAATATATATTTTTAAGCCATTTACCTCCTTTTTCTATTGCTTTATAGTATTTCCGTTTTTCATAGTTTTTTTTTCCGATTTAAACTATTTGTCCACGATTTCATCTTTTTTTTGTCGGCTCAAGTTTAACCCGTTTTCACCTATTTCACTAATTTCACATATTATTCACCTGAATTTTTCATTGATTAAACATGTTTTCACCGACTTTACGCTTGACCGATTTTATCCTTCTTCACTGATTTTACCCATTTTCACCCGTTTCTTTACAAATTTCACCCAAATTTTGATCGATTCATATGTTCTCACTGTTTAATATTTTTTACCGGTTTATATTTTTTTTGGCGATATACCCCTTTTTATCGTTATATCATTTTTCATTGTTTTTCCCTTTTTGGTTGATTTCTTTTTATTTATTTTTTCGGTTTAATCCATTTTCTACTGATTTCACCTTGCTTTTTCTGGTTAAATTCTTTTTTTAACTGATTTCACTCATTTTATCAGTTTAACCAATTTTTACATATTTCACATCTTTTTTCAATAATTTAACATGTTATTCACATGAATCTATAATTGATTAAATATATTTTTACCGAATTTACACTTTTTGATCGATTTTACCCTATTTTCACCGACTTTACCCGTTTTTCACTGGATTTCACCGGTTTCATCATTTTTCTTACAAATTTCACTCGAATTAATTTTCATCAATTTCACATGTTTTCACCAACTTTACCTTTTATTTAACCTATTTTACCAGTTTTTCACTAATCTCACCATTTTATTGACTTATTTAACCGTTGTCATCTATTTTTCAAAAAATTTACCCCATTTTTTTTACTGATTTCAAATGAATTTACCAGTTGCACATGCATTATTTTTTGTCGGTTTCACCAGTTTTTTCACCAACTTCAGCTGTGTCCACCAATTCATCCGGACTTTCATCGATTTCATATATAATTTTTAATTGATTTAAGTAATTTTCATCGATTTCATCAATTTTTTTGACTAATTTCACTAGTTTTTCACGAAAAGAATCCTTGAAATTGAAAATATGAGGCTATGCATATCTTGGAATTCTTTATATGTTGCTTCCCTAGCCAAAGAAACATTGGGTACTTAGCCAAGTCATAAGCATTTTTGGTTCATTTATAGGTAAGATGCAATTCTATTTTATCGGCTGAAAAATAGATGTGATTTTATTTTAATTTGTTCTTTTTTAGTTTTTTCTTGTGTACAACATAATGATATTTAAGAGAATTTGATTTTAATTTTTGCTTTTAGATTAATTGTTATGACTTATATTGTACTATATCTTTCAATTTCGCAAATAACATATTTTTACTGAAAATATATTGTTGCTGAATTATAATAATTTTACATATATTTTAGGAGCTATTTAAAATAATAGTTTTTTCTCTGATGGTTTTTTTATGTGTTATATGAGAAGAATATTGGAATTATAAAATTTGATATAAGAAATAATTTCTAAATTTTAGGAGTTAATGTAGGAGATACCATAATTAATATAATAAGATTCCATGTCTAATTATTCTTCTTCAACTATTTTTACATATTTACTATTGAATTATATATTACTTCTTATAACTCAAATAAGGGTATATTAGTCTTCATACAAAAAAAACAAAGGAAAAACTTAAATTATTCATACTTTTAGTATAGATATAGATATAGATAAATAAAATATAAGGTAATTATATAATACTATCAAATTATTATTAAAATAAATTAAATATATTATTTATTATAATTTTTAAAATTTGGCCGAGTTGACAGTACTAAGAGAGTAAAAATTTTAAAACGGATGTAGTACTATGTTTATTGTAGTATCTGTGTTTAATGACATGACATAATGAATTTAGGAAATTATTTCTCGTGCCATTACAAATCAAATGGCACATAATTTGTGTCAAGTAAAAGGTAGAATAAACACTAAATGAGTGATTTCTACAGTGGAAAGAATTAATCTCTATAAATTAGCGAATTCAAGTTTAAATTTTTGCTAATAAACGTTCTCATATTATATGTTTGACTCACCTAAAAAATATCAGGTATAAAACTTAAGCACACCTAAAAAAGATTAAAAAAAAAAAAAGAGTTCGAATTAACAAAATTACCCAAATTCACTTGGGGATAGGGCTGAAAATCAAACCAAACTACTCGATACTCGGTTCGAGCTCGTTCGATAAAAGCTCGTTTGAGCTCGTTTCGTCAAACAAATCAAACAAGCTTGAACAAAATTTCTCGTTCGATAACTTTTGAAGCTCGGCTCGAGCTCGACTCGATAAGCTAAAAATTGAAAAAACACATGTAAAATACCAAGCTACTCGATACTCGGCTCGAGCTCGTTCGATAAAAGCTTGTTTGAGCTCGATTCGTTAAGAAATCAAACCAAACTCAAATACAAAATTTCAAGCTCGATAAAATTCAAACCAAACTTGAACAACGTGTCATTCGATACTCCTCGACTCGTTTACACCCCTACTTGGGGATACTAGCACTGGACCGTCCATATAAACCCAATTCCCGTGATAATAAAATTATTAAAATTGCACGTGTTATTTTCACAAAATATTAAAGCCACACATTATTATAATCTGTATAATTTTCATTTTGGTGTTTCTTAAAATAATCGGCAACAAAATCCACCGTCGAAGGGTCCAATTTCCCGGTCATCGCCACTGACTGAGCCCCTACAACTTAGAACACCATAAACAAAGAACTCATTATTTGTCTGCTGAAGTTCTGGATTTCTCTCTCCCTCAATCTCAACCTCATAAAATTAAATTTTAATTTTAAACCTCACCTCTATGATTTCTTCCCTTTAAAAGGCCCTACTTCAATTCAGCCATTGAAACAGTGCATTCCTACTTCCAATTATCTTTGTATTTTCCGTCCATCGTTTACGTTACAAATCCCAAGACAAACACAAAAACCAATACACCACCTTTGGTCAAAAACATTTCTCCATTGCGAAAATTGTTGACTTGGGTTTGTTTATCTGCCGATTTTCTCAATTGGGCATGCTTCATTTTCCACCGGATCGGTCACTTCGCTGAGAACTTCGGAAAATCTATTTTTTTTTCTCAGAAGCAAATCGTCGAACAGTTAAATGGCGTCAATGGGATCCTTCCCTACCGGAGTTGACAGTTCTATACTTGTCCACAGCGGGAACCAGCATCGACCCGTGATTCCTATACTTGCATTCAAGCCAAAAAAGTATGTGGAAATTGGGAGTTTTGCTGATTGTAATTCAGCGGGGTTTTCAAGAAATTTTGCGGATGATCTTTTCAGCAGATTATCTCTGTGTTGCGGGTGTAGCAATAGAGGGGGGAAGTTGAGGATGAAGCGCGTAAAAGCAACGCAAGAGGGAACTGGGGGAGGTGAGAGTGGTAATGAGTCAGAGGATGCTTTCCAGGCCACGATCCAAAAGGGCGAGAAGGTTCTTGCTATGCAAAAAGATTTATTAAAACAGGTTCATGTTGTCTTTGAAATTACTTTATCCTTTGTGAATCAACTTTTCAATGTGAAAAGCGAACGTCCTTTGCCTAATTTTGCAGGTGTCATTATCTGAGGCCATATGTATTTACCTTTGTTTCATTTTTCATATTAGAATTAAGTTCCAATCTGAAAAGTCTTGTAATTGATAAATACATCATCTATATGATTTTGACAATGGTGGATTGCAAAGATGATTGCAAGCTTATTATAGAACCTAGGATGACAAGTCATATGGTCCATTACAAAAGAAAAAAAAAGTGGATAGTGAGAGAAAGAAAAAATCATATTCCAGCTTTTTGCAGTTTTTTATCTTTCTTTTCGCTTTTTTAGGATAGTAAAACTGTGTTGTGAGCTAGTGAGAACGGACTATACCCATCCTTGAATTAACTCAACAAAGTGTGCTCATGTTATAAAATTTTATTGGTGACATTTTTTTTTGACACTGGTTTGCAGATTGCTGAAAGAAAGAAACTGGTATCGTCAATAAAAAATAATATTGTTGATCCAGAAGGCATCAAACCGCCTTCTACAGAGAGTAATGGCACTAATTCCATTCTTGATGCTGCTCCAACTAAAGGTAACGATATAAACCAAGACCATAAAGCGAAATTTTATATTAGTTAGCACTGAATTCACCTATATATCAACTAAAGGTTCATGTTTATCCAGCTTCATCTCCTAGTAAATATTTTGTTACAGATGAAACAAAACTTGAAACAGACCTTCTTGGTAGTGGTACTACTTCTTTAGATGCAAAACCCGAAATTCAACAACAGTTAAAAGCCACTAGTTCTGAGGGTGTTCGGTCTATGGAGGCTCCTCCATTTGTTCCTTGGAATTCCGTTGTCATACCCAATCCAGAGACAAAGGAGTTAAAGGATACTACAGTGAACACAGTCACTTTAGATCCCACAAAGGAAGATGCGAAACCCCCTCCATTGGCTGGGGCCAATGTTATGAACGTTATTTTGGTTGCTGCTGAATGTGCTCCTTGGTCTAAAACAGGTACTCTTGTGCGTTTCTGGTTGTTAAGTAATAAATATTAAACGTCTCTCGTCTCTAACAGCTTAAAGATGAGTTCGACATTCAAAATTTCCTATAGGGAGATATATATTTTTAAGTTTCCAAGTGATTATTACTTGCATGCATTTAGATTAGAGATGGCACTCTGTGAGCTCACTCATTGTTAATTGAGACTAATCATGACTTTTGTGGTTAGGTGGGCTTGGAGATGTTGCTGGGGCTTTACCCAAGGCTTTGGCCAGGCGTGGACATAGAGTCATGGTAAATAATGATTTATTATTACCTTCTTACTTATAAATAATTGCATATACAAAAGTCTAACACCAAGTTGTTTGGTAGGATAATGGGGCGTAAACTTCTAATACTTTCTTTTGGTTGGTGCCATCAATTTAATTGACAGGTTATCGCACCACGTTATGGAACTTATGCTGAAGCTCAAGATACAGGGGTTAGGAAGAGATATAAAGTACATGGTCAGGTAAGCAATGGTAAACATTGTTTTAAAAAATTACTATTCTACGGTTTTGTATAAAATCATGACATTTTGCAGGATCTTGAGGTGAATTACTTCCATGCCTACATTGATGGTGTAGATTTTGTTTTTATTGACAGCCCACTGCTTCGACACATAGAGAACAATATATATGGTGGAAAACGTGAGGTATGATAATTTTGTTTCTAATTTTACTTGAATCATCTAACTACTCTTCCAAAGGAGGAACAATATAGAGCAAAAGACAAAAACACCCCCTATGCTTTGTCTAACTCCCAAAACCCCCCCCTGTGTTATTTTAACTCCCAAAAAAACCCCTGTGTTTGGTTTTAAATACCACACTCGACCTAAGTAGTATATACTTATAATTTTATTTTTGACTTTTGGTGGAATGACAAGATTACCCCTATGTGTTTGTTTATTTTTAAATTTATTTATTCTTTTTGAAAAATTAAGTATATACTACTTGGGTCGAGTGTGTGGTATTTAAAATGACACATGGGGGATTTTTTGGGAGTTAGACAAAGCATAGGGGATGTTTTTGTCATTCGTTGTCAGGGGTAAAATTGTCATATCAAAAGCAAAATGTGAACAAATACTTGCAATTTTGGCGTTTGAAACACACTCTCTTTTTTGGGGGTGTATTTGGCTCTTATTTGAGATCACAGGGGTTTTTTGGGAGTTAAAATAATACAGGGGGGTTTTTGGAAGTTAGACAAAGCATAGGGGGTGTTTTTGTCTTTTGCTCAACAATATATTATGTTCATATACAAGTGTTGGAGTATATCATTATAATCTTTATAATATCATGGAGTAAAATATGACAATAATTACATGCAGTTAGGTGTTTATATGATTTAAATCTTACTTAAAGCCCAAATTTACTTTAAGTCCTCAAATATTTGCAACTATAGAATGTCCAATTTTTCGCATCTCTAATATTGAGACCATTGACATTTCAAATATCTAAACGATAATTTTTCAGTATAACTGAATCATAATGAAATTTTATTCTTTTTGATGATCCCAGTTTCTGACATTTTTACGCATTTATTTCTTTGCTGATTCTTGCAGGATATTCTGAAGCGCATGGTCTTGTTTTGTAAAGCTGCTATTGAGGTATAATAAAATTAAGCTGTAGAGTAATCATGTAGTAAGAAGTAAAAAAGACAGCTGTTTTTTTACGCATAATTCTTCGGTTTAGTATTTGTTAGGTGGTTTGATAACCTTTAATTTGGAAAATACGACGATTCTAGGTACCTTGGTATGTTCCATGTGGTGGGGTATGCTATGGAGATGGAAATTTAGCTTTCATAGCAAATGATTGGCACACTGCCTTATTACCAGTCTACCTTAAGGCATATTACCGTGACAAAGGGTTAATGCAATATACGAGATCCGTCCTTGTGATTCATAACATAGCTCATCAGGTTCGTTCTTTGTAAATTGTTCTTTTTTAGATGATGATTTTGACAATTTTATAGTTGAAATTTAAAAGGGTAATTTATGTTCGCTACCCCTCAATTAAACCCTAATTACACTCGCTACCCCTGTTGTTTTGGAAATTACAAGAACCCCCCTGCCTGTTTTAACGACCCTTACGCCGTTACAAAAAACCCCTTCTGGTTTAGCCTATTTTACCACGACACCCCCTACAAGGGTTTTTTTTTTTAATTTCAAATACAGCAGGCAATTACATCTCTTTTCCCTTTCCAGGGTCGCGGTCCAGTGGATGATTTTGCTTACGTGGATCTCCCACAAGGATACTTGGACCTTTTCAAATTTTACGACCCAGTCGGAGGAGAGCATTTCAACATCTTTGCTGCAGGTCTAAAAACAGCAGACCGTGTAGTAACCGTAAGTCACGGATACACTTGGGAGCTAAAAACTTTAGAAGGTGGTTGGGGTTTACACGGTATCATAAATGAGAACGATTGGAAACTACGCGGAATCGTAAACGGAATTGACACAAAAGATTGGAGTCCCGATATCGACATTCACCTAAAATCCGACGGTTACGTAAACTACTCAATCGACACCCTCAAAACAGGCAAACCTCAATGCAAAGCCGCACTACAAAAAGAACTCGGCTTACCCATTAGACCCGATGTCCCATTAATCGGTTTCATTGGGAGACTCGATCACCAAAAGGGCGTCGATTTAATTGCACAAGCGGTCCCATGGATGATGGACCAAGATGTGCAGCTGGTCATGTTGGGTACGGGTCGACCCGACCTTGAACAAATGCTTCGGAATTTCGAAGGACAGTATAAAGATAAAGTTAGAGGGTGGGTCGGTTTTTCTGTAAAAACGGCTCATAGGATAACGGCAGGTGCAGATGTGCTTCTAATGCCGTCTAGATTTGAACCGTGTGGGTTGAACCAGCTATATGCAATGCAATATGGGACGGTTCCGGTTGTTCACGCAGTGGGTGGGTTGAGAGATACCGTGAAGCAATTTAACCCGTTTGAGGAGTCTGGTCTCGGGTGGACTTTTGGTAGGGCGGATGTGAATGAGCTTATACATGCGTTGGGTAATTGTTTTTATACTTATCGTGAGTATAAGGCGAGTTGGGAAGGGCTTCAGAAACGAGGTATGGAACAGGATTTGAGTTGGGATAATGCTGCTCAGAATTACGAGGAAGTTCTTGTAGCTGCTAAGTATCAATGGTGATAGTAAGCTCTAATTCCATATATTCCGATGATTCTCTATCTTGAAGGACTGTAGTTTTTTGCCAGTTATATTCGTTGTTATTGTAAAGCGCCTTTTTCTTACATTTCACCTTACTTTTAATAGGAAGGTTAGACATTGATTAGAGCAGAATAAAGTTGCATGTTTAGGTTAATAATGCTCATTTTATCTTAATGATCTTGCTTAATACTCTTGTTCACAACTTTGTTGATGAGCTTTGGGATTACTAATAGGGATTATATAGCTCAATTGCTTTGTTTGAGGTAGTTCTCACTTTTATACCATCCGTGCTGACAGCCCTACACTCTATTCATAAATCATTTCTATTCATATGTACTGGAAAGGTGCAATGGGGTTTTTTGTTTGGAGTTTGAGAGAGTAGTGAAAGTTTGTGAAATAATCTCGATTTGCGTAATCTTGTTTGTTTAGGTTTTGAGAGAGTGGTTTGGGATATGTAGTAGAGATAAGAAAATTGTCGTTTGTTTGGCTTTTGGGAGAGTAATTTGAGAAAATTGAGAGACAGAAAATTTATTTCTGAAAGTAAAAACATGTTTGTTTTGTTTTTTTCAAATACGAAGCAATTTTCCAAAATGTCAAATGAACAGGCTCTACATATTTAGTATCTATTACTGGAAATTCAATGCGTAATTTCAATATTTTATCTACTTTGATTGACCTTCCTTTCGAGCATACTAAAAAGAAGCTCATGTAGCATCCTGGACTAGAACAAGTACGTGCTGATCTTCGTGGGACCGTGGAGGGAGCTAGGTACTAGGCCATCAAGAAAGAGAGGGTTTTTGTTTTCTTATATTCATTTTCTAGACAAACTATGCCTATTTTCACATCTAGTTTTCTTATCAATTGATTTTACACTTATATAAACATATATATTCATTTCCATCGACTAACTAAAACGAATGTTGTCATTCAGCCTAGAATCGACTAAAATGGTCGAACTTGTAACCTAATCGGTGGTAGGAAGAACATGCATTTGCTAATCCCAACGAATTTTATGAAGCTTAATAGTTGAGTATTAACACTAACCTTTTCACCTCTAAGGCATACGGACATGTTATATTGGTGTTCAAATTCAGTTTGGTTTTTACCGTCAATCCGAACATATATAGACCTAGTCTTTAGAATAGGTAGAATCATAATGTAAATGTATAATGTTAAACCTAGTCGTTTATAATGTAGTGAGCCAGTCGCATTAGAAAGGAAAGAAACAACAAAATAGCAAACCGCAAACCTATATATTTACAGCAACAATGGGACATTCACCGTGTGATATTGTAAGGGCATCTCCAGCCGAAGCAGACAACTCCCCACTCTTGCCTGTTTGCCTGCTTTCCTGTCTGTCTGTCTTGCCTAGTCTGTCATCTCCAACCGAACAAAAAATTCAAAACATTTAATTTCATTTCAAAACTTTCCCGACTCTCACTTAATAATTACAATAACATAACAATAATGATGATGATGATGATAATAATAATAATAATAATAATAATAATAATAATTTTTCATATTTTTATGTTTTGTGTGCTAAATTAAAACCTTTTAAAGTTAAGTTTCTTAAATTATAATATTCTAAGTTTAAAACAAATTAAAGTTAAGTTTTCAAAAACTAAAAAAATTCACACAATAATAAATTAAGGTTAAGTTTCTAAACTTAAAGTTAAGTTCATTTAAATTTACATTTTTATTAATTAAACTTACATTATTAAATTAAAGTTACATTTGTTCTCAAAATAAAATTAATGTTACATTTTCTAAAATTAAATGAAACTTAATATTTTTCCTTAAAAAACATAATGTTTCTCCTTCATGTTTTATACTACTAGAACCCATTAAAAAATGATCTTCAAACCAACGTGGGGTAATAATTTAATCTATAAAAAAAAAGAACTAGTAATTTTTATCCCACATTGGTTTGAAGAATGAACTTCTAATACTTCTATTAATATAAAACATTAAGAGAAACACATATATATACATATTTCTTCACACAAGTATTACAAAAAAATTACAATTTCTTAAATATTTTTTACACACATATAAATTAGATTTTATAAATATAAATAAAACTAAAAAAAAAAGGGTGGCCACCCAACAGCCTGGAAGCGCGCGTCCAGCGTACGAGCTCGTCCTGGAGCTACTTCAGAATACGAGCGCATCCCAGAACTGCTTCAGAACACAAGCGCATCTCGGAGCTGCTTGACTGCGAGCAGGCAGACAACTCCCCCCGGATGCATGTCTGCCCATGTGGGGGGAGTTCCGTCTCCAGCCGATGGGGGGGCAGTTGCTTGTCTCCCCGACTCGACTGGAGATGGGCTAAGATTTGAAGATTGGGGGAAATTAATTTAGGGCATTTTGGAAAAAATGTTAAATTTGCTCTGGCACTAGGATAGTGCTTTGGCTATATCACTACCCTTATAACATCACTTATTCACTAATAAATACATGTATATATATTATATTCCTTAATTAAAAGAAAAGATATATTCTTATTACCAACACTATAATTATAACACATAATTCATTGTTGGTCATTTTAACTCAAAATAATTATACTCAAATAGAACATACAATCATATATGAGTTAAATTATTTATTTTCAAAAACTTTGAATAGTAACAAAAAATTGGCATAAAAAATTAAATAATGTTACTCTATCATAAAAAGAGATAATAAATTGATAGTTGATACGTACAAATGGGCGCAAGTTACAAAAAGACCTCAGTGAAAAAATTTATAATTAACTCTAATACTACTTCACTGAGTTTTCTAATTATTAATAGAAAAAAAAAACTCAAAGAAATATCTAATTAAAGAATCTTTGGTCAAACAAAGTCTATTATTTGTTTATTTAATTAGCAATGCAACCGTTCACATTTTGTGCTTGCTCATGATCATTCATTAAGTTTCTGCAAATGAAAACAAAAGGAATAAGTTAGACAATAGAGTATATAAATATTATTGGAAAATTGATAGATTGATATTATAGTTATCAAACCAATGACTTATTTAGAGAAGAATTATAGGTTATCAAATATAAGTAAGATGACAAAATGTCTTTTATCCCCGTGTCACGTTAATTTAGTGTCTCAAACAAATGTCCATCAACACATATACATATATATATATATATATATATATAGAGAGAGAGAGAGAGAATTATAGGTTATCAAATATAAGTAAGATGACAAAAGGTCTTTTATCCCCGTGTCACGTTAATTTAGTGTCTCAAAGAAATGTCCATCAACACATATATAAATACATATATATATATATATATATATATATATATATATATATATATAATTACAGATTTGGGCACTTACTAATAAATTTTTACCCGTGACATCAAAACGTGACACATAAATTGATAGAAGATCCAATAGTTAATATAATAAAAACATTGATTCCCTCAAATTAAAGAAATGAAGTTAAGAAACCTTAAATTTAAGAAGCATGCTCGCCTAAAATAAAAATGAAATGCAGTTGGTATTACATTGAACGTATTAGCATAGTGCATACATTAACTAGTACAACATGAAACAACATACTGCATGGAACACTAACCTAGCACACAAATAAAAACAAGATTAATTCGTACGTAGAGTAGTTAATAAATAAGAGTTACAAAATCTTACTTTTCCAAATATAAATCTAACAAATCTATCATGATTAATTAATTAATTATTATTCTCTACCTCAGAACACTATTGGATAATTGGTTACTGCAAGGAATGTGGCATGCAAAAAGTTGCACATCCATTTTCTAGTAAAGACAAGAATAAAAACAAAGAAATTGTTGCGTAATCGGCACACAAAAAAAATGGTAAAAAGCTCCAACTCTTTTCAACATATCAAATAAACAACACTACTCCTATTTATACTTACAAGTCCTAATATACTTAAGGGAATATAATTTCAATAATAGTACATATATCTACTAATATTCTCCCAAAATTAGTATTTTCATATCTTCTCCTTTAATTTAACAATAATTTCCATAATTCTACAATTCTTCAAATCTTCTAGAAATTCTTTAAATCAAGATTAACACATGTATAAGGGCCTCAAATCACCTGTGCCAATCACAGATTTAAACCACGTGTACAACGGTCTATGCTTCCATGTGTGGACTGCAATTCTAAACAAGGCAATTGGAAATTGAAAAAAATGGAAAATAGATTTGATCGTCTTCTACCTCGGCCCACTATCACATAATTAGGATTTTGTACATGTATTTATCATTGCAAAGGCTACATCTTGTAACCCTAAACTTAGCACGACTAGAAAAACCACCTTCTCTCCAATTTACAAAGGATTATGTCATATGAGATGGTTAATTCGACAAGATTTTATTCTATTACAATTTCATGAGAAAACAATTCAACTTTCATGAAAAGGGCAAAGAAGAAAGCAGAAGATTGATAGAGAGAAACGTAGCTTTGATGTGAATTAAAAAAATAATATTTTATTAATTTGACAACATATATATACTTCTATGAACATATAATTTAAATGGGTGATGTTTCCAAACAAAATGTTTTTCAGCTTCAAGGTCATCCAACTAATAATCTTGAAATTTGAGATTTCAGCAAAATATTATATGTTGGATCACCATAGATTGTTGAGAAGAGAAGACGAGTATTTTAGAATAAATGGTGCAGAGTCTTTGAAAAATGGTGCAAAGTTTTCGAAAAGAGATGTAATTGAACTGAGGTTGGAAATAAAAAATGTGTTGGGTGCAATACACCACAATACACGTGGCTTGAATCCGTGATTAGCACATGTCACACACAATTTTGGCACGGTTGATTTGAGGCGATGTTTAAGAGTGTATTACAAAAATGAATAATGGCAGATCATCGTTGTTCTGCTTGCTTGATATTCCATTTTTTTTCTTCAACGATAAGCCAACAACACAATGTCATTTTGTGTTTATTTAGAACGATTTTTTATGCTAATCCTAACAAATTTTGTGTTCATTGCGGTCTATTTTAATTTTTATCTAAATAAAATTATGACATACATATTCAATGTTATTGATATGCCATATTCAGGGCTCCTAATAGTGGATTTCAATTCGTTTAGGATTAGCATTCCATAAAAAAGATTTGATTCATATAAAAATTGTACATGAACTGATGAACATAAGTGAAGTCACTCGAGGTGTTTAAATCTATATTGGAGAATTAATGAAGTTGAGTATTCTATAGATGTTTGAATTATACAATAATGGCCCTATTTATATAACCACATTCTCGAACAGACGATGAAGATATTCTTGATATAATGACTAAGAATAATGCACTACAGAATTTTATTAGTGATTAAATCTATGTATGAGAATTAATGAAGTTGAGTATTCTATCTATAAGATGTTTGAATTATACAATAATGGCCTTGTTTATATAACAACATTCTCGAACTAACGGTCAAGATATTCTTGATATAATAGCTAAGAATAATGCTCTATAGAATTTTATTAGATATTTGTATGGACTTCTCTAGAATGTAACATTCTATAATTGTGTATACGGAGATATAGTTACCTACTAGAACAATCTACATGGAATTTTGAACCATGAAGCAAGAAATTAGCAATAGAAACCTCCATGCATAACTTGAGCTAATTTATTAGGTTAAACTTAATTAGTCAAGTATTGTTGTGACAGTTATTGGCATTAATGCGTCATATGTTGGTTTAGTTATGTCGGGCACATGGTCAAAGCGTAACATTAAGATAGATCTTAACTTTCAAATTAACTTGAATCAAATATTGGTTAATTTTATTTGAATTTTAGTTTAAGCATAGATATCTAGTTTACATTCACGAAGAGTATGAATGTGCAAACAATTTGATAAATCAACCAAATCGTACAGAAATCGAAGTTAATTACCAAAACCTTATTCCTTTTTTATTTCAGTATTAACAGTCGATTTACGAAATGAACCCACAATATCTATTTTAGGATCACCTTAAAAATTAGAATTGATATATAATTTAACTCAATGAGTTTAGGTCAAGGTACAAATTTAAAAAAATCATTTATAGAAAATTTATAAAAAATGACTCAAAACTATAGTTATTGATTTTTTTAGTCAAGCTACAAATTGTTCGGTTTAGCATACGGTACAATTTTCAAAATTACCTAACCGATCTAGATAACAAAAATTGGTACGATCCGATTCGATTTTACTGACACGCACCTCTAATATTGCAAAGCTCTTTTGTAAAATAGTTACGAGAGCATAATGATACCACTTTTAATTATATTACCCCTATTTATTGTTTTGACGAGCGAAAATTCAATTTATTAACGTACATTAGTTATATAACCATTTCCACAATACTTGTAGTATTTGTCTTTTTTTTTTCTGTTCAGAAAGATTTTAAAATTAATTGTTATAATTTAAAAACATATTAAGATTGAATTTTGAAAAAAAGTTCCCAATATTTTATTTTATTTTATTTATTTTTGTTATTTTGTCATTTTATCTATCTATAACAAATATGTTAGAGATAAACCTTGAAAATACTTCTACAATTTTAGAAGTAATAAAATAATTTTTATTTTGTAGAACAAGCTTGAGTTAAAATTTTGCCTAGAACCCCTAATATGTAAGACCGACCCTGCAAGCCATTCAATCAATTTCCCAGCATACAGAGTTAAGTAGAGAGTCTAGAGACCAAAGACACAGTTTTATTGATTTTATCATATCGGACCTGACAAAAGATTGAACCATATGCAAAACAAAAAAAATGCAATCACCAAACAAAACTAACTTCAACCAATTCAAGATGACCCAATTGTATTATATTCTTATATATCTATGTATAGGAAACTCTTCTATCTTGGTCAAATTGCAAACACGAACGACTAGAAAAAAGTCCAGCAAAACCCTTCGACAGACATCCTTCAACAGCACACGGAGACTTGGTACAACTATATGAACTACTTTGTTTACCATTTTCGGCCGCATAATCATCGTTATCATTACCGAGGTGATTCTGCCCCAAGTTACGAGACTTGTCAATATGGTAAATAGGCCTTCTCATATAATTTGCACTAGTAGGTTCAATCTGCATGTCATCATATAACTTCCTCTTTGAACCCGGAAGAATTCTCAGACCTTAATGGCGACAAAATGTTAGAAAGGTAAACAATATATTCCACAAGTATTATACAAAGGAGATATCCATGGTTTCAGCATACCAGTCAATGTGTTGTCACATTGTTGGGGTTCTGTTGCATCACAATTGCAGTATAAATTAGGAGAGGTTCCTCTTATCCTGCATTGCAATGGAGATCAATTCATTTTGAAAGAACGGAAGGAGATGCAATTATATCAAATTTAAGTACATGAAGGAAATGTAATATTTGTAGCACCAAATTACTATACATCATTTCCACAAACTAATGAGAAACATTCATTTTTATCCTTTGCTTGGTATCATACAATCAAGTGCAATTTTAGTTAATACTTCAAGAAATTCGACATCATTCATACAGTAATACCTAGACTCATGCAATTTGTACTAATTAGATTCAACGTGAACAGAATATAAAAAAAAAAAAAAAAAAAGACAGTAGTCCGAAGACGCTAAGATATAGGATTTTACCTGTACATGTGCTCAACGAAGTCGTCAATTAAGACAGGCCATGCTCCTGGTAAAAGTTAAATAAACAATTAGTTGATTCAAGAGTCTTCAGCTTCACCTAAATGAAGACCAGGTGTTACATAGTAAAAGCAGTACTACCTTCAGGATCATACCCTTCAAGATTTTCATGTACACATCGGCTGAAGGCTAAAACTTGTCGCCATGTATCCTCGGATATGTTATGTCGCTGATTTTCCTGAAGACCCAATAGACAAAAAAAGATGCTAATGTGGGATAAAATGGTAAATACCATAGGAAGGCACAAATTTTGAATCACTTAATTCACAGTGTCTCAACAACTTTAGACACAGAGCGTACAATGATATGGGAAATGTATCACTGCAGCACATTAAATCACAAGAAAGGGACTCAAACTAAGGAATATGGCATACATATCTGTACATATTGTGAGAGCATCTTAAAAACTCTGTATCTATTTTGGATATAACTACCCTGAACTTTACTTAGTCTACATATTCCAATCCTTCCAATTGTCTAAACTCTTAATGATTCGGAAGAACTCCAGAATCACTAGGAGCTAAAAAGAACATGCATAAACAAAGGGCAATACCCACCAATTGGGAAAGCAGGTCAATTTAGAAATTCAGTTTCTGCAACTGGCTATTGCATGAATTGGGTTACAAATATGTCACTCGTTCATAAAAGGAAGTTTTTGAATAATCAGAAAATATGTCTATAGGGGCAATAAGCATTATTATTTTCACTATGGTGGCATTTCACACTATACTGTTGTCTCCCCATACAATAATATCTTATCTTTGGGGGAAAAAGTAGAACAACGCATACCACCTGATGAAGATAGACAGTGAGCTACACCCGATTCACAGATGATCCAAGTTGAAAGTTCAAATGGAAGAAACATACCTCAACAAAGCTGCACCAATGATTAAGCAGTCGAAACCTTCCAGCTAAGACCAATCTCCAGCCCATGACAGCCCTGCTTACAGCTGATAAATGTTTCACATCATATGGATGGTTAGGTGCGGATTTAAGGCCAAATACGTTCCCTTAATTAAAATATGGCACTAACTTGATACAATAAAAAAACAAACTTACTGATATTCTTTTGACCATTTTCTCGGCAAATGAAGAAAACAAAATCGTAGAAGCGCGAGAACGCTGAAAAATCTGACTGTAGAAATGGCCAACATGCAATGTCTTGAAAATTCACGTAATATAGATCCCAAGAGTCGAATAAGTAAAAGACGGTAGCTTACCATCAAATCTAATTTCGTCATCAGCTTATAAGCTTCCTCAAGAATTGAAACCCTGCAACAGAACATGACGATTTGTCAATTTTCTATTCACATTTATTTCCTCTACTAATTACAGAAGGAGTAAACTTTAACTAATTAAACTGACTAAAGTTTTTTAGGAAGAAAGAACAAAAAGCCCACCTAAATAGCAAGCCATTTTCTTGAAAGTAAATATGGATATTCAAAAGTGGACATAGCGGGTACTTTTTTAGTTTTAGTATCAACAAACTTTACATCAAATTTTTCTTGAATTGTATTCTCCACTGTTCCTTACCACCTGACCTAATATTTTCTTCATTAACTTTTAGAGTAGAAGTCCAAAATCTAAATAACTTACAAACTATCATCCTTAAACCTGCATCACTTGTATGCGATAGAATACTTCATAACATAATTGAGGCTAGACCTGTAATAACTGCTATAAACACCCAGGAAACCTTACAGAGCAGTCTCGGTGTAAATTGGAATCCAAAATAGATACCTTGTACCGACTTCTGACTCCACCACTTTCAGCAACTGTGCTAATGCCTCTCTCGAACATCTCAATTTCTGTGAATCATCATCTGACCCGTAATCCTCCCCCTCATGATCATATGCCCCTGACATAATATCTGCAACAAATAATCCAAATTAGGACACCTACAGGGAAAAGAGTATTAAAAAAAATATACAGGGGCAAAAAGACGGGGCTTTTGGCATCGATGCAGAATACATAGATACACCACTCAACAAGAGGAACAATTATAAAATTGTTATGAACAAAATCTTTACATTTCAAAGGTTTTTTGAAAGAATATCTAAACTTAAGTGCAGCACAACAGCATCACCCATCTGAAAGCAATTTAGTTTAATGAAAAATACATCAAATTTCATACGGAAATTACTTAACTAAATTCAGATTAAGACAATAACAAAATTTCATTGGTAAAATAAAGAACTCCAGATGCCACCAACTTTAACAAATCAAATATCAATTCAATTACAATAAAGAAAGGACTCCGTAATAATACCGCAATATTGGTGGTAGATTTGGGAAATATCAAAAGGAAATTCCATTTCGATTAGGGATAATTAGGGTTTCTGTGGAGCAACGAAACCCTAGATTAAATTCGCCAAAAGCTGAGCTCTTCAGCAGTTCCGGTAGCTTCTTCCTTCAGTATTCGGAATTGATTCAAGCGTATGAACCTGAATATTCTTACTTGTGTAAGTATTACGGAATTTATAAATTTCTTTTTTCTTTTTTCTTTTTTCTGGTAAAAACGGAATTTATAAATATGGAATCTTCAATATTACTTTTCCTAACAAAATGAATCAGTATAATATATGCAAAGGCTGAAGGGCTTGTCTAATATGACTCACCCTCTCTCAAGAGTCATGAACGACTCAACCATGGATTGACACGTGTCGGTGTGTATAAACCTAGCTTCATACGTGTATATACCAAAATACCCTTTTGCCTTAAAAAAATCAAAAAACCTCAAGTTCCGCTGCCTTTCTGCTGCGACCAGAACGCCCCCTCCCGGAGCCGTTCTGGTCGCGGCCAGAATGACCACCAAGTTCCGCCGCGCCCATGCTTCCTTCACCGGTGAAGGAAGCTTCGTGAAGAAGATGGTGATTAATTTTTTTTTTTTTTTTTTTTTTTTGAAGATGGTGAATTTTTTTTTTTAAAATTTAATTCATTTTTAAAATTACAAAATCATTTGATTTGTTACCAAGTTCCGCCGCGCCCGGTGAAGGAAGCTTCGTGAAGAAGATGGTGATTTTTTTTTTTTTTAAGATGGTGAATTTTTTTTTTTAAAATTTAATTCATTTTTAAAATTACAAAATCATTTGATTTGTTTTTTTTTTAATTCCTTAATAATATATCGATAATTTTTTTTAAAAAATGATGACTCGGTCATTATTTCGATCAAATTGTCTTTTAGATGGTTATGTAACACTATGTCCTCCGTAGTTTAAAAATATAACGATATTTTTAAAAAATTGATGTTTCTGTCATTATTTTGATCAAATTGTTTATTAGATGGTTATGTAACACTATGTCCTCCGTAATTTGAAAATATATCGATAAATATAAAAAAATTGATGATTCAGTCATTATTCCGATCAAATTGTCTATTAGATGATTATGTAACACTATTTCCTCCGTAATTTGAAAATATATCGATAATTTAAAAAAAAAATTTGATGATTCGGTCATTATTTCGATCAGATTATCTATTAGATGGTTATGTAATACTAAATCCTCCGTAATTTGAAAATATATCGATAATTTTTAAAAAAAAATGACTCGATTATTATTTCGATCAAATTTTCTATTAGATGATTATGTTACACTAACTCCTCCGTAATTTGAAAATATATCAATAAATTTTAAAAAATTGATGATTCGGTCATTATTTAGATCAAATTGTCTATTAGATGGTTATGTAACACTATGTCCTCCGTAATTTGAAAATATAACGATATTTTTTAAAAATTGATGATTCAGTCATTATTTTGATCAAATTGTTTATTAGATGATTATGTAACACTATGTCCTCCGTAATTTGAAAATATATCGATAAATTTAAAAAAATTGATGATTCAGTCATTATTCCGATCAAATTGTCTATTAGATGATTATGTAACACTATGTCCTCCGTAATTTGAAAATATATCGATAAATTTAAAAAAATTGATGATTCAGTTATTATTCCGATCAAATTGTCTATTAGATGATTATGTAACACTATGTCCTCCGTAATTTGAAAATATATCGATAATTTTAAAAAAAAATTGATGATTCGGTCATTATTTCGATCAGATTGTCTATTAGATGGTTATGTATTACTATGTCCTTCGTAATTTGAAAATATATCGATAATTTAAAAAAATTTGATGATTCAGTCATTATTTCAATCAGATTGTTTATTAGATGGTTATGTAATACTAAGTCCTCCATTATTTGAAAATATATCGATAATTTTAAAATAATTGATGACTCGGTCATTATTTCGATCAAAATTTCCATTAGATGGTTATGTAATACTAAGTCCTCCGTAATTTGAAAATATATCGATAATTTTAAAAAAAAATTTGATGATTCAGTCTTTATTTCGATCAAATTGTCTATTAGATAGTTATGTAACACTTGCTCCTCCTGAGTTTGAAAATATATTGATAATTTTATAAAAATTTATGACTCAGTCATTATTTCGATCAAATTGTTTATTAGATTGTTATGTAACACTAAATCCTCCGTAATTTGAAAATATATCGATAATTTTTAAAAAATTGATGATTCGGCCATTACTTCGATCAAATTGTCTATTAGATTGTTATGTAACACTAACTCCTCCGTAATTTAAAAATATATCATAATTTTTAATATAATTGATGATTCAACCATTATTCCGATAAAATTGTATATTAGATTGTTATGTAACACTAACTCCTCCATATATAACTACTGTTGATATTAAAATAGTTATTAAATTTTAATAAACCACCAAATTTGAATATGGTCGTTCAATTTGAATCTCCATTAAAAAAATTAATAATTTCATATAGTAATCAAAATACATCTCTTCCGTTCTATGAAGCACGGATACTTCAAAAAATTCAAGTATGCAGAGTCGGACTCCTTACGGACTTGGACACGCGTGCGACTCGGCTCGGACACACGTCGGACTCGCCACGTGGCGAGTCCGAGAAAATACGGTTTTGGACTCGGCGGGGATACGGTCAAGGACTCGGTCAAATGCTCGGTCAAGGACTCGGACTCGGTCAAGGACTCGGTCAACTGCTCGGTCAAGGACTCGGACTCGGTCAAGGACTCGGTCTTGGACACGGCGGGGGTCTTTTTGCAATTTTTATCAAAATTGTGGGTTTAAATTGAAAATTTGAAACTTAATTAACAAAAATCAGAAAATACTTTTGTAAACTAGTCGATTAAACTTCTACATAGTACTCTTCCTCCTCATTCCAAACACAAATTAAACAACTCCTAAACTCCCCAATTTCATTCATTTCATAAACCTTAGTTCAAGAATTCTCTTCCAATTTGTACAAATTTACAGGTACTTCTCTTCCTCTCTACCTCATTTTTGTGCAATTATGTTTTATTTCCTTGAAATTTGAGTTGGGTTTTTATCAATGTGTACTTCTTTTACAAAAAATATTGACATTATGGCCTAAATTAGAGTTATTTGGAGTTCTTTTATTCAGTATTTCTATTCAGTGTCGGTGCAACATTGTTAAACTCCATTGCACCTAAACCATACTCTTTCTCTCTGTTTGACAAGAAATGTATTATCTTTTAACCTCTAGGTAATTGCTATAAAAAAAAAATCTGAATCAAAAGAAGAAGAAAAACAAAAGAGAGTGGTATTTCTATCTTGTAATAAAAAAACTAATTTTATTTAAAGATTTTGAACAATTTTTCGTGTAATTGACTAATTGTTATGTACTTGGAGTGATTATTTTTCTTATGAGATTTGTTTTGATATTTTTTTTCATGTGAAACTTGTTATCCTTTCTTTTGATTTTGTTTTTGGAATATTAGAATGAACGTTAATTCATTGACTATTATGCTAATTTATTTTATTTTTATATAAACTATATAGTTTTTTTTTTTTTGTTTTTTAATATACGTATCCATGCCGTGTCGTATCTTGAAAAAAATTTAGAAAACGAGTCGCCGAATCCGAATCGTGTCGAGTCCGAGTCGCCGAGTCAGTGTCTGTGCAACATAGCTTCCGTTATAGATACATTTTAGTCCAACTTGATTGAATTGTGATACCTTAAAAATATATAAATATTTAAAATTCATTGAAATTACATTCGATTTTTCAAGTCAAATACACGAACATTAAAAATAATTAAATCAAATTTTAATTTTTATGTCCATAAATATAAAATTAAACTGAACATGTTTAATTTAAAAGGATACATTTTTCTTATAATTTAAACATTTTTATCATTAAGTATTTAAGTTTCTTTCTCTATTTTTTTGAAAAAATGAGTTTAAATATTTTTATATAATAAAAAAATAAAAATAAAAAATAAAAAAAATGTCATCTTCTTCGATGCTTCACCGGTGAAGGAAGCTTCACCGGTGAAGGAAGCTCGTAAGCCGTTCTGATCGCACCAGAACGGCGGCGAAATGCGCCTCTGTTGGTCGCGACCAGAAGGCGGCGAAGATTTCGCCGCCGTTCTTGTCGCCACCAACAAGACGACACCTCGCGACCAGAACGGCGGCGAGGAACGGCGGCGAAGCCTCGCCGTTGTTCTGGTCCGACCACAGCTAGGGCGGGAGAAGGGGAGTGGGGCGGCTGGTGGGTGGTGGGTGGGTTAGGGTTTCGGAATTGGGTTGGGGTGGAGAAGACTGGAGAGAATGGGAGGGGTAGGTTGGCAATTGCAAATTTTGGGGAGGGTAGAAGTGTAAATTCGCTGTGTACAATCTATTATTCTTTTTTATTTAATAAATTTGTAGTGTTCATACACAAAAATATGGTGTCATACTACTTGTACATCAATCAATGGCCAGTATTAGTTTTCTTTTGTATCCAATGGTCATGAATACTTCTGAGCCATGACTCTCGTACAAGGAAAGAGTCAGAATAGACCGCCCCAAGGCTGAAAGGAGTAGCAATTGATCTGAATATGTCGGTTAGATTGATTAGACCGGTCTGTGGTTTTAGGCCGAATGATGATGATTGATTCAATTTTTTCATGAATGTAATATATAGGTCTATTTGGATGGGTTTTGGCTCGATTTTGTGGGTCTTAGTTTAAAAAAAATGGTTTTTGTGATATCGATGAAACCTTTGAGACTTTATTTGGATGAGTTTTGGTTGTTGGGTATTGTGGTTTGAATAAATTGAAACCCCACTTGGATTGAGTTTGGATGTTGGGGAATAAGTTGAAACCCCACTTGGATTGAGTTTGGATGTTGGGGTTTAGGGAAAAAAGTATGTGGTAGGTGTCAAATCAATGTTTTATAGGTTTGAAGAGTTTGAGTGTGAGTTTCTTAATAGTTTTTTTTTATGATTTTATGAGTTTGGCGAAGACTTATTTGAAAGGGTTTTGGCTCGGTCTCGCTAAACCCGCGAGACCGAGCCAAAACCCAACCATATACACCCATGTCAAATTTTCAAGTTTTATTTATGTTGCATCGAATTCGAAACAAGTCTCAGTTTTAATCGTATCCAGATATTTTTTGGACCACCTAATTTTGCATGAGATACAGTCGGATATCGAATCTTTTTCGAATTCAATAGAATCTCGACTTTTAAAATTCAAACCATATTTTTATTTAAAGTAAGTTTGCTAACGTTACAATTTTAATTAATTTCACGTATTCAAAATTTCTTAACTACAATAATATTCACGTTTCTTGATTTAGTGTTATCAAATGCTACAACTTTTAGCTTTTTGTTGAGCCCAAGTGGTCAAATGCAGCGTAGGGGTGGGCGTCGGGTTTGGGTAACCAAAATCCGACCCATCCCATTTTCTAAAAATCCGAACGGGACGGATATCTTTGGGTTTGGGCAGCCGAACTTAAAAAATCCGTATTTTATTACCAAAAACGGGGCGGGTTTGGGATTAGTCTCTCCAATCCCGAATACCCGAACCTGCCTATATTTTTTTAATATTATATAACTTAAACAATTTGCTTAACTACAATTACAAGATAATCTAGTTAATTAATTAACACAATTTAATAAATAATTTGTTTACTTAAACATAATATTTCTTTTCTAAATCCTACCACTCTAGTACATACATAATACATTACGACTCTAGATAAATATTTGGTTTGATATAGATAGTATGGATTGGAGTTTTTATGGAGACATGTTTTAGATCGTATTTTGGTATTTGTTCATTATAAGTTTTAGATCGTATTTGAATATATTTAAAATGATTGATAATTTGTTATGTTGATATGTTTTATGTAAATAATAGATAAAAAAAAATGATTCATTAGCAAAAGAAGAAAGATGAGAAATTAATTAGTATCTAATTTACTTTTGACAAGTCCAAGGAGAATTTATGTTTAAAATAATTTGGAACCTGCAATCCCAACCGGTCCCATCCCTCAATAATTGGGGTATCCAAAAGCGGGTACCCAAATTATTACGGGACGAGTTTGTAATTGAAAGTACCAATCCCAAAATTTACTATATCCGCGTCTATAGTCCCAAACCCGCCTCGTGCCCATCCCTAATGTAATGTACTTGACTGTTCTTTGAAACAGATTAATAAGTCATTTGACTATTAGCTTTGAAACAGATTAGTAAGTCATTTGGTTGTTAGCACAAAGCTGACAACTTTGTAAAGTACTTGGTTATTATCAATTCAGCCAAGTTAAAACAATTGTTAAATAAGAGCTTTTGAGATTATGCAGCGAAAATAAAAATGAGTTTTAATCAAACATTTTAACAAACAATATTTTGTTAACATAAAATTACTCTAACCCCTTTTGAAAATTCTTTTAAGTCCTTTAAAATTGAATGCTAATAGATGACTAGTATATTGTATGAAAATGAATGCAAAAAATTAAAGAACACATAATTTATAGTGGTTCTAAGATGGTGCAATCCTTCTAGTCCACTATTTTTTCTTAACACGTTGGAAGACAATACACTAAACACTTGGTCTAATATAATACTCGGCTTTTACAACTTATAAGCCCAAGCCTAACATTTTCACAAAGTAAAAGCGCAAGAATCACTCAGAAACTCTCTATGCACATAGCTTATCACTCACAAATTAACACTTAGTTACAACATAAAGTTGTTTAAAAAAACACTCAGTTTTCTTCAACGAAATAAGCTAATCACTTTAGAACAACTTAGTGATTTGCTCTCGGATTGTGCTTGATAGATTTTGCAAAAGTTATTTTTCTCTTCAATCTGACTTCTACAGAATGAAATTTTGTCCGTTGAAAGATCCCACAATTCCATAAATGCCCTCAGTCTTTCTACCAAATTCAAACGGCTATAAATGCAGATAGGCGGCCAGCTCAATATTGTTCTGATGTACGGATTGTATTATTCATGTCAGTGGCATTTATTGCACCCTGATGTCCGAGGTATTTGAATATATCCATTATGGAATTAACTCATCTGATCCTAGGACATTTAAGACATCAATAAATATGTCTATGTCATCCCAATCATTTTTTACTTAGCACTTGAACTAGATAGCTAATGGAGTCACTCCGCTGATAAAAACCACTTGGTTGTCTTGACTCAACTTAACTTGACTTAGCTCTTTAAATGAATTCACTCGTATGTCTTCATTTGAACTTAGCTGATAGATTTCTTCAAATTAACTAGACACACCACGCTGATTAATTCCTCAAAACTTTGAGTATGATACTTCACTCCTCAAAAACCGTCAGTTTGAAAGTTAAACATCTAAAGCTTCCATTTACATAGTTGTTATCATGTCTTGGGCTGATAACTTGATTTAGCTCATTAAGTTATCATCAAAACCCTTTAACTTACTCAACAGATAGTATCACTTAACATTTGCTTTTAATTAAAATTTCCAAGTTCCAACACTTTTGAACGTTGTTTTCACGGTTGAGAATTTCATAAATGATATATCATTAGGGATCATACACTGCTTTATCTAAGAATTAAACACCTTCAAAATCTTGAAATAACAAAATAAGTTTCAACTGTCAGTTTTAATGAATTTCATCGTCACAAAAAAATATTTTCGTCTTTTTAGATTTTTCTGTTTAGAAGTTCAATCTTTACATGATCTCAATCACTATAACCTTACAATAAACTTACTTTTATTTTCTCTTTGTGTATCTCCCATTTAATCTAGTACTTTTAAACATCGCTAATTAGAAAAGAACCTGCTAAATTATCAAATATATCTTTTTATACTTTCTAAAATAAATTTTCAGCTTTTTCAAAATTAAATTTATTATTCTTCTCTATTTGTGGAAAAAAAATCTAAATAAGTTAATAAAACTTTACTCCATCTGTTTTAAATTAATTGGCATATTTCTTGTTTTCACACAGAAGAAACCTCATAATTATATATTTTTTTATGGTAAAATATATCAAGTACCCTTTATAATAATGGTAATGAATTAATTTTTATTAGTGAGTGATGACCATTGAGATTTTCAACTTAAATATGAGAAAAAAACAAAATTAAAAAAAAAATACTTTGAAACTTAAATATGCCAATTAATTTAAAACAAAATACTCCAATAAGAAATCCCGAAGCCCCAAAAAATTTTAAACAAACCATCTTTCCAAAATTTTAATATGGCCGAGTCTAGATTCTTCCACAACCTTTCACCGCCCCCTCCCCAACTCTTCTCCCCATATATATTTGATTTCCCCTTCCTATATTTTAATATTTTTTTCCTCTCCTCATTAATTAATTATTTATTTTTGTTTTCCGTCTCCGAAGAGAAGATCACATACTAAACTGAGAAATAGTTAGCAGATGGATTCCTCCAACTCCGATTCACAGCCGCCGTCACTGGAGGAGCTAACCACGAGAAGCGCCGCCGCTCTCATCCTCCCCTGGATCATGCGAATGACGGGCACCGCCACCAACTCCGGCCCACGCGAACTCGCGATCTTCATACACCAAACAACCCGATCCATAATAGTCATTGAAGGCTCCCTGGACATCGAATCAATTCTCGGAGAAATACCTTTCAAGGAAGGTCCCCTACCCGCTTCCAAGGCTTCAATCGAATCCTTGCCCCGGTTCCGAATATCGGAACCGGGTCACGAGTGCCCGATTTGCTTATCCGAGTACGAGGTCAACGGGGAAGAGGACGAAGTGAAAGAGATGCCTTGTAAACATAGGTTTCATTCGGGTTGTATTGGTAAGTGGTTGGGGATCCACGGGTCTTGCCCGGTTTGCCGGTATAGTATGCCCATTGAGCCAAATAACCCAAGGGAGGAGAGGTGGAAGGTTCACGTAGTCTTTGCTCAGAGGATGACGGATTCGGATTCGGATTCGGAATCGGATTCGAGCATGGATGTGGAGTCGGGTGGGGATGGTGCTCCGGATTCGGGAAGCGGGCATGATGGTGCACCTGGTGATGAATCGCCAGCTCAAAGAATGGAGATAGATGATATTGACTGATTATTTTTTATTATTATGTTTTTTAATTTAGTTAGATTTGATTGGCAATATATGTACAGATGCGAATTGATGATAGGCTTTGTGAAATGAAAAGGGGTTTTATTTTGTTTTATTTTTGTGTTGTTGAACAAGTTTATTGCAATTTGTAGCACGCCAGAAAATTATATTCAATTGATATTTGAAAAAATATAAAAGCAAAGCAAGAAATCAAACTAGAGCTCTAGTCTAATCATGGGAATGTTTGAATCCTCTGAGGTTTTGGTTCTGAATTCTGACATTCCGCTGCGATATTATAAAGGCTTTTATGGATAAATCACATAAATCTTCTGTAAATTTGATTGTTATTATGACTTTTTCTTTTTATTTAAATTTTTTTATGATTTTGCATGACTCGTTTTTTAGAGAATATTTTGGTGTTCTATGAAGTCTGAACAACCAAACAAAGAGTTTTATTTAAAAGTAAGGAAAAATAAAACTTCTACATGGATTTGTCTTTAAAAGTAAGTGTTGTGTCAAATCATCGAATCATAGAGTCTTAATTTTAACATTTCAAAAAGAGAGTAAAGATTTAGGGACAAATGAAGCAATATTTTTACTTAATTATCACAAACAAATTTTATCTTTAAGAAGTCTAAAAAAATCGTAGGGTACACTTTAATCAATTCATCCCATCCCTAATCCCATCGCTCCACACAAAAAGTCGACCTAGGTTGAACTCACTTACGTCGTGGCATGCTAGGGTTCATCATCCCATGTCAACTACATGTTAGGTTGACTAACCCAAGTCGTGGTTGATTTAGGTTTCGGCATCTCTAATTGCAACTGACCAAAGTCACTAGGTTCCAATCGACTTGATTTATTGGTCTCATACCGGTGGCCGTTCTAAGAAGAGTGGTAGGGGGTGGGTGGTAAGAGTTTGGGTATGGGGTGGGTGTGTTTGTAACTTTGTATATATATATATATATATATCTTTTATGTAACGGCCCGACTCCGCGGGTTCGTCAAATAATACTCGATTAAATTTTTATTTAAGGAAAATGTTAAAATACCGATTTGTTTTTTTTTTTTTTTTTAAAAACGGGTATAAAACCAAAACGAAAATTTAAAAGTTTAATTCGAAAGCGATTAGTCCATAATCAGCCAACAATTAATGTATAAAATATTTTATTGACAAAATAAAAATTCATTTTCAATTGGGAAAGTTTAAAGCGGAAGCGGTTTAAAACAATATAAGAATAATTTAAATTACTAAATTTTTGAAAGAAAAATAAATTCAATTTAATATTTATAGTTTAAAGCGGAAGTATTTAAAACAAATTTTTTTACGGATGACATAACGTGGTGAAACAACTTGTGAGACCCAACAGGGACAAAACAAGATTAAAATCAATATTTGAGAATATTTGAAATCATCTTCGATAAAAATGACCACTTTACAAAATTAGCTAAAATACCAAGATATTAAGCAAGATATTATAAAAATCGACTTAGACATATAGGAGTTTTGAAACATCAGTTCAAAGGAGGATCTTAAAGCCAAATAAGAGTTTAAACAAAAGTGCAACTACTCTCCGAAACTAGAGTGGGACCGCAACCGTGATGACCTAACCGCAGCCTGAACTATTGGTTCCCCAAACACCTGTAGCTGAAAAGATTGAAACATGGAATGCATAAGTTGATCGTCCAACTTAGTGAGGCTGTAGTGCACATGTGCGTGTGATGCGTGGATGCAGTATAGTATACATGAGCATATACAACATTACAGTAAATGAACACATGATATACCAATTTAAGCACGTTAAACAAGTAACCAACAATTGTTGATGCCGTCCTCCTCTTACCCTCCAATCCACAGTCAGGAAAACCACCACCAAACACTCCAAGTAAGGTGCGACCTTACATAACAGTGCGCATTGACGTCATATGCCAGGAGTTTGACATTCACTCCCCAAGTGTAACCTCCACACTTGGCTCGTGAAGCAGGTCTACGGTGGATCGAGGTAACCCTCCGGCCCTAACCTTCCAGGTTACCCACGATTCCGCACACCAAGTATAGGGGCCCACACAGTAATAACAAACAGTACAGTACAGTAACAATTCAGTAACAGAAAATCGGTAAATAACTCAAAAGCAGTTCAAGAACTCATAAGCACATAGGCATTAGCATAATAATTCAACGTGTAGCTTGTCCTAGCAGTCGAGTTCTTCATTGTATCACACATCACATGCTTGTTCGTTTAGGGACTAAGTTACAGTTCTGACTCGACCTACTAGCACATTAAGACTTACACACAAGTAACACACAACACTCACCTGAGGAGCTTATTACGGCGACCAAAATTCCACAAATGAAGTGTATCCGAAACCTGAGCAAGTACGTATACGACTAATAAATTATCTTATAATCTTACATAAATATAATTAAAGAAAATCCTATCACAAGGATTTTCTAAATTAACATCGCACACAAGAACTTAAAACTTTCGACATTAAATTCATTTAAGTGTATTCATTTTCAAACTTTAAGATTTGAGAAAATCCAAAACATTTAACAGTAGCAACAATCCAAGCGAAATTGGATTGAAACGAGCAAACACGAAGAGGATGCAATGAAGTGGGCCGGAATCATCACGGACTGGGCCTGAAAGCCCGCTGAATGGATCAGCGGTGGCTGCCCCGAGCACTCCCTAAAATTGCACACAACTCCCCTATAAAATTTAATATTTTCAAAATGTACCCCAAAAATATTTTTCGCAAAAAGTTCTTCAAACCAAAAATCTTCACTAGATTATTTGGAGTAAGAACTCAATCACAATATATAACAAGTTAATAATTAAACACCATTTTCTTTTGAAAACATTCAAAGTGTACCCCAAAAGTTTCGAAAACATTAAAACATTAACTTTCTCGCAAAACTAATTCAAGACCCAATATCACAAGAATGTTTAAAAATATTTAAGTAAGACTTCACTATAAAACTGAGATTAAACACAAGTTTTAATAACATTTCACCAAACTAACAAGGAGAACAAAAGTTCTTTAACCATAATTTTCTTTGGAAAATTTTATAAGTTTTCAATCTTAAAACAAAAATGAATAAACCACCACTTCAAATCAATTAATCAAGAATCTATAAAAGACCCATGTAAAAACAGAGACAAAACAGCACCTCTGCCCCCTTATTTTTAGATTTGTAAAAATAACCCCAAAAGTTTCAAAAACTCCCATTTTTGCGAAAACTCGAAGCAAACTTTAAAACAAATGCTTTTCAAGTCAATCCTATACCGAATATCAAACAAAACTGAGATTTTCAGTCCATTTTTAATTTACTCCCAAACAAATCGCAGCCTTTAACCCTTTATCTTTTAAAACCTTTCAAAAATACCCCCAAAGTTTTTTTTTTTTTAAAATTAAAAACATCAACTTTCTTACAAAAAGAAATCAAGATCTAAATATCTAATCAACATTTATTTAAACCCAATCAAATACACAATAAAAATCTAATATTGAATCTAAAGGTAACAATCACAAAACTAAAATGGATAAACAAAAATTCTTCAATATTCATGTTTTGTGCAAAAGAACACAAATTTCTAAGTCTTGAAATAAAATCCATAAACTCAACCCAAATATGAAAATGAAATATATTTTACAATATAAACTTAAATCTATTACTCTTTATAATGCATGTATGTTTTTCTCCATTTTTCTTTGAAGAACACCTTAAAAAGAACAAAAATCAATTAATGAACACAAGCATAAGCGGATCTTTACCCAAAGCAACGAAGGGGATGAATCTCTCCTCATTTTCAGACATCCGAAGGTGGTGGTGGCGGCTCCAGTGGCAGTGGTGGCGGCTCCGGTGATGGTTCAAAATAAAAGCCCTCAAATCCTTACTTTTCATCAATTTCCAGCGAACGTAGATTCACGTAGGAACATTAAAACGATGATCCGAACGGTCAATATGTAGCTCCATGTATGTAGAACCTTCATACAAAATTTGGGCATGATCTAACGGTGGAAGAAGAAGAAATGGTCGAAATACCGAGGCTATGGAGTGTGTATCCGAAAATTTATCTTTCTTGAGTGTTGTCTTTCAAAGAAGAATCTCCGGAGGTTGCAGCGGCAGTTGGGTGGCGGCGGTGATGACCATGGTGGTTTCCAGTGACAGTGTTCCGACGGTGGAGGCGGCAGTATGGCGGTGGCTGTGGTGGTGTCCATGGTGGCTCCTCCCTCTTTATTCAAGTTTCATTCTTATTTATCTCTCATTTTCTTTTCTTTTAAACACTCTCTCTTTATCTCATATTTGCTTCAATAACCATAAACTTGTGACCTAGCCCTCAACAAATCTGAAATTCAGAGTATATGGGCTAGTTTGGGAGGAAGAAAGTAATCATTTCTCCCTCCAAAAGCTTCTCCAATTGGAGAAGACCTTGGGTAGAGAGTTTTTTTTTTTCTCCACCAAAGGCAGGCCTAGGCATTAGGCAAGCAATTTTCTTCCATAGATAGAAATCATTTCTGTGATTGCAGATTTGTTTTTGAAATTTTCGGATTAATTGCAGTTTACCCCCTAAATTTTTAAAAGATACAATTTGACCCAACATACAAAAGTTTTGTACACATTAGTCCAAAATAATTATAAAATAACCCCAAGACTTTTAACATTTATTTCTCCATTTTCTAAGTTATTTCTAGGTCCATAATAATGCATGAATTACTTAATTTATGCAATTTAGCATAAGAAAGTACTTTAATTTAACTAAAGCGTAATAGCACATAAAATTTGGTTTTAAAAAAAAATCCAATAAAAATACAATGAAAGGGTCCGAAATTTTCGGGGCGTCACAATACTCCCTCCTTAAAAGAATTTGGTCCCCAAATTCTCTCTTGGGATTCGAGTAGTCCAAGTATCGCCGACGTATCTCATTTTCTAGCCCCCACATTGTTTCTTCCATACTCCATGTGCATTATGAAAATTTTACTTGTGGACCTTCTTCATTCAGACGAGTTTGCGAAAAATGTTCCCTCGTATGCGCGTTAGACGTTTTCGAAACTCTGACATGCCTTTTTCTCTAACTCCCAAGTCGCCTCTTTTATACTTTGGTTGCGCCACAATGGAATCATTTCTTCATCTGGATGAGTAAGTGAACAGATCTTCCTTCGTATGTTGGATATTTATGAAGCTCTATATGATATGTAGTAGGTTCACGAGGACAACAGATGTGGTACTTCATATACGGTACATGAAAATGTGACGCGGTAAATTGAGACAACAGTAATTCCAACTCGTATGTCACGGATGTCACGGGTTAAGATTCCATTTTAAAATGAAAACTACTCACGTATCAACATATATCATCAGTTTAGCCCAAGGAATCCAAAAAAATTATTGAAAGACAATTGGCTTAGGAGTCTTGACAAAGGAAAAAAAAAAAAAATTGGCAATCAACTGGAGAGTTGCGATAATAATTACAAAAGATGATCGAATCAAAGTGTTCAAGATAACAAGACAAGACTTAATAATGTCAACAATTAGAAGAACCGATGAAGATTAAAAAGGAGTTGAATAGCGGTAGCATGATACCAAGTCAATAGTTCGTTATAATTAACAAGGAGATCGAGTAAGGCACATCGATAAGAATAACGGAAGAGATGAGTGTCAACCAATTTGAATGGATTAAGCAAGAAGACAATCAAAGAAAGGATTTCAATCAATTTAAAGATTATAACCAAAACATTAAAGTGTGTTTGGTCATTTGAAAAGCAAGTCAAGATAAACAACGCGATTTAAAGATTTATTTCAAGAAGTAATGATTTCAATCAATCTGCAATAGGAAACAAATAAAGATCAATAGTGAAATTCGAGAACATCGAAACGATCTGATTGAGCGAGACGAGGATTAATTTAAGTCCAAAACAACTAGAAGGTAAGTCTAAAGTTCAAAAGAAGTCGAGAATAAATCGATATGTTCTATGAGGCTCACAAGAGTGAATGAATTGGAGAAAGGAACAACAATTTATGAATAGCCAAGATGAAGATGGGAAGTTCAAAAGGAAACCAAGGCAATTTGATATTTTTAAAAAATTTAAAAGATTGCATAATTGAATACAATGAATAAGAGTAATATAAAATCATATGGATGATTTCAAAATGATCACAACCCAATAAATAGGTTCAAGGAAAAGAATGACAATGAATAATAACATTCGTAGAATCTGATAAGAATAAATAATTTTGGTTACGAAATCGATACAAGGAAGTACCTCATGAAATAAGGAAAGGTAAACTCTAAACGAGTATGAAAATAAGGGATCAAAACAGAAGCTTGATAGGATAACAATGAGTGAAAGTGAGATTCACAATAATCGAAAACATGTTGAATTAAGAATTTCGATAAGATCTCAAGGAAAACAATTAATTTAGGAGTCAAATTAAGGATACGAGTTCAAGATAAGCCATATTAAAAATAAGGCTAAAATAATTCAAGGAACTTTTACGGTTAATCGCACTCTATGAAAAGAAATATACAATCTGACAGCTGCATTTAGAAGCGAAAGAAAAGCACGAGCGAAAATGGAAAGGTTAGAAAGGAACATATAGTAGCATAGAATTCAAAATGAAGTTACCCGTTATCGAGAAGAATTTATAGCTGAAATTCAATAAACGAGTAAAATCTCAAGATTTATGTTTGATAAGAATATGAAGACTCGTCGTTAATAGAAAGGAAAGAATCGATAAGAACAATTGGATTCACCACAATGACGAAAAACAATCATATAAGGATCACAAGCTCCAAATAAACAAGTTTCAACATTATCATAAGGGCGAAACAGTTAAATATAAGAAATAGGATGAATAGAGCTTACTAAAGTTGAGAGATCAATTTGGAGAGGAAATATCTGAAGTCAGCAATATGAGTTCTGAATAAGGTAACTCACGCGATGATGGACTTCGAAAAGGTTTAGGGCAATATTAGTCATTCTACATGTACTTCAAGTAAGGTCAATTGATTAAAGTAATTCAATAAGCACGAAATCAAGAAGCATACGCATCTACAATCATAATCGGACAATAATTCCGACAGTTCAGTCAAAATGACGTCAATTGTATTCTAGATACCAACAATAAAACAACAAATCATCAAATCACAGTAACAATCAAATATAACCCGTACCCCCGAGGCCACGCACAATACATATGTTTTGGTTGCGGTCTTGTCCTAAAAGTGAACTACCCAAAGTGGGTAGACACACTAAAGTCTTGATGGTGAGTCCCACCTTACTAGCACCTCAGAAAAAAAAAAATTCCGAGGACCCTATCCTGGCCATGAGCCGAAGCTCTGATACCATCTGTAACGGCCCGACTCCGCGGGTTCGTCAAATAATACTCGATTAAATTTTTATTTAAGGAAAATGTTAAAATACCGATTTGTTTTTTTTTTTTTTTTTTTAAAACGGGTATAAAACCAAAACGAAAATTTAAAAGTTTAATTCGAAAGCGATTAGTCCATAATCAGCCAACAATTAATGTATAAAATATTTTATTGACAAAATAAAAATTCATTTTCAATTGGGAAAGTTTAAAGCGGAAGCGGTTTAAAACAATATAAGAATAATTTAAATTACTAAATTTTTGAAAGAAAAATAAATTCAATTTAATATTTATAGTTTAAAGCGGAAGTATTTAAAACAAATTTTTTTACGGATGACATAACGTGGTGAAACAACTTGTGAGACCCAACAGGGACAAAACAAGATTAAAATCAATATTTGAGAATATTTGAAATCATCTTCGATAAAAATGACCACTTTACAAAATTAGCTAAAATACCAAGATATTAAGCAAGATATTATAAAAATCGACTTAGACATATAGGAGTTTTGAAACATCAGTTCAAAGGAGGATCTTAAAGCCAAATAAGAGTTTAAACAAAAGTGCAACTACTCTCCGAAACTAGAGTGGGACCGCAACCGTGATGACCTAACCGCAGCCTGAACTATTGGTTCCCCAAACACCTGTAGCTGAAAAGATTGAAACATGGAATGCATAAGTTGATCGTCCAACTTAGTGAGGCTGTAGTGCACATGTGCGTGTGATGCGTGGATGCAGTATAGTATACATGAGCATATACAACATTACAGTAAATGAACACATGATATACCAATTTAAGCACGTTAAACAAGTAACCAACAATTGTTGATGGCGTCCTCCTCTTACCCTCCAATCCACAGTCAGGAAAACCACCACCAAACACTCCAAGTAAGGTGCGACCTTACATAACAGTGCGCATTGACGTCAAATGCCAAGAGTTTGACATTCACTCCCCAAGTGTAACCTCCACACTTGGCTCGTGAAGCAGGTCTACGGTGGATCGAGGTAACCCTCCGGCCCTAACCTTCCAGGTTACCCACGATTCCGCACACCAAGTATAGGGGCCCACACAGTAATAACAAACAGTACAGTACAGTAACAATTCAGTAACAGAAAATCGGTAAATAACTCAAAAGCAGTTCAAGAACTCATAAGCACATAGGCATTAGCATAATAATTCAACGTGTAGCTTGTCCTAGCAGTCGAGTTCTTCATTGTATCACACATCACATGCTTGTTCGTTTAGGGACTAAGTTACAGTTCTGACTCGACCTACTAGCACATTAAGACTTACACACAAGTAACACACAACACTCACCTGAGGAGCTTATTACGGCGACCAAAATTCCACAAATGAAGTGTATCCGAAACCTGAGCAAGTACGTATACGACTAATAAATTATCTTATAATCTTACATAAATATAATTAAAGAAAATCCTATCACAAGGATTTTCTAAATTAACATCGCACACAAGAACTTAAAACTTTCGACATTAAATTCATTTAAGTGTATTCATTTTCAAACTTTAAGATTTGAGAAAATCCAAAACATTTAACAGTAGCAACAATCCAAGCGAAATTGGATTGAAACGAGCAAACACGAAGAGGATGCAATGAAGTGGGCCGGAATCATCACGGACTGGGCCTGAAAGCCCGCTGAATGGATCAGCGGTGGCTGCCCCGAGCACTCCCTAAAATTGCACACAACTCCCCTATAAAATTTAATATTTTCAAAATGTACCCCAAAAATATTTTTCGCAAAAAGTTCTTCAAACCAAAAATCTTCACTAGATTATTTGGAGTAAGAACTCAATCACAATATATAACAAGTTAATAATTAAACACCATTTTCTTTTGAAAACATTCAAAGTGTACCCCAAAAGTTTCGAAAACATTAAAACATTAACTTTCTCGCAAAACTAATTCAAGACCCAATATCACAAGAATGTTTAAAAATATTTAAGTAAGACTTCACTATAAAACTGAGATTAAACACAAGTTTTAATAACATTTCACCAAACTAACAAGGAGAACAAAAGTTCTTTAACCATAATTTTCTTTGGAAAATTTTATAAGTTTTCAATCTTAAAACAAAAATGAATAAACCACCACTTCAAATCAATTAATCAAGAATCTATAAAAGACCCATGTAAAAACAGAGACAAAACAGCACCTCTGCCCCCTTATTTTTAGATTTGTAAAAATAACCCCAAAAGTTTCAAAAACTCCCATTTTTGCGAAAACTCGAAGCAAACTTTAAAACAAATGCTTTTCAAGTCAATCCTATACCGAATATCAAACAAAACTGAGATTTTCAGTCCATTTTTAATTTACTCCCAAACAAATCGCAGCCTTTAACCCTTTATCTTTTAAAACCTTTCAAAAATACCCCCAAAGTTTTTTTTTTTTTAAAATTAAAAACATCAACTTTCTTACAAAAAGAAATCAAGATCTAAATATCTAATCAACATTTATTTAAACCCAATCAAATACACAATAAAAATCTAATATTGAATCTAAAGGTAACAATCACAAAACTAAAATGGATAAACAAAAATTCTTCAATATTCATGTTTTGTGCAAAAGAACACAAATTTCTAAGTCTTGAAATAAAATCCATAAACTCAACCCAAATATGAAAATGAAATATATTTTACAATATAAACTTAAATCTATTACTCTTTATAATGCATGTATGTTTTTCTCCATTTTTCTTTGAAGAACACCTTAAAAAGAACAAAAATCAATTAATGAACACAAGCATAAGCGGATCTTTACCCAAAGCAACGAAGGGGATGAATCTCTCCTCATTTTCAGACATCCGAAGGTGGTGGTGGCGGCTCCAGTGGCAGTGGTGGCGGCTCCGGTGATGGTTCAAAATAAAAGCCCTCAAATCCTTACTTTTCATCAATTTCCAGCGAACGTAGATTCACGTAGGAACATTAAAACGATGATCCGAACGGTCAATATGTAGCTCCATGTATGTAGAACCTTCATACAAAATTTGGGCATGATCTAACGGTGGAAGAAGAAGAAATGGTCGAAATACCGAGGCTATGGAGTGTGTATCCGAAAATTTATCTTTCTTGAGTGTTGTCTTTCAAAGAAGAATCTCCGGAGGTTGCAGCGGCAGTTGGGTGGCGGCGGTGATGACCATGGTGGTTTCCAGTGACAGTGTTCCGACGGTGGAGGCGGCAGTATGGCGGTGGCTGTGGTGGTGTCCATGGTGGCTCCTCCCTCTTTATTCAAGTTTCATTCTTATTTATCTCTCATTTTCTTTTCTTTTAAACACTCTCTCTTTATCTCATATTTGCTTCAATAACCATAAACTTGTGACCTAGCCCTCAACAAATCTGAAATTCAGAGTATATGGGCTAGTTTGGGAGGAAGAAAGTAATCATTTCTCCCTCCAAAAGCTTCTCCAATTGGAGAAGACCTTGGGTAGAGAGTTTTTTTTTTTCTCCACCAAAGGCAGGCCTAGGCATTAGGCAAGCAATTTTCTTCCATAGATAGAAATCATTTCTGTGATTGCAGATTTGTTTTTGAAATTTTCGGATTAATTGCAGTTTACCCCCTAAATTTTTAAAAGATACAATTTGACCCAACATACAAAAGTTTTGTACACATTAGTCCAAAATAATTATAAAATAACCCCAAGACTTTTAACATTTATTTCTCCATTTTCTAAGTTATTTCTAGGTCCATAATAATGCATGAATTACTTAATTTATGCAATTTAGCATAAGAAAGTACTTTAATTTAACTAAAGCGTAATAGCACATAAAATTTGGTTTTAAAAAAAAATCCAATAAAAATACAATGAAAGGGTCCGAAATTTTCGGGGCGTCACATTTTATATTTCATTTTTATTTTGATCTCTAGGTTAATTACAAAGAGAACTTTGAAACTGTATTGGTCATGAAATGATTTGGAGAATGATCGATATAACAAATATTTGTACATAGGGACAAACGTGTAGCTTCTTTGACATGGAGGACGGGACTAAAAATGATTACACTAGAATGATAATTTACGTATTTTGCCATTATTTAGTTATATAATTCCAGTTTATACTTTTAAAAACTATATATTTACACAAACTAAGTGACATGAACATATTCAACTTCAAGCTCGAAAGCAATTCGATGTCCAAAAGCTTGAGAGTGAGGACATAATTGTGATCTCCGACCATATCAAATTAATTGCGACCAACCAATATTTCTGCTGATTGAGATTCACTCAGCGTTTCCTAAATCAGTCATTTAAGGCAACATATATCCAATTTCAATTAATGACACATTGGAGGCCGACAAATCGGGCATCTTAAAGGAAATTAAGAAATACAGTTAAGAATCGTCCAAATCATGTTAAATAATCAGGAAAATATAGCTTGTAATTCTAGCATAATCGTATTTGGAATAAATTCGAACAAAGTATGTTCATTATTATCGAGGCTTTTTTCATTAGAACTAATTATTCTCTCGGAATTACTTTTTCTAACTTAAGCACCGAATGGGCTTCACCAGAATCATTCCGGCCTAGTTAATCTTTGTTCATTTTGTAGGCTGGATTGATCTTAACGGAAAAGAAAAATCATTTGTGGATCCAAACAATTCGGATCGTATGCGATAAAAAAATATCCACACCATTAGTTAAGGTACTTGAGTATCATAATGAATCTTTGGGGATATTTTTTCCGATTTTTCTTATACATATATATATATATATTTAAGTTTTTTCTTTTTCATTTTTGATAATCGAAGTCCCATATATGTATATTGCATCAAAAAGTTTGTGGATCAAAATAACTTTGATTTTCTTTAGGCCCTCTCCAACCGAGGCAACCGAGGCCGACAAGAGGGCGTGAGGGGGAGGGGGAGCTGCCATCGGTTGGAGATGGCAAAAGGGGGAACAATGGTGGGCGGGCGTCGAGCAATAAGAGGGGCTGGGCGGGGGATTAGGCAAGCGGGCGGTCATTCATTGACCGCTCGCCTGCCTGCGGGCGGGCGTGCAATGGGTGGCCGCCACTTGGCGACCACCTATTGGATTTATTTTAATTAATTTGTTGATTTTTTAAAGAATTAAATTGGTAAAATATGTGTAAAAATTTGTAATATTGTGTAAAAAAAACACTTAGAATTTAAAATAATTTTATTTATAATAACATTGTGTAACAAATGTAATTAGTTTTATTTATTTTTTTATAACATTGTATTTTTTATTTTGTGTTACATTTGATAACGTGATTATTATTATATTGTTGATTTTCTTATTATTGTGAATGCCTTAATTTTCATGATTGTGAACCTAATAAAATTTATAATTTTTATCATCATCATTAATTCATCATTAATTCATTATTAATAAGTGAGAGTGGGAAAAATTGTGAAATTAAATTAAATGGACGTTGATTGCCCTTCGGTTGGAGATGAGTTTCTGGGTGGGTCGAAAGGGCAAGCGAGAGAGCAAGGGCAAGTGGGCTAAAAAAGGATTAAAAGGGCAAGACATTTGGTTGGAGATGACCTTACATACTCAAATATTAACAGAAGAAAATTAATCGATAAAGATCAAGATAATGTTTAATCAAAAGGGAAATGGGCAGTTTGAACATCAGCCTAAATTTAAAGCTCGTTTCATATTTTTGTTTTACAAAAAAATAAAGAACATTTTTCATTTGACAGCTTTTGAAATTCACTTCGAACTCGACTCGTGTACAATTTGGATTTTGAAATTTCATCTCTATCTTGACTCGTGTACACTTTTGATATTGAATTCGAATAATCTAAGCTCAAAACATTTTTAACCACACTCTGGTGCTTAGAAAAGCAAACCAAATTTGAAAGCTGCATCATTGTCACAAGTCTACTCATTTACAACTCTAGTTGACTGCATATTGTTGCTGATGCAAAAAATGAATAAGCATCGCTATTTTCGTCATAGTCGGTACCCGAATTTTACTGGAAACGGTTCGGATTCAAACTAATAAACGTTACACAGAGACTCAGATAAATGGACTGCAATCAAGCACAAATACTACATACATGTATATAGTTGGTCAAGTTTGCAAGCATCAACCTTGAGCCACTGAAACTATGCAAACTCGCAGAAAACGGGATAAAACTCCTCAGACGGTTAAAACACAACCGTATGCAAAATAATTGAATAGTTAGAGCAGAAAGGAAAATTAGCAAATAACCTCGAGTGAAATATGCAACGAACCACATTAGAACTATTTCCGGCATAGCATAGAAAGTATTTTAATGAAAAATATAAGAAACAAAATCTTACACAATTATGAAATAGACTTTTGACCTAACTTCACAATATTAAAAGCCCACATCAATAACAGTCATTTCAAGATGATGGTCATGATAACGACTGAATACAAAACAAAGTGTGGCTGTGAATGCCTCAAGCAAGCAAAAGATGAACTAATTTCACATGTAAATAAAGGGTCATCTAAGCAGCTCTTCAAGGCACTTTAGAGGTGGTTTACGTAGTTGGTAAATATCAGCAGGTATATAATGGCTGTACGAATACAAACTTAGAGGAATATGAAGTCCTAGAATTAATATCTACAAGCATAACTTACAATCAAGTATGAAACTTTATCTCGATTGAATATTCTCAACAATATTATGATAAACGAAAGCATAAGAATGGAATAATGAAGCCCAGATCACGTTTCAATGAATTATAGAAAGCCAAACAAAATGAATCCTCTTTCCAATTGTAAAACCATCAAGATATAAAGCAACAAGGCCCACAGGAAGATAAACACTAAAGAACAGTTACAAATAACACGAAATGATTTTTAAAATAACAAAAAGAAATCAAATATTCCTCAAATAAAAACTTTATGTATAATGTATTCATGTTCATATAACTTATTCCAAAAGAGCTTATGGAGCTTATTCAAATTTGTATTGTTCAAAGGAAAAGGAAAGTAAAACGAAAAGGGATCTGCATCTGCTCATCATTATCGCTACTTCAATATCGCATATGCTCCTATAGAGAATAAGAAAAGGTAAAGTATTATATTATTATACATAAACTATTTCTTAACCTTTCGAGATTTTCTTGGCCCCGGAACCTCCATTCTACCAACAGAACAACCACATCTAGCTCGGAATACCAAAACTGCCCTCCCATTAGGCGGTGCCATCTTCTTAAGCTCCAACTCTAATTCCCTATGATGATCACGAGGCAATTCAAATAGTCCCTTTTTCAATGAATTCTTGGCTACAACAGTTGACTTTTTCACACACTCCTCTGTCTCCAATTGAATGTCAAATTCAGCAGCCTTACCTAACCCACGACACCCCGGTTTCCCACATCTCCTGTCGGTATAAACCGCGATCGCCACAAGTGCCATGGCAGCGAATAAAATGCTAAGTCCTAAACATCCAAACACCATAGGGGCACGGATAATTTCTTCACTCACCACATCAAAAACTTCTTCACCTAATTCCATGGTTTTGTGTGCTAAAATCTTGACATAAGGGTAGAGTAAAAACCCACATGATCCTATTACAGCAATCAAGATTATTACATCAATTATTGCAGACCGAGATTGCTCACAAGCTGGGATGTTTAATTGATTGGAAGTTCTTTTATTCTTATGGAATTGATTGATTTGCTTCAGTTTTGAACAGGAATCAGTTGAAATCATAGATTTGGCCATGGACATATGCTGGTCAACAGAAATTAAGCTATGGAAACAGACCATTTGGATTGTATCTAAAGATTGAATTTTTATCAAAAACCCACAAACCTAAATCTAATTCTTAATCAGACCCATAATTCTAATTTAAATTTCAGATCAACCCACTTCAGGAATTGGAAAAAAGATTTGAATTGGAGTGCACCTGAAGATCGGGATTCGCCGGAGGTCACTTGAAATATCCTTTCTTTCTTCAAACACAACTCAAAATCTTCCAAAAATTCACAGCTCTGAACAATCAACAATCAGATTTTAACTGAAGGGTAATAAAATTGGGATATGAAGGCATGGGAATAGGATTTTTGGCCGGCTTCTTGAGAGGGATTTTATTGGAATAGCAGAGACGACAAGGCATAGAAATTTAAGTCATATTAGTAGCAGTAATAATTATATTCACACTGCTTTTATTTAATTTATATAATTATTATTATTTTCAGATGTGTTGCCTCAAATTATGGTATGTAAATGGAGGGTCATACACGTTATGAAACTCTTTTTTTGGAGTTTTATGGGCTGTAATTGTATGGGCCATATGGACTGAACTTTCAATGTGATTATGAAATGATTTTTGAATGATACATTTTTTGGGCCTACCTTTAGTTTATTTATGAAGAAATCAAATTTCATAAGTTTAGGAGAAAGAAAATCCTTTTTCTAGTAATAAGTATTTTTCAGTTAAATCATCATACAGCATGTGAATTGATAATTATTTAATTAAAGCCATTTCTAAGTCCAAGTAGGAACTACAACAAAATATAGTTATTATGAATAAACCAATATTCATACTAATGATAATTATTTTTAGAGAAATGATCATTACATCAATATCATTAAATTATAAATCTATTGAATTACAAGCAAGTTACAAAAAAAACACAATTACCAAACACTAGTAATAAATTAGAAGAAAAATTCACATTAGTGTTGTTGAATCTAAAATCTCTTGGTTCTGGAGTCTCGGCCTTACCAATAACACTGAAGTTAAGCTATTAGAAATAATAAATATTTAGTATTTAATTTTTTTTTCACACACTCCTTCATGTATACGAATTATTATTTTACTCAAAGTTGATATGTGGAACTTATTTTCATAAATCTCTGGCGATGAGATTAAAATACATGAGCTCCTTTGATACTAAATTGGGTAACTATATTTTAAGTTAACTAAAGTTTTTTCTCAAAAAAAACAAAAAAACCTTTTAACTAAGCTGTTTAATTTTTATTATTTTAAAACTACTTCACAAATGACTATAACAACAATAAATATTGGCTAATTAAGATTATTTCTTCATATTACAACTATATATATGCATTTTCCAAAGAGATGACAAAAATGTAATTGTGTAACGGACCTACTATTGGTCGGTGTTAAGCTTTAATTATCAATCCACATTTAGCAAAATTTCCTATATGTAACTCAAAACTAGACCTATATGGCTTATAGACATGTGATTCAGAACAAGACCAATTAATGGAAATATGCCAATACTTAGGAAAATAGTAAAGTCAAGGTCTATGGACAACGTCTAAAATGGTCCAAACATAAATAATAATTAAATAAAAGAGTCAATGGGGTGACCTGAAACATACAAGAAATACAAGGAACTATTTGGCCGTTGAAGGAAATTTGAACACTAGTTTATTAAACAAATTTCACCTAAGAGTATTAGGTATAATTCCTTTTGAGATATGGCATGACACATTATGTGTAGACACGCGCAACTTTAAATGACCCCGAAAAAAATTATAAATATGTATGAGTAATTGTTAAAGTCGTGTATTAAAAACACATGATTTTAAGCAATGTGAAGTTAAATTTGAATATATATGTGCTCATTCGTATGGTCATTTTGTATGTGAATTTCTTATGAGAATATATGAATTATTTGTAATATTTTATAGTTTCGTTAATGGTGACCTAGGCTGGGACTTATGGTTTTCTGATTTTATGACAGTCTGTGGTTTAAATTTCAGTTATACTACTTTCGAATTCGATGATCAATATTAATCATTTAAATATTCAATTAAATCACCAGAATTAATTTAATTTATTATACTTAATTTGTTAATTCTCGGGTATAGATGAATATAATTGATTTCTAGTAAAAGAAACATCGACGATCACAATAAAACTAAGAAAATTCATTGGTGACCCGACTTTCTTTTTGTCATTTTATCAAAACACCTATAAAATAATAGGTATATATACCACTCCAAAAAGTTATTACCCCTCAACAAAGCTTTGTACCTAATTAAGTAAACACTCTTCTGAAGATGAATTTGAACCATACAATACTACTTACTAGTACAATAATATCATAAATGTATTCATAAATTTGTACTATCAGCTTTTCACAAGATCAACAACTACCTATATTGATATCGAATATCATATCAAATTATCAATCAAAGAAAAAGTCAACATTGAAATGTGGTACGCAATTGATAAAAGCCGGCAGCATATTTTTCAACCATTCTATATCTCTATTACATTGGTTTGTTGCAAAATATCAAAGCGAGTTGACGTCAAGCTGACCAAAAAGTGATGTAAAAAAAGGAAAGGGATTAGAGAAAAAGTTTCAATTGAAGTCAATTCTACTAGCAGAATTTGAAAAATTTGTCGCTACCCTATGAGGTAGCCACCATCCGACATATTAGGGGGGGTTTAGGGACGCTTTTTTCATAAAAAAAGGCGTCCCTAAACCCCCCCTAATATGTTGGATGGTAGGTACCCAGACGAATATTTCGAATTTAAACAATCACTTTGATTTGAGTGATTGATTGCATGTGACTCTTTTTTATAGAAATTAGACTATACATTATCATACATTTTAACAATATATTTCTATTTTCCAATTACTTTGATATTTCTCTCTCTATCCTTTTTTTTTTTTTTTCCTGTTCTCTTCGGTGATCGAAATTTTCATTATTGTCTAATACAATTTGAGTATTTAGAAATAATCTCAAAAAACATTTCTTAAAAGAACTTAGATTTTAAAACAATATTATATATAGACAAACTTATAATTAAACATGTATATGTTAATAGTATTCACTATATTGTTAGAGAGTATAACAGATAATTAAAAATGATTCTCTTAGTATAAGCAAACACCAAGTGAAATGCTTTGTTAGCATAATTAAATTGATTACTTTTAACCAATACAATACAAAAATAGAGTAACACTTACTTGATAATTAATGAGCTTGAATCTTGCTACTGCAATTAATTTTTACTTGAGAGTATACTATGTGTCTATCTTGTAGCAAATAAATTATTCAAAGTAGTTTTCCAATATACAAGATTCTTGAGTTTTATTATTTGCTCAAATAACAAACCTAGTAGGAACTAGAACAAACAAAAAAATTCGACTGAATTTGAGGATAAATGGACAAAATATTTTCGATAATTGCAAAAAACGCAAAAAGATAGGGTGTAGAATTGTTCATGTTATTCTTTTTGTTTATGACAAATCTATGTTGTTTCTGAACGGTCACGTGGTTTAGATTGGACTTTGTTTAGATCCAAGCAATGCATTGTTTTGGTTTTGGGACAAAAGCACGGGTTTGGTTTGAGGTATTGAGTAGAAGGGATGCATTGTTTCTGATTAAATCCTTACCATTGGGACTTGGTGAACGGTCTGAATCTCGCCACAGAGACTAGATCATGTCAAAATTTCGACAAAAAAAATACTCTTCGAATCCCATGATTGTGCGGACAATAAATGGATGGCGACGATGCGATTTGTGTATGTGGTTTAAACAACAAATCCATATATCTAGGTCATGTCCCCTCACAAAATACAGATGCCCCAAGGGCCAAGAGTCTCAAACCCTGTACCAAACAAGACACTATTAAGGTGAATTTTCTTCTCTTCATCAACGTGGATTAGGCCGTACATTTGTAACAATTTAATTTGAATCTAAATACATCCATTTTAAAAGTCACCTATATTCTTTTTTTTTCCTTCTTTGAGATAAATAAGTCACCTTACTTGAAGACAATTTATGTAAATTTTCATGGTTTTGAATAAGTGGGTCCATGAATTCAATCTTCTACCCGGACTTTAGGCCATCTCCACCGGGCTCGGGGTTGGGGTCGACGGAGAAATGGTCTCCAGTGGTTGGGGTTGCGGGGTGGGCTCGGGAACGGGGCGAGGCTGGCCCTGTCCGTGCCCGAGGGTTGCGTGAAGTAGAAGGAAATATTTAATCTGCGGCATAGGGCCACTTAGCGCCACCTAATTGGTTTTTGTTTTTTTTTTTCTTTATTTATTTAACGTTTTTAAAGATTATTATTAATTATTTATGGAAATATTTATTAAAATTAAAATTTCCTCCTAAATTAATTTAGCTTTGTAGAATTGAATTATTTAATAAAATTTGTTAGTATATTTGCTATTATTTAATAAATATATATTGTCACCAATTTTTGATTGAATTATTTAATATAATTAAAATTACAAGTTAATCATTAATAATTAATAATTAATTATAATTTTAATTTTTATATTTAATTAGAATTGTAATTAATATTTAAAATTAATATTTCTTTTAAACATTTTAAAAATATCAAATTAGTTGAAAATATAATTAAACACTTAGGGCCTGTTTGTTTGGCGTTTGGGAAAGTAATTTGGGAGAGTAGTGGATGTTTGTGAAATAATTTCGATTTGCGTAATGTTGTTTGTTTGGGTTTTGAGAGAGTGGTTTGAGAAATAAAGTAGGTGTAGGTTTTTTTGGAAGAGTTGGGTTGTAGGTGTAAGATGTGTAAGACTTTATGTCAAATCATGTTTGTTATGTGAGATAAATTGGGTAAGAGATAGGTTACTTTATGTCAAATCAAAGTAGAGTTTGTATAGGTTTTGTTTAGAGATAAGAAAATTGTTGTTTGTTTGGCTTTTGAGAGAGTAGTTTGAGAAAATTAATGGATGAAAAATTTATTTCGGAAAATAGAAAACATGTTTGTTTGGCATTTCCCAAACACAAAAAAATTCTGGGAAACGCCAAACAAACAGGCCCTTATACACTTATACCAAATTATAAACTCTCTTTAATTTAAATATTTAAATATTATTATTAATTTAATTATATTTTTAAACTAGTTATTAGTGTTATTAATATTAATATTAGAAATAAAATTAAAATTATTATTATATATAATAATAAGAGTGGGAAATAAATAAAATTAAAATTAATTGGGCCTTGGAGCTCTGTCATTGGAGAGTGGTACGGAAGCTTTAAAAACTTACGTTAATCTCTTTTGCCTAGGATTCTGGAAGTCACTTATAATTAAATAAGGTTATTTGTAAATTACACTCATGTATCTTGTTTATTTTTATTAGCAAATACTTCATTATCACGATCTCTTTAAGATATAGCAAAGCATCCATAACTCATGTTAAAATTATATGATATATTCAATTATTCAACTATAATTGTCAAATACATTAATTCATTTAAATAAAATTATGACTTAACTATAGCGAAAAGCAAATGATAATTTATTTTTTGTGTTAATTAATGATAAAATATATGAATCTATTTTTTATTCTTGCAAGGACAAGTGATCATATCCTCACAGACTATTTGGCATCGACAACATAATATATATAATAATATAATTAAAAGTTATTTTACAAGAAAAAAAATCATCGGTCACGATTAATTACAATAACAAGACTTTAAGTGGGTGACTACGAATATAGAAGAGAACTTATCTTGATACTTTTGTGAATAAAATGGGTATTTGATAATTAAGAAAAATAACACAGGTTATATTTGCTAATAGAACTAACACAACAGTGTATTTTGCAAATAACCACTCATAAATAGATGTTGTTAAAAAAAAATTAGAATACATTCATCTCAATCATTACATCATAAATTATTTTAATAATTGCTCGAGTACAAAGAATAATAAATAATAAATCATCAATAATTGCCCAAATACAAAGAATAACAAATAATATACCACCACCAAACACTAGTATTAAACTAGAGGAAAATCCATATTCGTAGAGTTGAATCCAAAATCTCTTGGTCATAGAGCCTCATCCTTAACCAATCAATTGGCTAAGGCCACATCGACAGATGTTGTAAATGTTTAATTCACTAAATTTTTATCTTCTTTCATTAATCTCATGAAGAAATGACATTGCCTATGCACATAAAGGCTAAAGGTATTTTAAATGTTCATTTTTCTTCCCAAAAAGAAATATAATACTGAATTTTTTCTTTAAAAGTAAACATAGTATTGAAAATTAAATCAACCTACTCGATATTGTCTTCAACTTGTACAATGAAAGCTTGTTTGTGTTCGGCTCATCATATATATCAAATAAGTTTGTACAGCATTTTCCGCTTGATAATTTTTTAAGTTTGGTTAGTGTAAAAATATCAAGCTACACAATATTCGACCCGATGTCATTTTATAAAGGCTCGTTTTAGCTTGATTCGTCTAAGAATCAAACCAAACTCAACCACAATTTAAAGCTTGACACAAAATTAAAATCAAACTGCTTGAACAATATGTAGTTCGACTCTACTCGACTCATTTACACCTCTATGTATACCAATATAGCTAATATGTCTTTAAATAAGTAACTTGATATAGCTAATGAGATTGTACGTAGTCAAGTGACAAAGCAGACGAGGTCATGGGTTAAACTCTCATTATTGTGGGTTCTCTTTTAATTTTATTATTAATATAGTTAGTTATTTTTTGTATTTTGGCTTAACTGGATTTTTCTTTTTAAAGAACCTGCATAATTTGGTTGAATATGATGCAAAGATGATATATTATCAGAGAGATTTGAATGTGATGAATATATATTGATGTATTTACCATTTCTTCTTAAAATAATATAACTCAATATAGCGAATATGTCTTCAATTTGTGTGGTATGAAGTTTGAAATGAATAAGGCCAGACTACATAAATTAACAAAAGGTTTATATTTCAATTACTATTCATAATTAATTATTTTTTCAACTTTCTCTCTTAAGCAAACTTGGTCTAAATGTATTTATCAAAAAGAAAAAAATTGGTCTAAATGCACCCCACATAAATTGGACGAACGATTAATTAGTTACATGGGCCTCGCGGAGATTTTAGACGGCCCACTAAGAAGTAATATAATCTTTCTACATTTCTATAAACCTGTTTTCAACCAGTTGGATTCGGGTTGAATCATAGTTGACCCATATCCAATTTGGATTGAATTATGTCGTCTCCTGATTTTCCTCTAAATTTCTCGAGTCAACTGGATCTTTATTGGATTTGGTCAGATATCATATATTTTTCTGATCCAATAAAATCTTCATTTCAAAAATTTGCACAATAATTTTTTTCCTAAAATATATATGTTAAAATTACAATTTCATTTAATTTAACTCATGTATTCAAATTTTACTTATATTTGTTTGAGTTTCAACATAAAAAAGATCAGCGTTTGGCACATTAAACATGTGCTTCAAATAATTAACAGATTAGTATCAAAATGATTTAATGTAATTTGACAAACTATTTCGGCCTAAATTAATATTCGCTCAACATATCACGAATAATGGATCTTCATAATCAAATCAATTCAACTGTATATTTGTTCCGACAAAAGTTTTAATAGTTACATTTGAACCAGATTCAGATATCACGCCCCATGGACATTCCTAGGTGATTAAATTTGTGCCCTATACCTTCACGCATGCTCTCAATTAGCGCTCCGTGCCTTTTTTTTTCAAGTCCCCTAGAAAATTCGCGAATTCAGAAGTACTAATTCGTGAACTACTTTTCCGAAATTCTTGTGTTCGTTCCATAAATCTTGTCCACCCAAATGGTAATTAACAGGGCCAATCAATTTAGATTTTGCAAGAAACTTTTGGAAAATTAACACTTCATGTCACTATTCAGTAAAGCATATCCTTTCATGTTCTTTTATCTGACCTACCGTTTTAAATTGGAGTTAAGATAGTCAATATTCTAAGTATTTCTCATTTTTATTTTGATAAATCGTTTTATGATTTAGTGATTTCGTTCATTACTTTATGCAATAAGATAGAACTAAAAACTAATTATTTCGAATCATCCAAATCAAAAGTACCAAGTTTGTAAACATAAAATCTAAACATTTAAAACGTTAAAAATATGATAAAATATTTAACATTTACATATAGAATACTATCATTAATAAATTATTAAAATATTACGCTCTTAAGTTGCTCTCAAAATTTATTTTTTTCAAATCAAGCGCTTTGCGCTCAAAGTGCTCTCGTTCCCGCTCTAAGCTCGAGCTCGGCGTTTTAGCTACCTAGGGACAGCCCTATATGACAGAGTACGAACGTGTTATACCTGTGAATCACCACTCCGTGAAGTTTACAATCTCCAGTATCTTATGAAGAAATGATATTTTATCAAATATTTCTAATAAACACAATATGAAGATTTTAGTAGGTATATTATTGGGGAAAATGCAAGGTATTCCCCTGTGTTATGCTAAACCTGCTAAAAACTACCCTGTGAAATTTTTATTGCGCAAAACGTCCTTGTGTTTTCAAAAACCCTGCAAAAAACACCCAATTTGTAAACAATAGGTCGATTTGGATCGACATATTTCAAGAAATCATTTTAAAAATATATCACGTGAAGTTGTAGGGACCAACTTGAAGTATTTTATAAATGATTTCTTGAAATATGTCGATCCAAAACGACCTATTTTTTATAAATTGGGTGTTTTTTGCAGGTTTTTTGAAAATACAAGGAAGTCTGGCGTAATAAAAATTTCAGAGGGTAGTTTCTTGCAGGTTTAACATAACACTAACATTGAGATAGAAGATACACTAACATATCAACACCTATTTCACAAATCAGGAAGAAAGTTTCACTACTTTCTGTAAGGAGCACCATTCGATCTATTATGAAGTAAGTCTTATTCAGAGTTAATGACAATTTACCCTATGTGATATTTATATTGTTCAATTTACCTTCATGTGATTGAAAAAGAGCACTTTACCCCATATAATCCAATACCACCTTCCTGATATTTTTATATGTGACACTTTATCCCTCTGTATTACGATAATATGACAGTTTACCCCCTGTGTTATGATACATGCATGTGGCAATTTACCCCCCCCCCCCCCCCTCCCCCCGCACCCCATGTTACAATAACACTTTTCATGTCCACTCTCAATTTTGGCAAGTGAGTTACACTATCCGACTGAAGAAGGTAAATTGCCTTTTTAAAATTTTCACAGGGGGGTAAAGTGTTTTTTTTCAAATCACATGGAGGGTAAATTGAACATTATGCATATCACAGGAGGGTATATCATCATTAGCTTGTCTAATCTAATTGCCACGGACCCACCTTTCCCGCCACCTGTTGTTTTATACAACGGATAATTTCATAGACTACAAAAATATTACTCCGTCCGTTTTTCTTTATTTATCGTTTTGGAGGATTGCACACACATAAGAAATGTGATAAATAGTTAATTTTTTTGAAGAAAAAACCTCAAAATATCTTTTTAATCAAATAATCACATCATTAATTAACATTAATTACAACCATTAACTAGAAGGGTAATATTGGTAGAAAAAAATTAATTTTACATTGAACTCCTGGACGATAAATAAAAATATACAAAATTATTTTATCAAAAGCTACAAATAAAATAAATGAGTATCTATAATTAACTGTCTCCACACAAACACAGAGCAAGATTCTAAGATAATAGAATTCATAAATGACTTTACCCTACTCACTACAATTTTAAATACAATATTGTAAATGACGTTATTAAGGATTATTGGTCTAAGCTAAAACGCCAATATTGGGTTCGGACACTTTTTTTCCTTTTAATTTTTTTTCAGGACAAGGGTTTGGGCACTTAGGAATGCAAAAATCAAACTATTTGATAATGACTAATGGGCTAAAATTTGAGGAATCATCAAATCTAGACAATCTAATAGTCAATCAAATTTATTTCTCTTACGTGTTCCCTCTTGCTAAGCTTAGATTCAATTTGCTAGTTTGTTTATTTTTCCGTGAGTTGGTTTTCTCCATCAATTTGGATATTGTTCGAGGAAAAATGTTTTAAATTGAGTTAGAAGAACTAACACGCTACACAATTTTTTCCCTTTTAAGTGGAGAAATTAATTAGTGCAATGACTTCATGGATAATGTGGTGCAACAAATGATTATGAATATATTATAGGAAAAAATAATATTGTTACCAAACTTTAGTCCAAAATATACATTTGGTACCAAGCTTTTCAAAAAAATACATTTTATACCATGATTCACACCCTCTTGACACATTTAAATTTGCCGTCAATTTTCAGACGGAATTCAACACGTGCTGTTCACGTGTCCGTTAAGTTGACAATGGGAGGAAAAACATGCACGGGATTTAAAGACCCACCATTGTTAACTTAACGGACACATATTGAATTTCGTCCGAAAATTGATCAGGAGAACTAAATGTGTCAAGGCGTGAATCATTATATGAAATGTGTTTTTTCGAAAAGTTTGGTATCAAAAGTATTTTTTGAACTATAATTTGGTATTAAAAATATTTTTTCGTCTATCATAAAGTTACTTTTAAGATCTCATCAACACTGTCTATTAATAAATAAATCAACTTTAAATAAATCTAAATAGTTTATTGCACCACATCATCCATTCATCGATCGTACGAAATAATCACTCCTGCAAGTGTAGTTGCCTTCATCCTTGTAACGCATGATGGGAAACACTAATAAATAAAACCATATCAACTATATGTGGTTCAAATTGAAGGCAACCAATCAATAAAACAAAAAGGCAAAAGAAAGAAATTAAAAAAGGAGAAAATAAATGATTAGCTACGATTCTTGGTGGACCAGAGCAGAATCAATTCCCAAATCTCCACCTCTAAATTTCGAATGCAAATTAAATTCCGCGAATCAAATGGTGGGTTATAATGGATACGGATAGGATACGACGGACAGATCAATACATATGTAAATATATTATTGATACTATAAAAATGAATAAATAATAAATAGCTAACATATATACTAGAATTCAACTCTAAACATGTAGATTGAATATAGTTATTAGTCTCTCACAACGAAATATGTGATACGAAATGAAACATAGACTGAACGATGCAAGTTGTATCGCATAGCCTTTTGTATATTACGCCATACGATATATTATATGAATCATACACGACAAGATACATATCTTACAATACATACCGATTCATACAATACCTACTCCGAACCGGCTTGAAGAAAAAAATATGGTTCTATGTAAAATTTCAATAGAATCACTCGTTTCTATCTCTACAATCTGCACCTTAAGTCACAAGCAAACTCAAACCTTAATTCATTAATATTTTCAATTTATTTTCAAATATCTCAAATTTAACTCGAATAACCTAAAATCGTGAGTATTTTATGTTTGTAAAGTTTTTTTTTTATATTTTGGAAATATATTTTATGTTATTTTTGTTAATGAATTATATATATTACAATTCACAACAAGATACGATACAAAAGAAAAAACAAAACATGATAATTTTTGCGATTTGATAACCATTTTGTATGTATAAAGTTTTATTTTCTAAAATTTAACCCCCAACTTTTAAAATATGGTGTAATAAAAGATACCACAGTTGTCCAAATATATAAGACTTTTAATTTTGAATTAGTCTACAGAATAAACTAATAAGTAATAGCTCAAAATATTAAAAAATACTTTAAGACATATTTATTCAAGCACAATTAATTTCTTTTAATTTTTAATCTGTTTCTCCAGATTTTCAAATTTAAGAAAAAAACCCAATTTTATCTCATACGATAAGCTCGTGACTAGTGTATATATATATGTCCATTTTTATTTGGGTAAAATTCAATTTAAAACCTTAAATTTACACCCAATTTTGTTTTACCTTAATTATACATTTTACTGCCTCTAATTGATATATCATAAACTTTATCCCCACTCATTAATTATCAGGTTGAACTTTCGTTACTGAATTATATGTGGCAATCCAATTGTTAAATTTTTAAAAATTACACTAATTTTCACCTTAGCTAGCTTAGGCATATTTTGGAGTTTTCAAAATTATATATTCTATTTTCTTTGGGTCTGTTCTTGGCTTTTCAGAGGGCATGTTGGTGCTCTTTAAAAAATCATACAAGTAACTTTTTTCTTTTTAGTGATAGATTCTTAAGTTTCTTTCTTAATTTTTAAAATTAATTTTCTCTTAAATTTTCTGTAATCTCCAAAAAAAATTAAACAACTATTTTTTTTTTTAAATGCAACAAACAACTATGTTTCAGTTTGGCATAAAATAACTCATCTCTTACCAAATTTCTCTTCTTTTTTTTTTTTAATTTCTAAAGAAGTCTACCAATTTTCAAAACTAAACATATTATTTATTTTATCTCAAAAAACTCAAACAATTTATTTCATGTGCATAAAAATCGATAATATTTAAAAAATTCTTCAAGTATCTTAAACCACTAGATCTCAAAAATCCGGTCGACGAACAATAACACATTAATATGAATATTGTATAGTTAATTGAAAATATATAGTATTACATCAAGTTTATTTTGTTCATGTTCTGAATTTTGATCATGTCATTATTCAAATTATTACACTTCATGAGGTGCTGCAAATGTCAAGGACCAATGCTAGTGGTACAAATAACCAGATCCGTACACTGTATGCTTTTATAATTATAAAAGTAATAAAATTTTAAAAAATAAAATTAATAATAATTTTTATTATAAAATAAATTAATTAAATAACAAAATAAAGTCAAAAAAAAAAAAAAAAAAAAAGCTAGGTATCATCGTCACCTGCCCACCGACCGAGGGGGTGGCGAGGTCCAGCCACCCACCTCCCCACCCACCTCTCTCCCCTCCCCCCTCATCAATGAAGATCACTCAATTTTTCCCCTCTCTCACACACTCTCCCTTCCCTTAAGCATTGCAGATGCCCTTAGGTCTGGGGCAAGTCTGGCAAATTGGGTAACTCTAATGCTTAAATCAATGAAAATTATATTGTAAAACATATGAATATGTGTGACTTTGGATAGATAAAACGTAATTAATTGAAAAATCTAACTTTATGTTGAATATATACCCTGACGCCGTTGAGTTAAGGAATATTCATAGAGTTTATGTCAAATTGGGCAAGTCCCATTCTAGTAGTCTTAACTAGGGCTACCATCGAGATGGATTCGAGTCGGACCAATCTAGACTTGGATACAACTCCATTTACATGGGGTAAGTCGGATTTTGGTTGGGTCCATTTTTTTTTTGGATCTTACAGCTTACAAGATCATCAAAGCTTGTCCGAGTTAAGTTTCAGATATTTACCAGTTCAAATAAACCTCTAATTTTTCTGAATTACGAATGATATCTTTTTCTATAATAAATTTGTTGATGTTAAAATTTCATTCAACTTAACCAATATGCTCAAAAACTTTCTTCGTATCCACCATGATCTAGATTAGGAAAAAACGACACATTTAATCACTTGTTTCAAATGATCTAGTAGAACCCGTTGAGAAACATTGATAATGATATATCAAAATTAATTCATAACATTAGGTCAAAATATGCATTAAAATGACTTAATGAATGAACTATTAACCCATATCTTATTAAAGTGATGGTGAAATTTTATTAATGTTATATAAATAAAATATTACGCAAATAAATATATAAATTAATTATTATTGTATTTGGTTCTTTAGCCGGTTGGGTCGCGAACTATATGCATATTTATTGCATGTGTTTTCAAATAGAATCTTTTCAATTGATTTAGACCGATGAGACATTTCTTATAAGATAAATCTCAAATAAACTGAATTAATCAAATTCAATTGACACCCCTAGTTTTAACATTCTAAATCCCTTAAAATTAAATAATATAAGTAGAGGTTATCCCTAGCCATGTGGGTCTAAGTGGGTATAAAATTTAAAAACTAGAATTAATGAATCTTGTGTAATAATTAAATTATAATAAAAGAAAACATTACTAATCTTACACGTATGGATAGGGTGGCCAAACACTTGAATGAGGACCCCTTTTTTTAAAAAAACATTTTGAAAGGGAAACACTTTTGTTCTTTACTTTACCAACTTGCAATTTTATCCACAAAAGGCAAAGAAAGAGAAAAATCAAAAGCCTTAAAAAAAGTTGGGCAGCTTTTTTAAAAGGTGGCCGAGGAACTTGGGGTTGAAAATAAAATATTAAAACAATTTCAATTAAAAAATGGAAAGAAGCAAAAGTGCTGAGTCAGATTAAAGAGGCAGTCCACTTTTTAGCACAAAAGAATCAAAAGAAGAAAAGAAAATCTAAAGGCCACATAGAACTTGTGGCTCAGAATTCACTTTCTTTGCTGCCGTGGCGCTTAATTTGACACCATCTCTCTTTCTTTCAGAAGTGAAACCCCAAAAAAGACTAAATTGTAAAAAAAACAAAAACACGCAGTTACACACTCAGTACGTGCTTCTTTTTCTTTGCTCATCAGATCTCCTAATCTGAACTTCACCCAGGGTTTATTTCGTGTTTCTGTTTTTTCTTGTTTTTGTTTTTGTTTTTGTTTTTCTAATTATCCTATTTACTCATAAGTTTGGATTAAAAAGAAAAATGTTTGAAGTAAAAGATCCAAAGATAAAGCTTTTTGGTAAAACCATTGAACTGCCGGAGATTTCTGCCGTATCGGCGGCCGAGGCGGCTGAATCTGGTGGAGCTGGTGGTTCAGTTCAGTCTTGTGATGCTGTTGGAGAGGATGCCTCAAATCAAGATCCTCCATGTTCATCTGATTCTATGCTTGAAGATAGCAATTTTAATGGAGATACAGAGGAGCAAGAATCAGATAAGGTATGAATTGACATGATTTCCTTTTTTGATTTTTGAAGAGAACCCTTTTGTTTATATGGTATAAAATCAATTGGGTCGATCTTGTTTTGCAAAATAAAGTAGACTTTAGGGATTTATTGGCTTAGTTCTCTAAATTTAGGGTTTTGGTCTAAGCTACTATTAGATTGTTTGGTATGTGCTTTATTTGTTTTATGCATTCTAACATCTGGACTTCTAATTCTACCATAAAGAACTTTTATGCCTGTTTATTCTTTCAGTACCGTGTAAATTGTTTTTTTTTGTTTGTTTTGTGTCTGCCTAATTGTTGAGCTTTGTTCTCATTTTATCGATTTTGTAGGAGTATATAGGGTAGAGCTTTGTTTTTGCTTTCAACTATAAAGGCTATGTTTTATTCATGAATTTTAGTGAGTAAAATAACTGTGAAAATGGAAATGAGATAGAAATGAAGCTCGATGTTCTAGCATTTATTGCTAAGGAAACAATTTCCTTGGCTTTTTAATCACTAAAATCCACGAACCAAACATTTAAGGATGTTTGTTGTTTCCTCAGTAAAAACTCACGATCATGCTCGTATCTCATTAAAGAATCTTTAAAAAGGGAATTTTGATCTTAAGTTTTCGTGATCGTTTTTCAATCGTCTGAAATATTATCACGATTTTTTCTTCTATGACCAACTAGTATCTCGTAATATGACATCAATCAAGAATATTGGTTCTTATATGAATTGACTCAATAACTGAGTTCAGCTTCTCTATGGTTGCGGCCTAAATTTGCTTATATCACTAAAGCACTTGCCCTCTTATGATGTTTAGTTTCATTTGGGAACTTTTTATATTGCTCGTATAAAAGGTGAACCTTTCATGGGACATCTCTTTTGAATAATCACTTATGTGACTTTGATATCTTCTTATGAATTACGAGTAGTTCTGGTAGTTTCATTTTGGCTATATTCTTGCAACATATGCATAGAAAGAGTTCTGCAAAATGCTTTTCTGAATTTAGTCAAGAAAGAGTTGTCAAAGTGAAATTAGGACATATAATCACAATGACATGGTTTTTATACGTAGATCTGTAGTCGCCTTAAGAAAATCCTAAGATATGATTTTCCTTGTATCAAAATGTAACTGTCCTTGTTCTTGATTACTCATGGAAAATCTCTTCCAATGCAGAATCTATCAGGTCCAAAACAAACCGATGGGAAAGAAAATAATCGAGCCCAACCATTGACTTCAGAGGAACTAAAAGAATCCAACGTCACTCCACCGATTAACGAGGATTCAAAGGCGGCATTATCAACCGATAGCAATGTTGGGCCAATGAAATCCTCAAAGAGTGAAGAAGACCAGAACGAGTCAAGTAACTCACTGGACAAAACCCTCAAGAAGCCCGATAAAATACTTCCGTGCCCTCGTTGTAATAGCATGGACACAAAATTTTGTTACTTCAACAATTACAATGTCAGCCAACCTAGGCACTTCTGCAAGAATTGCCAGAGATACTGGACAGCTGGCGGTACCATGAGGAATGTTCCCGTAGGTGCCGGTCGCCGTAAGAACAAGAACATCACTCCACAATTCCGTCAACTTACTGTAAATCCCGAAGCTCTTCAGGGTGCACGAGTGAACCCTAATGGCACGGTCCTCACTTTCAGTTCGGATGCACCACTATGTGAATCAATGGCATCGGTTTTGAACATTGCCGACAAAAAAGGTAGAAACTTATCAAGAAATGGGTTCCACCAGCCCGAAGAAAACAGAGATGATCACTCAAATGGATCTTCTGTCACGGGTCCGATTTCAAAGGATGAGATGGGGGCCAAATCCGGTTTGCCCCACCCGATGCCGAATTGTCACCCGTTTCCTCCACAATTACCCGTTTTTCCCGGAGCCTCGTGGCCTTACCCGTTTCCTCCACCTACGTATGGCCCGACTAGCTTTCCGCTACCGTTTTATCCTACGGGCCCACCACCACCTTATTGGGGCTGTGCGATCCCCGCCAGTTGGAACGTTCCTTGGGTTATCCCTCCAACGCCAACAAGCTCGGGTCCGAACTCTCCGACTCTTGGTAAGCATTCGAGGGAAGATGGGGAGGAAAAGACACAAAAAGAGAGTAATTCCGAGCAGTGTTTGTGGATCCCGAAAACGTTGAGAATTGATGACCCTGGAGAAGCTGCTAAGAGTTCGATTTGGAAGACATTGGGTATAAAGAATGATAGAGTTAATTGTGTTGGTGGAGGTGGTGGTGGTGGCCTTTTCAAAGCGTTTCAAAGTCAGTCGAAGGGTGATGATGACAAGGCACACGCTAAGGATACCTCGACAGTATTACAAGCAAATCCTGCTGCATTATCAAGGTCATTAAGCTTCCATGAGAGCTCCTAAGTTGACCGATTACCAGTTAAAGATGAAGGTATATCGAAGTAAGTGATTTTCGAGATACAATTAGACTATATAAGCAACTTTTAGACTTCTATGAAGCAAGTGAGCAGATAGGTGCTCTTTGTTAGAAGATAGATATTTTTGTGGGTTTATATAGTTCATGTACATATATATGAAATATTTGGAATAGTGAGAGGTAGAACAGAGTGAGTTTGTGTAATAATTCCATAAGCATTTAAAATAATTGGGAGATTTCATGGATCATTGTAATGCTGTTTTTATCTGTTTGGACCTTTAAATCAGATTCTGATCAGATCATTTTTTGCTTCTATCTGATTTTGTAGTTCAAATCTTGGTGGTTATGATGTTGTAAATGTCAGCTTTTTCTTTACCTGTCGAATGAAACTGACATGAAAAAGAAGAGTTCATATGTTGGTTTAGTTACTCTTATATACGCCACCACTTTTACGTGCTCCTACCGCTACACGACGACTCGAGCAGTTTCGAACAAAACACTATTCAAGCTTGCACTTATCTTATTGTCAAACTTGAAACTGTGTATCATCTGGATTTGATTGTCAAGCTAATTGAGCTTGAATGACTTCATAAATCTGAACATGAGTCGAGCTCAAATAATTTTATATTATATATATAGTTAAAACTCTGTTTCATTAACATGTATTCTTAGGGAGTGGTGAGATATTGGGATTTATGCCTCACATGATTATATAGTAATTTAGGCTTTAACTTTAATTCTTTTTATATATACAAAAGTCAATGTGAAGCTTCCTCTTCAAATGCAAATGTACAGCAAAATTGTTGGGGTTTGGAGAAAGTCAACTCTCTTTATATATATCTATATTCTTATGCTTGTGCTGTTAGGAAAGTGTGGTGTGTAATGAATTAGTGATTCATCCCAAGTTTCATAGGGCGTGTGCAATATATAAGCATGAGATCCAATAATTGTGCTTGGATTAATATAGTTTTAGTTGTTCTTTATTAAAAAGATCCAATAATCTATATTCATGCCCCCTCCAGTTATTCCAGATTATTGATTTTTCAATTGAACCAGATCTATTGAATCATATCAATTAACTTTTTGATCGGATAAAAATCCTAATTAATTGGACGGATTGAGATTAAAAGAGATGAAATGCAAAAACACTTCACCCTTTGTGCTTTGTCATTAGCAAATAACCCCATTCCAAGCCAGAGTAAATATTTTGCAAGAAAAATGATAATGACGTCCCTACCATAAAATGCAAAAACACCCAAATTCATTATTTTTTAACAAAAATCAGCCTGTTAGTTTTGTAAATTGACAATAACCCCCCATTGTTTACTTAAAATTTTTAAAATAACCTCCTTTTTTGACTTATCAAATTGAAAAGAACACATGGGGGGGGGGGGGGGGGGGGGGGGGGGTGTTAATCAATTAGACAAAGCACAGGGTGTATGTTTGCATTTAGCTCCATATTAAAATGGGATTAAAGCCCTATATATAGATCCTAGGAGAGTCCACAAATCCACCGTCTCTATCATTGTTATTGTTATCATAACTTTAAGAGCTTGCCATTAATTCTTTAGAAAAAGAAAATAATAATGGGTCGGTCATGTTTTGGTATGGTTCTTCTTTCAGTTCTCCTCATGCTTCTATTCTCCACCGGTAAATATTAATATTCTTCATTTATTTTGTCTATTTCCATATATATTTTTTTTTTGTGAACGTCTATTTCCATATATTAACTTGCACTAATTAATTGTTGGGTTATAGGATTTGGAAGGAAAATGGTGCATTCTTCTGGAAAATTACATGACGAAAATGCAATTAGTGACACCGAGCAGGTTTATTTTAATTTCATTTATTTATTAACATTCACAGTATTCTAATTTTCTTTCTTTTATATGTTTAGCATTATGATTTTTTTTATTATTATTATTAATTATAGGGAAAATCAAGAGAGATGATGGAATTGGATTATGCATATGCAGAGCCAAACACTAATGTTAGATCTGGTTATCTTTTTCCTTCTACTTCTCCCCCTCCTCTTCCATCACCTGGTTTAGGATTTTAATTTATTTAAAGAATTTTATGTATTTTTTACCTCTTGAGAAGGTTTATTAATTGTATTACTTTATGTTATGTGAAATGAAAATGTTTTTCTTCTACAATCAGTACTGTTTATTATTTCTACAAAGATAGGCACTTTGGTTTGTAGTTGAGATATATGCAGGAAAAAGAAATATTGGAATCTGATCGTGCCTATCTACAAGAAATAAAATAAAGTTGATTAAAGTAACTACAATTGTGTTTTAGGAAGTTGATTATTTTTTATGCTTTCTTTTGTAATTTGTTGCAAAAATCATGTCTAGCGCTCGCCCAAGAAAGCCACGAGTGGGAATATTACATAAATTTGAGATGGAAACTAATGTAAGTATGCAACTAAAGTCTAAATTTTATTAAAAACATTTATCAAAATACGTTTGCCTTTGAGTTTGTCTATAATAGAGTAACTCCCTAATCTTTGATTCACAAGTTTTTTAAATGTTTCCAAAAAATCTCGAAAATTTTCTTGAATTTTTTATTAGTATTTAATGGACCGAAACATTTCAGGAAAACAAAATTTTAAAATTTTAGTCCAGAAAGTTCTAAATGTTGTTCAATTGTGAAATGTCTTATAGACCAAAATAAAATTCCTAAGTTTTAGTAGTCATGTTCAATTATATAATCTTCATATGCAGCCACTACACAAAATAATATCTCCCCAACTCAGTACTTATCATTATAATATAAAGATCTTAATAACATTCATTATAAAGAATAATCAAGTCCACATCAAAATAGATAGATAAATGAAATTAGATAAATATCCACACATATATCTAGTAAAACTAGTTCCAATAACCTCCTACTTAGGCCTAACTTTCATAATAACTTAAACAAAATCTCATTAGCACATAGGGCTTATAGTTATGGATAATACACCCAACAGACAGATTCAAAACTTTCGACCAACATCCACACTAGAACACTTTCAATTCCTTTTACCTCTATTACGCCTTGATGATACTACAGTCCATTCATCTTCCTGTACTTCTTTAACGATGCTGCTAGGCTCATCAGTCATTGTGTCCTTTTGATCGAGACTTGGTTGGTATTCTGATGCATCAACTTCCATTTCCGACGAGTTATTTTCTTTCAAATCGTCATCATCATCTTCACTGTCTTCCTCATCATCTTCACTGTCTTCCTCATCATTAGTTCCAGGCTATCACGGATAGAAACAGACAACCATCAAATTGAGTAATTAATGACAAGGAAAAGTAATGTCCAAAAACATTGCAAAATTCATCCACAAGAGGGTAATTCTTTACCTGTCTAACGTAAGAGACGCTCCGGGCATTTGTTTCCCTCAACTTATTAATTGAGTTAAAGTTCCCTTCTAAACATTCTTCACGCATAAACATCAACTTTTCTGCAATCTGAAAGAAGATGACAAATAATACACATTAATTGCAAAAGAAGCAAGACTGCACTAAATAGAGAACATTTTAGCTATTATAATTAACCAGTAAGTGTACATTTTCCTTATCTATCTTCAAAATGACAGTGTGAGTGTAACAAACCTTAGGAGATTTTCCCTGACTAGGTGATAAACATGGTACATGGGAGATGCCAGTGTTGCTGATTTTTAAGCTATTTTTGTTCTTAGTTTATTATGATATGGCATTATGGCTATATTGCAAGTGTTGATCGTGCACCAAAACCATGTGCAAAAGTAGATATTGCTAATTTTACTGAAGATCAGCTAAATAGTACAAAAAGGAAAGCTGTCAAATAGAAGGGCATCAGCCTATCACATTGTAGTGCAAGGTCAGGATGATGAATTCCAACAGCTTAACTATGCTCCTCTAAGATAACTACTATACTCTAACTTGAAATTCTCAAGTTTCTTCAGGCAGTAAAGAGACAAGATAAGTGGCTACACCTAATTAATGTTTATAAATGAAAACCTTAAGCTTAATCATATTGGTAACTCTGTAATGTGCCTCTTGACAGCACTCAATATAACAATCATAAATTATCTCTTCTGAGTCTTGCATTGTCTTCCTTTTTTTTTTTAAAGTTTTTGTCAGTTTCTTCTATCTTCTTATTTTCCATTTTAATTTGGTTGGGCGGAGGGGGTTGAGGAGGGTTATTCAAATGTGAGAGGTAGTTCTATGGGCGGAAATATGGGTCTTGACCCATGGCCCGGCATGACTAGGCGACCCAACCATAAAAATTTTGTTGGGTTGGGTTGAGATTATGTATAGTTAAAATTTGTGCGGATGAATAATGGGCTTAACTGGGTAAAAAAGAATGATCAAGTAAACTAAAAGACACCCAATAAGGTAAACTACTTATCATTCAACGGATCGGCCCACCCAGGATATTTACGCATTTTTCTCAATCTCACCAACTTAGCCCAACCCAACCTGAAATGTTATTTTATTTTTCTCTAAATTTATGTAAATTTTAATCACATATTAGGCCTCAAGTATATCTGAATCTGAAAGACATGAATGTATACTTATTTATTATATTTTTGTTATATACAAGTTAGATCATTATGCATAAACTAAATTTACTTGTAGTATGTAAACAACTGAAAACTGTCAACTTTGGATCATTTTTTCTAATGACTAATTGATCAAAGTACATTGATAGCAATATGTGTAAAAAAGGGCATCGGGTTCACATGCTCGACCTTCTTTGATCCACCCCAATTTTTTTCCTCACCGGAGATGAACCATTATTAACCCCAGACCCAACCCGCCAATTACCACTTTAGACTTATAATAGGTCAAAATGTCATGAACTAGACTTTTATTTTTGCAATCATAACTAATTGTTCTAGGATATGTAGAAGACAAGAAAGCTTCTACTCCTTGAAATGAGAGCCAATTTGTGAACCTGAACAGGAATTTTTCTGTCTTGGAGTGTAATTAAATCCATATAAGTAGGTTATTTGCAATAGTTTTAGAAGTTTATTGAGATCATTCACGAACAAATTTGAGTTGTAAATGTATTAAAGGGTGGAATATGCAAACATGCAAATGAATATATGTTGATAGCTACAAGGACATACCTCCTCAATGCTGCCATCATCTATTTCAGTATTGAGAGTAAGCATGAATTCATCAAGCATATCCTCTAAATCATCCATGTACACTTCTTCTGTAGCACCAAATGTAAGAAACAAAACATCAAATTCATTGGTGCCAACAAGAAAACCAAGAATTTTTCTATTATAGTAAATTATTATACACCGCTCCTTCTCTCGATTAGAGGCACATTCAGACAGAATCTTGTTTAACATTGACAATAATGAGTTCCTGCTCCTTTAAGTTTTAAATCCCTAAATCAGAAACAAAAGAGGTTTTTGCTTTAATTGTTTACCTTCATCATAGTTACCATCGATTATTTGAAACACTAAAATTCTTAATACAGAAAATCAAAGCTATTGTACAGACTACACCTAGGGCCCGAATTCCTGAAGTAAAGAGTCAATTAAACTTGCAACTTCAATAACAAAATTAACAATTGTTCCACAAAGTGTTCGTAGAAATAACTGAGTGAGAAAAATAACATGACGATACCTCTGGACTGGGTAAGGCGATGAAAAAGAAGGTCAGCTAGCTGCTGAGATTTCTGCAAAGATTCACGGCCGCCCCACTGGTTCTCGACGGCCATACGAAGCGCAGCCCATCGATTAAGAACCAAGTTAATCCCCTCTTGAAGCTGCGCCGCCGCAACCGCCGTCAGATTAGGGTTCATCTCAATTGTCACCGCTTTCTGTTATTTACGGGATGAAGAAGAAGAAAATTATTCACAACTCGTTTTGTGACTCTTTTCATTTTTGAGCCCACCAAAAGCATAACTAGTTCAGTTTGGGCCAGTCCATGTGACAATTTTTATAGGGTTTGTTAATGTGACAGATTTATTTGTATTTGGTCCAATTTAGGGCTGTCAATGGGGCGGATTTCAATCTGGATTCGTCCGAATTCGATACGATTTATTAGGATAATTGTTCGAATAGAGATTAGATGGACCTGATTTGGTTATAAAGATCAGGTAATCCAAAACACATGGAGTGAATATGGATTTAGGTTGATCCAATCCGATAAAAAATAAAAAGAATGATAAATATATGATATTTTATAAAAATAACTACTATTAATAATATTTAACTGTCAACTTAAGAAGATAGTAATTTATAACTCATTTATAAATTTATTTAAACCAATATTTTCATCTAAACATATGAATATTAGTAAAGGATGTTTGAACATGTGAGCTAAAATTAAATAAAATTGTAAAGTTAATAAACTTGATTTAGGAAAAAACATTAATATAATTTTTTAAATAAAATTTTATTGGATCAAAAAAAGATCCGATATCCGGACAAATCCGATCGAGATTCATTGGATTCTAAAATCTAGATCCGAGCACAATCCAAACAACATCTGAATCCGTCAGGATCCAATTCGATATAAATAAAATCGGATCTGGACGAGCCTGATCCGATCGAAATCCGACCCATTGACAGCCCTGGTCTAATTCATTTGAATTTTTGTTCGATCGATCAGTACCAATATGCCCAATACTTCTTTGGAATTGATTATTATTATTATTATTTATAAATTTTGACTTCCTTTGTTATAGTAATTTATATTTAATATTATGAAAATATTAAATCTATTTTAAAAACTTCAATCAACGACTAGCAAAACCCATATGCTAATTTTTGGTCAAACACAGATGATAAACTAGAATAGAAGAACATGTACATTACCTTGATTTGTTTGAAAATAAATCTGCTTCTTTTTGTAAATATTATAATCTAAAAATCTGTCTGAAAAGAAAAAGAGCAATTAAGAAATTAAAGCTTGTTAGATAAGAGACTTAGAGAAAATTGAAGCAAGAAAAATTGGAGAATTCTCACCTCTTCAATCTCCATAAAGCCCTCACGTCATTTTTCTTTTATATATAAAGTTCAGGGATGCTGAACCCTAGCCCAATTCCTTTTTCAAAACGGGTCAGATCATGTTCTGCTTTGGGTTTTCGTTGTCAACCAAAAATATTAGTTTTTGTTCAGCCGAATGTTGTAACAAAAATAAAATAAAATCATTTAGCATACACAAAATTATTATCAGTAAAAAAAATATAAACATCAATTACTAGTTAATCAAATTGTTTAGTCATTAATAATTTAGAAGCTAAGGATTATAAATTTGTGAAATAAAAATACAATAACTAAATCAAAATAAATTTGGTTCATTTCGATCATGACAGTCCAAAAAGTTGAATCGAAAATCAAAAGGCCTGTTTGTTTGGCGTTTCCGAAAAAAAATTCGTGTTTGGAAAATGCCAAACAAAAATGTTTTATATTTTCTTAAATAAAATTTTTATATCTTAATTTTCTCAAACTACTCTCTAAAAAGTCAAACAAACATCAATTTTATTATCTCTTCTCTAAACAAAACATATACAAACTCTACTCTGATTTGACATAAAGCAACATATCTCTTACACAATTTATATCACCAAACAAAAATGATTTGACATAAAGTCTTACACCTACAACCTAACTCTTCCAAAAAAAACTACACCTACTTTATTTCTCAAACCACTCCCTCAAAACCCAAACAAATAACATTACGCAAATCGAAATTATTTCACAAACCTCTACTACTTTCTCGAACTACTTTCCCAAACACCAAATAAACAGGCCTCTTGCAAACTTGTAAAAAACTGAAAAGTGAACCTAAATTCTTGTACTCGGTTCAATAATCAAATATTTCCATTTTTTTTTTAATTTTCCACAATTTAACCAAATTATGTACATTCTTCAATTATTTCCGGCCCAACCAAGAAAAAATATCGTAGAAGAGAGTAGTACTAAATTAAGGGTACGTTCGGTTGCCCAAACAAGCCCTCAATAAGCCTCCAATTAGCCCACAATAAATTAATAGTGGGCGTTGGGCCGACTAAATCACGGGTTGCCCGGCTTAATCTGTCAAATTTGTGGGCCATACCACTTAATTGGACCATCCCCCCTCCAATTAGAATTATTGGTCCAAACTAAAAATTTTGTGACCCATTTACCCTTCAATGTTGTACAAATTACAAGAAAACCTTCCACATTTTATAATGACAAACATTACTTCCCCTTTTTTTTCCTCAACAATTCCTTGTGGTGTCTTCAATTCCATTTTCCCTTGACGAACCCTAATTGACGAAAATGAAAATGCTTACCCAATTTTGTTTCTCCCATGTTAAATTTCAACTGATTATCCATTTTTTTTTTTCAGATTTGAAGTTGAACCACTAGGCTCCATTGTTACTGCCATACCTCCATTACTACGGGTTCCGAAGGTTTTCATCAGGTATATTCACTTATTTTGATTTTCCTTTTGAAGTGCTTAATTTCCATTTAACAATAAAACTAACAGGTTGTAATATCGGATAAACCTTCATCTAATAACATGTATCTTGCACATATGCTTTTCTTTTTGTCCTTTCCCTTCTGGCCACTTGCTTGAAGATTGAATACCTTGTTAATGTGAATATGAATATGTGCCCAGACTTTCCTTATATTACTGACTCTAAAAAATCAAATGAATGATATATGTATTTAAGGAACCAATTTGCATCGCAAAAGCACATTTTTTAATTAAAAAGGGGGTGTTTTTCATTACAAAGTGCAGTTATAACTAGGAGGCGGAGATAAAAGTCTTGAGCTTTTCCATTGTTTGTACTTATGAGAAGGGCATCAATATCTTTTTTGGCTTCTTTTCCTGATGTGCAACCTTAATTAGAAACATTGTATTAGAGTATTGATAGTTTTATGATGTTTTCTAACAATAAGCATTACTACAGCTATTGGATCATCTATTAGAGTTTTGGTTTTTCCTCTCTGTGAAGGGAGTTTTTGGGTCATCTATTGTTGTTGATTTTTGGGTATTGAAAATACTTTTGCACTCTGATTCTTGCAAAACACATCATTATAGGAAGAGGGGTTTGGTTTTGATAGGAAAGTAATATATGGTTTAGATGTTGTGTATGTGTATATGTATACTTCTTTGGATGAATTATAGGCAGGGGGTTACTTATACTTTTTAGAATAACATATTGTGGCATTTGTAAATTCACAAATTTATGACTGGGGTTCTTGATAGTTTGCAAATTTATGCAGGGTTGTTATTGCTAGTTTTCATAATAACAATAGGGGGTTTGAAAATTTTCAAAATTATGCAGGGGGTTAGTGCAACTACTTATTTACTATTTGGGTTTTGGTGTCAAACTAATACACATTTTAGATGTTGTGGATGTGTAGAAGTATACTTTTTAGGATGAATTATGAGATGTTTGTGGTCTTTGCAAGCACTAGATGTTGCTTGTATTTGCAAGCAGTAGAGGTCCCAAAGGAAAAGAGGTGATGAGTGATGTAAACAATAATGATGTGTTGTATAGTAGCCCTTATGTGGATTTCAATACTGATTCATCCAATGGGGCGGAGTTTTTCTTTGACGCATGGTCCATATAACTTGGAATTTGATACCGTTGGACCTAAGAAGACGAGGTTGACAAAGAAAATCAAACAAGAGAAAATTAAGAAGGAGAAGAATTTGGGGTGTATGCCTTGACAAAGACTTTGGAACAAGTGGTAACTTGGGGTGTATGGTTGTACTTGAAGTATTTGAAGTATAATGAACTTTGATTTTCAAATGTTGATGTTTGCATGTACTAGTATTTTTGACTGGATACGGATTGGATTATGGTTTGGTGCTAACTAGTTTGGGACTTATTTTCAAGTGTTTTGAAATATTGGTTGATTTTAATGTCTTTGGGTGTATTTTATTAACACATATAGTGCTCTAATTTTGTGCCAAAGACATAGATTTTCGCAATTGATATTTGGGTTGTACTAATTATTACAATGCCCGTAAATTGTATGATTTGATTGTTGGTAATTTGTGGCACTAGGTTTTTATTGAAAAACATGCAAAAAACACTTTTCTATGTTTAGGCCTTTTTGTACAAAAAAAACCCAGTTGTTATTATTGAAAAAAATGCGAAAAAAACCCTTAAGTATTTGGGCCTTTTTGTACAAAAACCCCTCTTATGTTGTTATTATTGAAAAAAATGCAAAAACACCCTCTTGTGTTTAAAGGGACTAGATTTAAACAAGATGAACGGTCAAAATGGCCTCTTCATTACAACTGGATTCGAGGGTATTTTCGCTAATTTCCACGTTTGCTCATTAATTTGCCCAACCAAACATGATATTAATTTATGAGCCAAATTAAAATTCACCAGATTATTATCCGCCAAACAAGATATTGTATTACAAACCCAACTATATAATTGGGTCAAATTACTAATTGTGCCCAATTACAACCTGCCAAACCGAACGCAGCCCAAGTGAATAATTGTTTAAAAGTCACAGCCAGAAAATTCCTACACAGTTTCCAACAAGGAAATTCAATGCCACGAGGAACGTAAAAGTAAATTTTTAACTCCCGTCTACTTTTATTTTGGCAAAGTAGGAGTCTGCCCAGAAATCTTCTTCTATTTTCCACGAAATTGCAAAGCACTAATTTTCTCACAAAAGTCAATTAGCCAATGAGAACGGAACATTCATTAATCAATTCCAAATTTCCACTAAAAGTATAATATTATTACTAAGCAAAGAAAAGACAAGAAAATCAGGCCCCAAATTTGTCAAATATACAATATATAGACTCCTACAAGCCAGGAGGAGGGGAGAAACTTCCTAAAAGTTCCCTCTCAAATCTTAATTCTCACTTACCTAAATTATTCATATAGACATAAACAAAATGACTTATTCTATAGAAATGAGAGATTATTTCGTGCAACAGCTACATATGACGTAGTGTTTTAATTCGATTTTTTGTGACAATACATGGTTGCGATGAGATCTCGAAGCCTCACTAGTTCAAGAAAATTGTACCTTCATTAAGAGAAATTATTTCATACATATGTTGCACCACGTTAAAGACACATGATACATCAGACCAATAATATCAAACACGAAGTTATGTGTACTTTTACTCTCATATCACTGGTCTGTTGCACCATGTTTATTTGATAACTAGACGCAATGGATACCATGGATCAAAATTTCCATATTTTCCGTCATTTTTGAAAATTCTCCATTTTTTAACCAAGGGTACGAAAATAAGGTGTAATTCCAAAATTATTTTATTGCCTTAAACTCTGTTATTTTTCTTAATTTAGCAACTTTGTTTACAACTTTTCCTAGTGTTTCCGCAACGTTTCCAAGAAATTCTCGAAAAGTTTTAAATATTTACTCGAAACAAAATTTTGATCCATGATAGATTAATAAAATAATTTCTCACCCACTATGTGACCATCACATAAGAATTTTCCTCGTCAAGACTAAATACAGTGACTAATTCTATTCTATGTTCTTTCCACCTTCTCCAGTATGACTTAATTACAAGCACCTCACAAGCAACTTCCTAAGCAAACCAAATTTCCTAAAACTTTCAATCACCCTTCAACATACGTCTCCTTCTCTATATATACATCCCCACCTCTAATTAAACTCTTCAAATCATCTCCAACAACTTAAGTCCTCATCAATTGTCAATTACCTGCATCTGAAAATATTTTTCTCAAACAACAAGAGAATAAACAAGCCATGTCCGCCAACAATCTGATTCAATTTCCAGTCGAGAACATATCGATGAATTTGAATAATATTCAACTAACATTTCTGATTGTCGGATTAATTGAATCCCTTTTGCTCCTCATATTCATCGACAGGAAAACGATATACAATTTCTTCTTGGGAATTAAGTCTTCAATCCAGTCTCAATTAAACCAAGCTGCAACAAAGAATGAAGATTTCAGTTCATCAACCAATCAAGAAAAGAGAATTGATCAAAGTGTGCGCAGAGGAGAGATGGAATTGGTTTTGAGAAGCTTAGGGATGTCAAACAATTCTGAAGAAGAAAAGCTTCCAGCAAGATTGGATTTTGATCAACTTTTCAACCTTTTTGAAGAAGAAAATCCTACTTTGAATGAAGCGAAAGAAGCTTTTGATGTATTTGACAAAAATGGAGATGGGTTTATTGATGCGGGGGAGTTGCAAAATGTTTTATGTGCTCTGGGGTTCAAAGAAGGATCGGAGAAAGAGAACTGCAGGAGAATGATTGGGGTGTTCGACGAAAATGATGATGGAAGGATAGATTTTGAGGAATTTGTTAAAATCATGGAGACTAGCTCTTGTTGAGAGAATTAAACTTATCTTTTGAAATCGGGGTAAATGTAAAATACTTCCCTGTGTTATGCTAAACCTACAAGAAACTATCCTGTAAAATCGCAAACTTTCTTGTATTTTTAAAAACCTTGCAAAAAAACCCAATTTGTATAAATAGGTCGTTTTGGATCGACATATTTCAAGAAATAATTTTAAAAATATTTTATGTGAAGTTGTAGGGACCAACTTGAAGTATTTTAAAAATGGTTTCTTGAAATATGTCGATCCAAAACGAACTATTTTTTACAAATTGGGTTTTTTGCAGGGTTTTTGAAAACATAAGGAAGTTTGGGGCAATATATATTTCACAGGGTAGTTTCTTGCAGGTTTAACATAACACAAGGGAGTATCTTGCATTTTCCCCTTTGAAATCAGAGGCATTTTTTAAATTTTTTTGGAGGACTAACTCTGTAGGGCCTTTATGCTACTGGTGTTCATATGTATAAAGTTTATTATCATTAGATCATGAACAAATACAACTTAATTTATGATTGTCATCAATTTGCAGCTTTTACAGCTATAATATGTGCAAGAATTTAACCTTCACTTTGCATATCCAATGAGATCAAAATATCTATGCACTAAATTAGAGAAGAAAGCTATGTTGTTTGAGCTGATTCGAGCCATAAGAAATTCTAACTTAACTACAAGGGCGGGGCCTTATGGATTGGTTTTGGCTCAGGTCTCAGTCCAACGAGACTGGACAAAATCAATATGTATTTAGTCTCGTGTTAGTTACGGCACAAACCAAGGTCCAAACATCTCAAACCACTAAAAACTACACCAAACTAAACCTACATAAGATAATATTTTATTTCAAACCATGTAATATAATTGATTTGATAGTGATACCTAACACCCTATTCTTTCTTGTCAATCATCAACATCCACACTACCACACTCGATTCAAATCACATCTCAAATTTTCAAAACCTAGCTAACATCCCAAACGAAATCCAAAAGCCGTGATGATATGAACCTTGCCAAGAATAACGAGACCCGCATTTAGTGCTGAAAATCAAACCAAACTACTTGATACTCAACTCAAGCTCATTCAATAAATACTCATTTTAGCTCGGTTCATCACACAAATCAAGCAATCTTGAACATCATTTTTCGTTTACAACTTTTGAAGCTCGGCTCGAGCTCGACTAGATAAGCTGAAATGGGACAAAATACATGTAAAAATATGAAGCTAATCAATACTCGTTTGAGCTCGGTTCATTAAACAATCAAACCAAACTCAAACATAAAATCTCAAGCTTGATAAAATTCAAATCAAGCTTGAACAGTGTGTCGTGCGATACTACTCGTCTCATTTACACCCCTACCCACATTATAAGGACTCCAAGGATTGTTGTACAATCAGGTTTAGATGAAAACCTCAACCGATTGTTTAGAAAAACAAGAACCTTGGTATAATGAAGATGTCACAAACGATGATGGATGGACCGTTTGATAAATCGATGGATTAACGCCACAAGCTTCCTTGATAATTTCACGAGGATGCCACAAACAATGTTGACTGAGTCGTCTAAAGTCGATGATCAATAAACGCCTTCATGATAAGTTCGTGAACGATGAGTAAGTAAATTAATTGTTGGCCTAAATCTTTTTAATTTTGATGAGTAAGTGTAACTTCACGACCCAATAACTTGTCTTCAATTAATTCTTGAATCATTGACGTGTCTTATTTTTTTTCAAGTCTTCCACATTTATGACTTCTTTTTGGTGCTCATCATGGTCACGTCAATTAATTCTTGAATCATTGATATATCTTATTTTCTTTAAAGTTTTTCACGTATATAACGCTACTAGAAAAACAACATATTCCGACAGGCAACAATCTATCGGAATTTTCCGACAAACTTTTCGACGGAAGCGCGAATCTGTTGGACATTACATAAAAAACTAAAAAACAATTATGCAATTTCCAAGGGGAATAATCCGTCGGAGATTGAAATAAAAATAAAACAAAATTAATTATATAATTTTCCAACGGGAATCTTCCGTCGAAAAGTTCATTAAAATAAATACATATTAATTAATAATAAGTTCATTAAAAATAAATGCATTTTCCGTCGGAAACTTAATTAAAAATATATAAAATTATTTATATAATATTCGACGGTGATTCCGTCATAAATTTAATAAATATAAATTTAAAAAAATTATATAATTTTTTACGGATGAGATTCCGTCGAAAATTTAAATAAAATATGAAAATTATTTATATAATTTTCGACGGGTGCATATGCCGGAAGTTTAATTAAAAAGTAAATAGATATTAATTATTATATTTCTAATGGGTGGATCCGTCAAAGATTTAATTAACAAATAAACGAAAATTAATTATTATATCTCTTAATGGTTAATCCGTCGGAAATTACACTAAAAATAATGAAAAAAAAAATAAAATTTGACTATATTGACTTTCGTCAATTAACGAGCCAAATATCAATTTGTTTGCAAATAACCTGAATATACATAACCATATATAGTCAACAGTTTTAAACGATATGATCGAGTCGAGCATCAATATGATTTCGATTAACCACGTTATACATAATCATTGATTCCGCGAGCCAAATATTGATATGATCTCGAGTAACCTCAATGTACATAACCATTTTAAATTAGCGACGAGCCAAGTATCGATTTTATTTCGAATAACCTTAAATGTACATAACCCTAAGGTCAACAATGTCAACTTTGGTCAATTAAACCCTATCGATTTAATTTTGATTAACCTAATTATCCATAACCATAAAGTCAACAATGTTGACTTTGGTCACTATATTATTGATCAAGTCGTGAATCAATTTTATTTTAATTAACATAAATGTACATTACCATATAGTCAACAAATTTGAATTAGTGACTAATTACTTCTGAACCAAGTATCGATTTGATTTCGAGAAATCTTAATGTACATAACCATATAGTTAATCATTTTGAATTAGTGACTAGCCAAGTATCGATTCCATTTCGAATACAGATAGATGTATCCTTTGAGATGTAGTAATTAGCCATTCAATGTAATTATTTCTAAAAACTAGTATAATATATGTTTCATATAAAAGTTAAATTTCGATGTCTTGTCATTAGGTTTATACACGACTTGAAAGGAATGGTTAACAAAACTACAAGAGTTGATGGTTCGATTTGCGAATCATACATATCCCAGGAAGCATCGTATTTTACTTCGTTCTACTTCAAATCTAACATTGACACAAGGAGTATGATGAGGACCAGTAAAATGGAATACGATGAACGTCTTGATCGAAATCCACATAATGTGGGTGTGCGTGTAAAGGGAAATTATATGGGATACTTGAAAACATAATTGGATTACAATATCCGGGTGGTGATGAGAACAAGTTTTACTATTTCAATGTAAGTAGTATGACTCACTTTCTCCCAAATGAATTGTGAAATCCCGGAGAATTTCGGTCTAGTTTTGTGTAATTATGTGACTTTTTTGTAATTAAAAAATTACTTTAATATATGAAAATTTTATGAAAATATGTTAGGGCCAGTTTGTTTGGCATTTGGGAGAGTAGTTTGTGAGAGGTGGAAATTTCTGAAATAATCTCTATTTGCGTAGTTGATTGTTTGGATTTTGGGAGAGTTGTTTGAGAAATAAAGTGGGTGTATTTTTCTGGAAGAGTTTTAGTTATAGGTGTAAGATGTAAGATGTGTAAGACTTTATGTCACATTATGTTTGTTATATGAGATAAGTTGTGTAAGAGATAAATTTATTTGTGTCAAATCAAAGTAGAGTTTGTGTATGGTTTTTTAGAGATAATAAAATTATTGTTTGTTTGGCTTTTGAGATAGTAGTTTGAAAAAATTGAGAGATCATAAATTATTTCAGAAGTAGAAATGGTGTTTGTCTTGCTTTTTCGATTTTTTGGGAGATTCCAAACAAACAACCCCTTAATATTTTAATTTATATAATATACATTATATCCTTATATTGAAAATATTAGAAGTCCAAAACTTTACTTTCATTGGACTAAAGTGATAAATATTATGTATTCATATAAGATGTATATGTAGTTTCAATTTATCAACTTGTAAAGAAATAAAATAAAATAAAAAGGCAACATATATGGTTCTGCGCCAAAGGCCATTTGGCTATGGATGGAGAGATTTCCCCTCAATCTAGTGGTCATGCAAATGGGAGGGAATATAGGGTTTGACCAACCGATCTCTATTATAAGTACTTAAACTCTGAGTTAGAGAAGATATATCACAAACCCAACAAAAATTCGAACTTTGAGAGATAATATAGGGTTTGAGTAAGAGTAGTTATTGCCACCAATGTGCCGACGCCAGAGCCGCCGCACCACCACCACCACCGCGGGTCAGAGATAAGTCAAGTGAGGGAGGAGTGAGAGAAGCTTCATCTCCTCTTATCTTGAAGGTTTTGGGTAAAAACCCGTCTTGAAACCCATCTATTTAATTGTTAAGATTTGTGTCCCAAATCTTAATTAGGTTTTATATATCTTATGTAAACAGTTGATATTTGATTATTAGAGTTTAATTCTTGAGAATGCAATGTTGATTGTTTATTTCTATTGTGGTTTTGTTAAAAAGATGAAAGGTTTGAGCTTTTAAAACTTATAATTCATGTTTTGAGTTTAAATTTTTTATTTTGTTTTAAGTTTTTATTATGTGTTGAAGATTTGTTAAAAAATATACTGTAATTTTCCTTTCTAGAGAATAATGTCATCCCACCCAAAACTGGGGTTCTCGTCGCTACTCCGACATCGGCTACCATCTTTCCATTCTCTCCTTGCACTCCAACAAAGCAATAACCATGGAATCATCCCCCTCCACACTGATCCCAAATTTCTTTCGAAATTTCTATGTCAAACCCGTCCACCTCCAATATATATACATATATACTAGGGATATGCACCGCGCTATGCGCGGTGCTATTGCCCGGTATATTTGTTTTATTCAATATTCGCTCTAATATTATCATCTGCAGATTATGATGTACTTAACCACAACTTGCTGTCTGTCAGCACAAAAAGAACTATTCAAGTAACTTCAAAATATTCAATATGGAGAAAGTAACAGAAGCTCAATAAAAAATTCACAAATCTTATCAAATTATCGGATTCTGCAACTTCATGACACTAAAAATATGTAAAAGATCTGATAAAAACTTAGAATCTTCCTTGCTATACTATTAGCATATATGCATCAACAAATATCATCTCCAATTGTAATTTGCCTAGACAACAATTATTTTTGCCATTTACATTCAAACTTCGTTCTTTTTCAACTTCAGACAAACAATTTGGTTTTTTAACTTATGGCTTCAACGGTGGCAAAACTGAGGCTAGCTAGGAAATAAACTTGTTTGTGCAAACAACTATGTGGCAGCAACTATTCACAATATAAAACATAGATATAACTGTGATCCTTTTCAATTGCTCTTGTAGTATATTTACATATGCAAATAGTTTTTGCTTCTCTTTAGCATCTGCTGCCTCTCTTTCAATTGCTTTATTTATTATGCTTCAGCATAAAAAAAAAAAAAAAAAAAAAAGGTTCAAAGGCCAACAAAGAAGCAACATCCAGCTAACCAAGACCTTGCAAAGAGAATGTCGTTTATGTACAAAACAAACACAATAAACTATATTACCACTTTAATGTATCATGGCACTCTCATGTGTTGCGCGACATCAGCAAGTTCGGAGACCAAGGAATTCTCCCTCTCCACCTATATGATAAGCACATTGAATCAAAGAAATCATTAAAATCATGTTAACGTTTAAAGTGGAGACTAAAAAAGGATGTATTATGTAATCAACTGCTCAATCACATTTCTGTGTGGTGTAAAATATACTATAAGTCGAGAAAACCAATCATTCAAGTACCTAGCATTGAAAAAAAAAACTAAAACTTTAACTCATCCAACATATAATACATGCCACATTCATCAATTTTCAACAGGCATTTGCCCCAAACATTTGTTCATGACTTGGCCAAGTGTATAACACTTCTGTAACTATATTATGACCAGTAATATTAATGTGCACGACCCACCAACGAAGTAGACTTGATCATTGGACTCTGTTAACTTACGAAAGCACATATTATTTCGAAGTGTCAGACTGGATTAGAGGTTGCACTTCTCGTTTTTTAATTTAACATGCTTTTTCAACCAAGTAATCTTGATTTGGTATATATATTGGAATGCTCCAGTTTACCTCATAGCATAAAAGTGAGTGACTTCAATTAATTCCATAATTAACATTGACATAATCACACAACAAACAAAAAAGTTCAGCTTATTCAACTTTTCTCAAATTAAGGATGAATTAAAGGACACATACAATGTCCAGCTATGATTTTGCGTACCAACTCCCCTTTGGTGATAATAACATGCCTAATTGAATGAAGCATCAAAGTTGTATAGAAGTCTATATTAAATCAGTTTCTAATTCAAACACTAACCTTGCTTCACGAAGGAAGAGTCTCTCGCGGCTCACAGATGACCCAACTAGAGAACCTCTATATCAAAATAACATTGACAATTAATAAACAAATAAAAATTATCACTCCATCCTGTCAAGAATCAAAATTCAAACCCCATTCATGATATATGAGTAACCATCCCAGTATAACAAGAAGAGGTGCTATTTAGTAATTGTTAAGAATTTTTTATTTTTCAGCTGTTTAAGTTCAAATCATACACAATGCTTTAATTTCCTCTTATCATGATACATTTCAAAAAAACACTTATTCTTCCTAGTTGGTGATACTTGTAGTAAAAGTGAACATTAGAAAGATGAAGCTCAATAGAAAAATCTAGTATGTTGTAGTGTTCTTATGTACCTAACAGTTAAAATATCTAAACAACTCCATCAATCAACTAAAACATTGATGGTAGTTATCAGAGAGGAGATCAATATACCTAAAATTAACAAGGATAAAACAAGCCAAAAAGAACAAAAAAAGACAAAATAGAGATCTTCAAGCAAACAAATTCTATGGTCATATAGCAAAATATCAAGAATTTTTCCAATCCACATTCTTTGGATTTGTAAGAAGTTTGATCCGTAAACCTCATTTCACATTGACAAAACAAGTGAAAAGAGTCAGAGCCCCTCCATTGAAATAGAGAAAAAGAAAGCTTGTTTGGCTAAGTCTGCCACAACCTCATGGTGATCACTATCAACTTGCTAAATTAGACAAGGATAATAGATCATCTTTAGATGCTTCCTCTTACATAGGAAATCATAATCCTTCTTCACTGTCATGCTTTTTATTACCATACTCCATTAATACTCATTATGACGGTATGGTATGGTATGTGAGATGATGCGGGATAACCATATAAAAATTAATCTTAGTAAAGTAATGTTATCATTTCCTATTGATATGGAGCAAGTAGAAAAATAAATAAGGTCAGGGGAGAATATACATGTCATGGAGAGAGTAGACTGAAAATAGATTCAGAGGAGTACATTCCTGGCATGGAGAAAGTAGACAATGAAAACAGATTCATGGGAGTAATTACATCATCTACTAATAATAGTAAGCCGACAAACAACACAAACAACAAAGCCAAGAAGATGTACACATGGTCACTTCAAATATCGTGTTTTAAAATTACCATACAAGAGGAATGAGCAAGCGTTCAACATTATATAACCATTGACAGGACTTTACTACCTTTTGCCATTCAAATTTAATTGGTCCTCTCAAATTCTATTAGCAACACAGCCGTCAATTTCAAATGAGGAAGAAATCACAAGCAACAAATACATTTGAAATGGATGGAAAGGGGGATATAACCATACAGGACCAGAAATGAAAAGAAAAAAAGACCAAATGTGGAATTTGATCAAATACGAGACAAAAAGTGTTGATGATCCACAAGCACGTGTGTGTGTATAAGCCATAGCTGATTATCAATCTTTTTAATAGCAGATCAAAATACGCCCCAAAGAATCAGAGGGGAAAAATATTTTGAACTTCTACCCAATGTGAGATATTTTTTCAAATAAAACTATAATTTTAAATAAGAAGTGAAGAAACTTACCCAGTAACACCCAGCGAGAAAAATCCACAAAGAAGCAAGAAAGTGGGTGACCTGTAAAATTTGTCCAAAACCCACAATCAAAATTCTTTTAGCAGCAATTCATGGGTACCTGTAAAAGACACAAAATGAAAACAAAATATCACCTCAAATAAAAAGAAAAAAAGGAAAATAAAAAGAACTTCCATTTACTACCTGCGAAGATGAAAAAAAAACCTAGAGAATCGAAGCCAATCTTTCTTTCCTCTGCAGTGGGCTCTTTTATTCGCCGACAAGAGTCGAGTGTCTTGCCATGGTCTGCAATTTCACAGAAAGAAGAAAAATTAAAGACAAAAGGGTGTGATGAAAAGAAAAGTGAGGAGAAGGGAAAAAAATCTGAACAAAACAAAAGAAATATTCTCGGAAAAGAATCGTCAGAAAAATAGAGAGATATTTTGGGGTAAAGTAGCGGATTGGGATGACGCATCAGTAATTTACATTTCCTAAATTCAGGGTACAAAAGATATTGCACAACGTACAAGTGAGAGAAATTGTCTACCCACAAAACGACGTCGTTTTGAGGGTGAGCTGGAAAAAAAAAGTTGCACAACGTACAAGTGAGAGAAATTGTCTACCCACAAAACGACGTCGTTTTGAGGGTGAGCTCGGAAAAAAAAAAGAAAAACAAGCAGACACGGCAAGAAGCAGGCAGGACACCATCCGCATTGTTCACCGGGAATAGCCCTTTATATGTATGTAATATAAGTTCAATGTTTGTAATGAAAAAAATTACTGAATATTTTTGTATGACACTTTTAAAGATAAAATTTATGTATGCCAAAATAATTTCTAGCTCGTGTAATTGTATATGTTTGGGTTTGTGAGGACGTTGGAATTAAATTAGAATACTTCTATGGTTCGAAGTTCAAAGTTAAATGTGCTTAATTTAGTAAGCTTACAAGTGTTATATATATATGTATTTTGAAGCAAGGCTATAATAATGGAGTTGAAGATCGGGAGACATTCATGAAAAAATTCGAAAAAAATATGGAATCCTTCGGTGACCAATTTCGTGACCAATGTCGTGAATAAAGCCATATATATATATATATATATATATACACATAATATATATGCATATTGTATTGTGATATTTTCTTTTGAAATGCAAAACCACTATGGTGTATTAATTATCTGTTTTAATTTCGGATCTCAATAATGTATATATTTTTCTATATATATATATATATATCTAGCTTCTAATGTTGGGCAAATTCCAAATCTCAGGTTTGGTTGATTCAATCAAGCATTAATTTATAATACTATTTAAGTATATAATATGTCCAATTTGCTGCTTAGTATGTCCAATTTATAATTTTCGATTTTTTTTACAAAATCGTAACCGGATCGGAACGTTTGAATTTTACAGAACCGAACCGAACAAAAATTTTCGGTTTGGCAAACGATCCGGCGTCTGAAAATTACTGAAATTCGGTCTGGTTCGGTCCAAATGCTCAACCCTACTCTTGAGTTCCTTTTATCAAATGTCATCAAAGTTGATGTTGATAGGTTTGGGTCTTTTGATTCGATTGAAGTCATTAGTCATGTACTTTTAGTTTGTATCTTTTTGTTTGTAATATGAATTTAACTTTATATAAAAAAAAACTATTTCTTATATTTTTGAAAAAATATATATTTAAGAAGACGAAAAACCACTTTCGTCGATGGTTAGCAACTGACCAGGCCGGGCCCTCTGCATGTTCAACAGGCTTAGGTCGCTGAACATAGCAGCAATCTAAAAGGCTTGTTGCATATGTACAACAACCTTAGCCCTTTTGGGCCAAGGCCTATTTCTCAGTTGGCCCAAAACTTTGGGTCATCCGATGTTTTTGCCTTCTTTCGTTTCGTATCGAGTAAAGTACATTTTTTTATGTGTGTGTGTATATATATATATGAGTTCAATGTTTGTAATGAAAAAAATTACTTAATATTTTTGTATGACACTTTTAAAGAAAAATTTTGTATATGTCAAAATAATTTTTAGCTCGTGTAGTTATATATGTTTGGGTTTGTGAGGACGTTAGAATTAAGTTAGAAAACTTTATGGTTCGAAGTTTAAAGTTAAAGGTGTTTAATTTAGTATGTTTACAAGCGTTATATATATGTATCTTGAAGCAAGGCTGTAATCATGGAGTTGAAGCCATTGTTTATTATATGTAGGATTGTTTCCTTCAGTCAGGTAAGTTCCTTCAATTACACAAAATCAGGAAGGGTAGAAATGTTTCTTATAAAAAATTCCCTTCTAATATGAGTTTGAATATGGAAAGCACTTCAGCAGTTGCAGCTGCGGTATCCAGTTTTAGAATTATTCCATGTGATGAAAGCCATTATTACTAGTGTGTAGATAAAAATGATGAGCTAACTGAAACTTATTCTAAGATTCAGGCTGACGTGGAGCTTCAAAATCAGAGGAGGAAATCAATGACAACTCTAGTTACTATGATTTTGGTTCATATGATTCAGATTAGGCGGAAGGTATTTTTTCCCGCATTGTTCTGCTTATCTTATTTTATTTGAATCAGAACTTTACTATAAACTTTATTTTGGTTCGTGTAGGTAGATGATGTTGAAGAAAGATCGAGAGACATTCATGAAAGAATTCGGAAAAAGTATGGAATCCTTCCGTGACCAATGTCGTGAATAAAGCCAATATATATATATATATATATATATATATATATATATATATATATATATATATAATTACAAAATGAACAGTAATCAAGTGCAAAGTTACATCCTAGTTCTGACACATGTGAAACTATTTTTTACTTTTGTTTCTGTAGTATCTCAGATGTCTAGCACCTATGATTCTCTCCACAGTGTTAATCAAACCCGATAAACAATTCCACCTAGGCGTCAAACAGTTGATTTGTGGATTTTCGGGCTACATTAATTTTGTTATGGTGGATTTTGTTCTACTCATAGGTTATCGTCGAGTGTATGATCGTGTTCGTATTGTTGATGCTCAAAAGAACAGTGTTGTCCGCAATCGCGTTTTCATATTAATTCTGAAAAAATGGCTTAATTTTCTTATTTCACCACTACTTGCTTTAATTTGATTTCGGCCCAACTTGATGTTGATAAGGTCCATTCTAAAGATCTTATCTATGCTTCTAGATGTTTTCCAGTTACATCTGTATTTGCATCCTTAGACATGTTAGAGACGAACAATTTCATAATTTCAACATTTTTTTTTGTGTTGTGCTGACTATGGAGATGTCCTTGAAGGTAAATGAAAACTGGATCGTAATTTCAATAGTAGCTACTATTCCTGCTATTTAAAATATGATTGTGACAGTCCTCCAATTTGTTATTGATTGGGCTAGATCTGAAGATGTAGAAGGTGTATCTAGTGAAATTACTGAAGATGTTGAAACTGCAGCCGCTGGTGAAATTAATGAAGTATTTGAAAGTGGTGCAGAGGTTGAAGGTGTTATAAATGGTACTAATGTTGCCGGAGGAGAGAGAATAATTATGCCGGCTATTTATTTTTTATTAATGAGTTATGTAAGACCTATCGTCTTCCTATTCCAGAATTGTATATCGTGATATTACCTTAATTTATTTTTGTTACTAGTAGTGATATTATGTTTCAATAAAATGAATAGTTGTTGTTGATGATCACCATCAAATTGTGAGATTAGTTGTTGTTGTTGATCATCAATTTCGTTAGTTTGTTTTTGTGTTGTTGTTTACTAGTAGTGATAATGTGTTTCAATAAAATGAATAATTGTTGTTGAATATCATCATCAAATTGTGAGATTAGTTGTTGTTGATAATCATCAACATTGTATTACTAGTTGTTGTTGAGTGTTTATGTGTGGTTATTTTCAGTATGACTGACTGTTGAACATGGATTTGTTGATTTGTGAGATGTTTGTTAATAAAAGCTACTATTGTTATAAAAGTTAACTGATTAGAATGAAAGTTTTTCAAGTCTTGAGCATGTTAAATTCGTAAAGTAGTAATTATATTATATTCTTATGTGTTGATACTATTCGGAATATCATGTTAAAGTCAGAGTTTATACTACGACATGTTGTAAGTTTGAATAAATGTTGAATTTATGTATCTAAGGTCAAAATTAATAGTGTACTACTGCGTATTGTTATTGATACAACTTTGATCATGTTACTTCGTTTTTTTTATCATATCGTTGGACTCATGTCTTGTTGATATCAATCGATGTCTTCGTACTGTCGATAATTAACTAGTTTTGTTTAATATTATAGGGGTTTGTTTTGGAATTTCAAAATTCTTATATTATATAATACTCTTTAAGTATATAATATGTTCAATTTGTTCCTTAGTATATCCAATTTATAATTTTCGATTTTTCTTTACCAAATCGTAACCGGATTGGAACGTTTGATTTTTATCGAACCGAATCGAAATTTTCGGTTATGCAAACGGTCCGTTGTCTGGAAATTACCAAACCGGATGGGTACCAAAATTCGGTCCGGTTCGGTCCAAATGCTCAACCCTACTCTTGAGTTCCTTATATCAAATGTCATCAAAGTTGTTGTTTGTAGGTTTGGGTCTTTTAATTCAATTGAAGTCAGCAGTCCTGTATTTTTAGTTTGTATCTTTTTGTTTGTAATATAAATTTTACTTTATAAAAAAAACTAGTTCTTATGATTTTTGAAAAAATATATATTTAAGGAGACTAAAAATCACATTTATTGTCGGTCAGCCCTTGATCGGGTCGGGCCCACTGCATGTTCAGCAGGCTTTGATCCGCTGAACATAGCAGCAATCTAAAAAGCTTGTTGCATATGTGCAACAACCTTGGCCTTTTTTGGCCAAAGCTTATTTCTCGGCTAGCCCAAATCTTTGGGTCATCCGATGTTTTCGCCTTCTTTTGTTTCGTATCGAGTAAAATATATGTTTGTATATATATATGATTCAATGTTTGTAAATAAAAATTTACTGAATATTTTTGTATGACACTTTTAAAGATAAAATTTGTGTATATCAAAATAATTTATACCTCGTACAGTTGTATATGTTTGGATTTGTGGAATCGTTAGAACACTTTATTGTTCTAAGTTAAAGTTAACGGTGCTTAATTTAATAAGTTTACAATATACAATATTTATATATATATATATATATATATATATATATATATATATATATATATTGAAACAAAGTTGTAATCATGGAGTTGAAGCCATTGTTCACTATATGTAGGATTATTTCCTTTAGTCAGGTAAGATCCTTCAATTGAACAAAATGATTCCTTCAAGTTCTAGCTACCCTCATATTAGGAAGGGTAGAAATGTTTCTTATAAAAAATGCACTTCTAATATGAGTTTGAATGTGGAAAGCACTTCAGCCGTTGTGGCTGCGGTATCCTGTTTCACTATTATTCCATGTGAAGAAAACCATTATTACTAGTGTGTAGATTAATATGATGAACTAACTGAAACTTATTCTAAGATTCAGGTTGATGTGGAACTTCAAAATCAGAGGGGGAATTCAATGACAACTCTAGTTACTATGGGCCTGTTTGTTTGGCCTTTGGGAGAGTGATTTGGGAAAGTGGTAGAGGTTTGAGAAATAATCTCGATTTGCGTAATGTTGTTTGTTTGGGTTTTGGGAGAGTGGTTTGAGAAATAATGAATATGTAGGTTATTTTGGTAGGTTTAGGTTGTAGGGAGTTAATTAATTAGGTGTAAGATTTTATGTCAAATCAGTTAGTTATATATGATTGATTGGTTTGATTAAAATTGATGTATATATATTATATGTAATATATGTGGTAAATAATATATATATGTATATATATATATATATATATATGTATATATATATATATATGTATATATATATATATATATGTATATATATATATATGTATATATTATATGTAATGGCTGGTGAGATAGGAAAGAGGAGAGAGAAGAGAGGGGTGGTGGGGAACGGTGATGAGTGAGAAAAGAGGACAGAGGAAAGAGGAGAGAGGAGTGAGGGGAAGTAGTAGAGTAGGTTTTTGTTTTTTTATGAAAAGGCCCTACTGTATGAAATCTCAGCCCATTTGTGAAATTTGTTTCTGAAGTATTATCCCAAAGGAGAATATTTCAGAAACAAGTGGACCTGTTTGTTCCGCATTTAGGAAAGGTGAAATTTTTTTCCCAAATGCGAGACAAACGGGCCCTATGCTTTTGGTTCATATAATTGAGATTAGGAGGATGGTATTTTTTTCCGGCATTGTTTTGTTTGTCTTATTTTGTTTGAATCTGAACTTTATTTTGGTTTATTTAGGTAGATGATGCTTAAGAAACAAAGGTTGAAGATCGGGAGACATTCAAAGCCAATATATATATATATATATATATATATTATGTGTTGTGATATTTTCTTCTCCAAAATTCAAAATGAACAGTAATCAAGTGCGACGTTACATCCTAGGTCCGACACATGTAAAACTATTTTGTGATTTTGTTCTATAGCATCTCAGATGTCTGGCACCTAAGATTCTCTCCAAAGTGTTCATCAAATATGATAAACAATTCCATTTAGGCGTCAAACAGTTGATTTGTGGATTTTTGGGCTGCATTGTTTTTGTTATGGTGGATTTTGTTCTACTCATAGGTTATCGTTAGGGCTGTCAATTGAGTCGGGCCTACCCGAAGCCCGATGGCTCGGCCCGATTAAATTTGACACGAACCCGAATAATTGTGAGCCGGGGCTGAGTTTGAGCCATTATACTAAAATCGATTAATTTATGAGCCGAGCTCGAGCCTTACAAGGCTCAACCCGAATAAGGCCCGAATATATTATTATCTTAAATATTACTACTATAAATTATTGGTGCTATTGTTATAAGTATACTAATTTCTACAAATAATCCACCACATATATGAATTATAACTAAAGTTTCCGCAGGTCAAAGGGAACGTAATAAACAAAAAGAAAAAAGGGAAAAATAAAAATAAATGGTGAAAAAATGCGAGTCTTGGCACTTTACAATTATATTTAATGTTCTATGTTATTGATTACGAGTATAAAATTTGTATATTCTTGTGAATTAAATAAAATTGTCTATATATTGCATTTAAAGAATGCATAGTTTTTTATTTGGTAAGTAAAATTTGCTAGAGTGAGCAAACCCGATATGAGCCCGATATAAACCAGAAGCCCGAAAAATTACATGAGCCGAGTTTGAGCTCATAGATGTGAAGCCCGATGGCATTTGAGTTTGAGCCTATAGACATGAAGCCCGACGGTATTTGAGTTTGAGCAATTAAAGGCTCGGCTCACAAGGCCCGATTGACAGGCCTAGTTATCGTCGAGTGTATGATCGTGTTCGTATTGTTGATGATCAAAAGAACAGTGCAGTCCGCAATCACTTTTTCCTATTAATTCTGAAAAAATGGCTTAATTTCCTTGTTTCACCACTACTTGCTTTATTTTGATTTTGGACAAACTTGATGTTGATAAGGTCCATTCTAAAGATCTTATCTATGCTTCTGGATGATTCCCAGTTACCTCTGTATTTGCATCCTTAGGCATGTTAGAGACGAACGATTTCAGAAATTCAGCCTCTTTCTTTGTGTTGTGCTGACTATGGAGATGTCCTTGAAGGTAAATGAAACTGCATCATAATCCCAATAGTAGCTACTATTCTTGCTATTCAAAATTTGATTGTGTCAATCCTCCAAATTGCTATTGATTGGGCTAGATCTGAAGATGTAGAAGGTGCATCTAGTGAAATTACCGAAGATGTTGAAACTGCAGCCTCTGGTGAAATTAATGAAAATTTTGAAAGTGGTGCAGGGGTTGAAGGTGTTGTAAATGGAACTAATGTTGCCGGAGGAGAGAGAATAATTATGCCGGTTATTCATGTTTTTATTAATGAGTTATGTAAGACCTATCGTCTTCCTATTCCAAAATTGTATATTGTGATCTTTACTTAATTTATTTTTGTTTGTTGTTTACTAGTAGTGATATTATGTTTCAATAAAATAAGTTGTTGTTGATGATCAACATCAAATTGTGAGATTAGTTGTTGTTGATGATCATCAATTTCGTTAGTTTGTTTTTGTGTTGTTGTTTACTAGTAGTGATACTGTGTTTCAATAAAATGAATAATTATTGTTGAATATCATCATCAAATTGTGAGATTAGTTGTTTTTGATAATCATCAACTTTGTGTTATTAGTTGTTGTTGAGTGTTTAGGTGTTGTTATTGTTAGTATGACTGCTGCTGATCATGGATTTGTTGATTTGTGAGATGTTTGTTTATAAAAGCTACTATTAATATAAAAGTTGATTGATTAGAATGAAAGTTTTTAAGTCTTGAGCATGCTAAATTCGTAAAGTAGTAATGATATTATATTCTTATGTGTTGATACTATTCGGAATATCAGTTAAAGTTAGAGTTTATACTACGACATGTTGTAAGTTTGAATTAATGTTGAATTTATGTATTTAAGTTCAAAAGTGTACTACTGCGCATTGTTATTGATACAACTTTGATCATGTTACTCCTTTTATCATATCGTTGGACTCAAGTCATGTTGATATCAATCGACGTCTTCGTAATGTCGATAATTAACTAGCTTTGTTTAATATTATAGGGGTTTGTTTTGGAATTTCGAAATAGTTATGTTATATAATACTCTTTAAGTATATAATATGTCCAATTTGTTGCTTAGTATATTCAATTTGTAGTTTTCGATTTTTCTTAACCAAACAGTAACAGGATCGGAACGTTTGATGTTTACCTAAACGAATCGAAATTGTCGGTTGGGCAAACTGTCCGTTGTCTGGAAATTACCAAATCAGTTGGGTACCAAAATTCGGTCTGGTTCGGTCCAAATGCTTAATCCTACTCTTGAGTTCATTTTATCAAATGTCATCAAAGTTGTTGTTGGTAGGTTTGAGTCTTTTGATTCAATTGAAGTCATTAATCCTGTATTTTTAGTTTGTAATATAAATATAACTTTATAAAAAAAAAAAAAAACTAGTTCTTATGATTTTTCAAAAAAAATATATTTAAGGAGACAAAAAATCACCTTTATCGTCGGTCAACCCTTGACCGGGTCGGGCCCACTGCATGTGCAACAGGCTTTGGTCCGCTGAACATAGCAGCAATCTAAAAAGCTTGTTGCATATGTGCAACAACCTTGGCCTTTTTTGGCCATGGCCTATTTCTCGGCTGGCCCAAAACTTTGGGTCATCCAATGTTTTCGCCTTCTTTCGTTTCGTATCGAGTAAAGTACATGTTTATATATATATGTATGATTCAATGCTTGTAAAGAAAAAAATACTGAATATTTTTGTATGACCCTTTTAAAGATAAAAATTGTGTTAGTCAAAATAATTTATAGCTCGTACAGTTGTATATGTTTGGGTTTGTGAAATCGTTAGAATTAAGTTAGAATACTTTATGATTCGAAGTTTCAAGGTGCTTAATTTAAAGGAAAATTGGATCGTAATTCCAGTAGTAGCTACTATTTCTGCTATTCAAAATATGATAGTGTCAGTCCTCCAATTTGATATTGATTGGGCTAGATATGAAGATGTAGTAGGTGCAGCTAGTGAAATTACTGAAGATGTTGAAAGTGCAACCGCTAGTGAAATTAATGAAGTTTTTGAAAGTGGTGCAGAGGTTGAAGGTGTTGTAAATGGTATTAATGTTGCTGGAGGAGAGAGAATAGTTATGACGGTTGTTCATGCTTTCATTAGAGAGTTATATGAGATCTATCATCTTCCTATTCCAGAATTGTATAATGTAATCTTCCCCTAGTTTATTTTTATTTTATGTTTACTAGTAGTGATACTATATTTTAATAAAATGAATAGTTGTTGTTGAAGATCATCATCAAATTGTGAGGTTTTTTGTTGTTGATGATCATCAACTTTGTGTGATTAGTTGTTGTTGTTTATGTGTTGTTGTTGTCAGTATGACTGACTGTTGATCGTGGATAAAAAAAACTAAAACCCACCCCATCCACCCCACCCCAAGTCCCAGGCCACCGTCGGCGTGGGAATTGGGGGAAAGGGAGGTGGTGGGGTTAAGGTGTTGGGGTGGATTGAGTTTTTTTTTTTTTTTATAAATTATAATTATTTATTATTTTAATAAATATTAAATATTTTTAATTATATAATTTATTATTTTAATAAATATAAAATATATTAATACTATTATATAAATCTTATATTTGAAAAGAATATATTTTTCATAATTTTTTTTATATTTATGTTAAAGTATTGTTTAATTTATTAATATTGTTTATAAATCAAATTAGTTATTTAAATAAAATAAGTAAAATTTTCAAAATGGTATGCACATGGTCTTGTTAGAGTCAATTTTGAAATTTGGCAACAATGTAGACTAAAATCGTCACTAAATTTGGAGATATAGGGTTTTTTGGTAGCATGAAATGTTATAGGGTAAAATTATCAGTCAACATAAGTAATGGCATCAACTTTGCAATTAGACTTAATTGCCACGTCACCATTTAACATCAATTTTTAACGAATGTACCAAATTTGTCACAATTTATTAAAGCGTTGTACCAAATGTATTGGACACATAAAGTTGTGTACCAAAAGTGAGAATTGACCTAAAGCTCAGTACAAAAAATACAATTCTCCCCATTTATTTGTTTAGATGCATGCTAGAATTATCCTTTAAATATCCATGCATTATTCTCATGTGTAAGGCCATCTCCAGCCGAAGAGGGCATGCAGGCATGAGGGGATCGTCGGCCGGAGATGGAAATTTTTCAGAGGGTAAGCGGGGATGAGGGCAACCGGGGGGACATCTAGGCAGGCAGGCTTGCAATGGTTGCCTTCCTGCCTGCCTCCGAGCAAGCAAGGCCTGGACGCGCCTTTGAGCATATATGTGTGTATGTAGAAATCCTTAAAAAATTTGTGTAAGAATTCTTAAAAAATAGTCAATTTTATTTAAATGGTCACGTTTTATTATTATTATTATTATTATTATTATTGCCGATAATAATAATATTATTATTATTATTAAGTGAGAGTGGAGAAAATTTGAAATTGAATTAAATGTTTTGGATTATTGGTTCGATTGGAAATGACAAACTATTCATGGCAGACAGGCACGAGTAGGCTATTGCCTGCTTCGGTTGGAGATGGCCTAATTCCTACAGTTCTTTAATGAGTTAATGGCAATTTACCCCTTGTGATATTCATAATGTTCAATTTACCTCCCTGTAATTTCAAAAAGATTACTTTACATACTGTAATTTTATAAAAGTTTCACACCGCATTCCTGCCATTTTTATATGAACCCCCCATCCCACCCCACCCCCCCCCCCCCCCCCCCGTGTTATGCTAATGTAGCAATTTATCCCCTTGTGTTATGATAAATTTGTCAATGTATCCCCTGTTACAATAACACTTTTAATGCACACTCTCAATATCGATAAGTGAGTTACACTCTCCGACTGAATGAGGTAAATTGTCTCTTTAAAATTTTCACAAGGGGGTAAAATACTCTTTTTGAAAATCACAAGGAAAATAATTGAACATTATACATATTATAGGTGGTGTAAATTGGCATTAACTCGTTCATTAATTGAAATATAACTTAAGAATCAAGAATGTTGAACATACTACATAACTACAGAATCGGGTTCAAAAGCACTGCTGGGAATGTCTAATCATTTGGCAGTACACTTTCAACAGACATTGTTTCAGTGCTGTTTCTTCAAATGACTGATCTAGGAGCAGAATTCAAAATCCGCATAGTTCTTCTTATGCATTTTATCGAACAGTTGGCGATGGTTAACCTGTGTGTACAAATTGATCATATATTACACGGCCTCCAGCGATTTGGCGACAATGAAATGCGCTTTAATTTACATATTTATCCTAGTTATAATACAAGAATCCCACAAGGTACACACCAGGCCAAAACATATAAATTGTAAGTGTAAAATAGGTCATGTAATTATATAGTTTTTGTTCACTTGAGTACAGTTTTCGGGTTAATGTTGATTTTGAGATAACCCTACCCAAAAAACTAGCTATTGAAATGGAAGAGTCTAAATTTATAAACAATCTCAAACTAGTATCTCATTCTACTAATGTGAGACAAAGTCACGTAATAGATTGTACATTGACATTAAAATTGATCAATATTCTAAATTTTTTCGAGGGAAAAACACTTTTAATATCAAACTTTACTCCACAAAACACATTTGATACTAATTCTCGAAAAAATACATTTCATTCCATTATTCACATCCTCTTGACACATTTAATTTTTCTGATCAATTTTTGGACAAAATTCAGCATGTGCCCGTTAAGTTAACAATGGTGGGTCTTTAAAACCCGTGCCTGTTTTCCCTCCCATCGTCAACTTAACGTACATGTGAGCGGCATGTGATGAATTCCGTCCGAAAATTGATGACAAAACTAAATGTGCCAAGACCAAGAGGGTGTGAATCATGGTATCAAATGTGTTTTTACGAAAAGTTTGGTATCAAATGTGTTTTTTGGACTAAGATTTGATATCAAAAGTGTTTTTCCCTCAAATTTTTTTCAGTTTCATATAAATAGTTTTGTTACTAAATTAATGCTATAAAGACTTCATTTTTTTTTTTAATTTAATTTAATATAAATTTTTTTTTTTTTTGGAGATTAAAGTTCCATAAATTAAGTAGAAATAAGGAAACAACTCAAGTGGTCCAAATGGTACTTTAATTTGGCTCCATTGTATAGCAAAAGTACTCACGGAAAAGCGTCAGAACGTATCAGAGTATAAGTAGATCTGAGTCTGAATTATTCCGACCCATAAGTTTTTCACGAAGGGCGGATATTTGAGAATGTAATTATCTTTGTTTAGTTGATCATGGTTCTATGTTTATGCCTTAATTATCAATATTAACATATAAGACAAATGCATAAGATTGTCTTATAACATAATATTTGTAAGAAAGTGACCATTCAATGTATATCTAGATTTGTTAATTCTAATTCAATATGAACTTACACTTGCATGTGGGTTTTATTTTAATTTAATATTAGTTGGTTGGTTGGTAGTTTTTTTCTTTATAATTTGGTTGTATTCGAATATATTTCTGATTTGACTATATTTATGTAATGATATACTTTGTATCTCTAAAAAAAAAATCTTGTAATTGATTCTATCTAAAAGTTTTGGGAAAATGGCAAAAATGATCTCGTAACTAATGTTCATTGGCAAAAAATTCAGGTTGACAATTAAGTTTAATAACTAAGTTAATTTTACAATTTAATCTTATTTCAGTCATGAATTGGAGTTTTTTTTAACGTAGCCAAATCACCTGCCTCTCCCACGTGAAATATTAAACTCTCGTTGATATTCACTATAACTTAATGATCATGTGGGTAGGTTGGAAGATAACAAAAGAAAACAGAAGAAAAAAAAATCGGAATTGGGGTGTAAGGAATAGAACATGGGAGAAAGCCACCAGAAAAATTGTCGCTTTGAAAAAGACTCATTTTCACGAGAATGAAGAGTTCCTTTTAACAACTCTTAATTTGCGAAATTTATATATTGCAAGGAAACCCCGTAGAGTCAAATTTGATGTTTAATTTTTTTCATTTAAGTCAATCACATGTTAATTAATTTCTTGCATGCATAAAGTTAATTTGCAAGGATGGTTACAAATTAATTAATGATAGATTGGAAAAGATGATGCATTTTTTTATTAAATAAATGTAAATGATCATGGCATAATTACCTACAATAACTCCGAGAACTAAATTTCCATAGATCTATTATCTCGAAATCCACTTATCAACTAATTGTCCTTGAATCATGTGGGCCCAACTCCGAGAAAATCTATAAAAGTAGGTGTAGCAGTGGCCTCCTGAAATAGACTATTTTCCTCCAAAGGAGATGGCGATGGTCCAATAAATGATCCAATATTAATATTATTATTATTATAAGCTGGGTCGTACGAATTTCTTGCAAAACCATCTATTTCTCTGCTGTCCTTGCAGCCTGCATGCAAGCCAAAAAGATATAATACTTATTGTACATATACATCATTCTCAAAGTCAGAACAATGCGTGTGCAAATATTTAATTAAATTTTGAGATTTCAATTTGCTTAAAGTGCTTGACGTACATTTCATATAATGCAAAATTAACATAAATAGCTATAAAACATAGTGAATGGATAATTTGCAATGTGTAGGACTATTTTACATATATGCATTTGGACACCTAAATTAAAGAAGTTATAAAGGACAATATTTTTATTTTTTTTGTTTTCCGAGGGTTTAATCTCTTTCGAGGTACATCGAACACATTAAGTGAGAGCCTCTCCTAACAGAAATTCAAACATGGGTTCGTAATTTTCGAGTAACTAGCATCTTCTACTAAACCAATCACATGTTAATATAAAGAACAGTATGGTAAATGATTATCTGATAAATATGTAAACGGATAAAAATTTATTCAATTCAATTCAGTTCTTGCATACCAATAGATGTGAGTGTGAGATCGTGAAGTCAATAGTTTTGGTATGTTGCAGCACATAAACATATACACAAAATATTTGATATCCTATACTCTAAACAAAGATTCGAAAAAAACTAAGATAACTAAAGATTGAAAAATAATGCAGGCAATTTAATACAAATAAACTTAATTAATTAACTAACCGGTAAACAGATTGAACCCCGAATCATCACGAATCGGGTAGCCATAACCCGACCCAGAAACCTCCTTTCCAAATTGAGTAGCAAAATGTGCAACATTATTATCCTCCATATGATGATGAGTGCATTTTCTTTTTGTGTAGAATTTGGATTGCTCTCTATATTTTCTCGCCATTAGAACATGCCAATGGTTCTTCACTGCATTGTCTGTCCGGCCCGGAAAAAGCCTTGAAATCAAAGCCCATTTGTTGCCGTAAACACAATGTGCCTCCATTAGTCTCTCCTCTTCTTCTTCACTAAAAGCCTTTTTGTTAATCTTTGGGTCCAATTGATTGTACCATCTCAACCTACAACTTTTACCTTTTTCAAAGAAACCAAATTATGATTAAAAAAAAAAGTACTTCTACTAATAATAATAAACACTACAAGAAAAATAAAACAGTTTCAATTGGTGAAGCCTCGATCGATTTCTGTTGGTATTCAGGCAACACAAAATATTGTTGTAAAATACATTGAATATGTATATAATAATACCTGATCTTCCTTGGAGTTTTTCCGCTATGAGGTTCCAATTCTGCGGGCCATAATAATCGACAAGTTCTTTAAGCTTTTCATCTTCCGAAGGTTTCCAGTGCCCCCTGGAACAGCATTTCGTTTTTACATGATTTTCCATATATAATTTTCTTTCTCTCTATCTATATATATATATATATATGGTAAAACTAATATACATACATAAATATAGCGTTGTGCTGGTGCATGGAGAATGATAACTTTATAGTAAAAGAAGACAGAAGAAAGAAGCAAGAAAAACGAGTTATTGAGAAAATAAAGGAGAAGAAGTTAAAAAGAGTATTTGGTGAAGCATCAGCAGAAAATAAGAGAAAAAGCAGGCCCGGGGTTTAAATTTGTAAATTGGCCCACATAAATCCACAGGATTTACTCATCTGCCACGCACATTATTCTGCTGGCAGTGGTGTGTCAGTAGCAGTGGGGGGTGAGGGCCTGGCTTTTAGTGGCTTTACTGACTGAACTTTACTCCTAATTTTGACTTGTTCTCAACCTATATATACATATATTGTATAGCTTCATAAATGCTAACCAAACATTATATTCATTCATGGTGACACCAAATATGGGTGTAGCGCTACTTGAATTTTTTTCCCTTTTACAGACAGTTAGTTACTTACTAATTAATGATTCTGTTAATTAATTAATTAATTGTGAGTAGTACAATTAACAATACCCTTTCATTTTTGAGGATGCATGCATGCATGGTGTGTAACTTAACGAATTAAAAATTACTGTGGCTAATTGTCAATAGTGACAATTGGGTAAGAAAAAGATGATGTCCCTGTTTTAGTTGTTACAATTTTTATTATGATGATAAAACTAAGATTATTAATTGTCACTAAATACATGAGAGTGACATTAACGACTTTCACTTCGTCAATAACACATGTATAATTTTCTTGTAGTTTGATTTGATTTATTAAATAGATAAATCCAATAATAAATAAGTATGGAGTATATAATATACAAAATATTTAATTACAATTAGTAGCATTAACAATGTTGTTATATATTGTCATTCTCCTTTTTTTTTACACTATAGAGTTAATAGCAAATTAATTACCCATTCGTGTTACCTCATGTGATAAATTAATTAAAGGCAAGATACCACCTATGTTTATGTATAAAAAGAATACTGCCCTCCTTTTGGTTTTAGCATTTTCGTAGGGGTAAAGAAATGTTCATTAGTCAATATTACAGGGTGATAAAATGTTCATCACACAAATTAAAGGGTGTAAAGTGAAAGGAGTATATTGTCAAAGTATAGTTGAATTGATTATATTTCACATCAAAATGAAGTCTCAGTCGCATTATAGAGTGCATGTGCAACATCTTCATAAGGAATGTGGTAAAAAGCTCATTATTATATATTATAGGGGGTAAATTGTTCATTAGATATATCACAGAGAGTAAATTGCCAAAAACCCAATTTTCTATACATAGAACATGAGAGAAGAATGTAGATTTATATTTTCTTAACACCAACCACCGGAATATGTACGTTATGCTTTCAAAAAGGGGAAAAAAAAAGGAAAACATTTTGGAATTGGTGAAATTTTCACAAAGGAAGTCTTGTGGAATGCTGAAATTGAACCAAGAAATTAACTAGATGGCAATGCTTTAATATACAAACCAAATTAAGCATAATTATATAGGATAACATTAACAATTAAAGAACCCCCAACAAGACTTTGCCCAAGTTTAAGAAGAGATTGCAAGTTAGTTAAAGTATTGTTAGTGATTTATTACATTAATTGATATTTTCGGAAGCTCATGTTATGACTCTGTGATTATAATTATCCAATTACAAGTGATATTATTAATTCATGTGTGAAACGTGTGACACTGGATGTATTGTGAATGGATCTTCTATTTCACTTTGATGTCATATTTTTGTATTACACATATAAATTTATTAAGAGGTTTTTAAATCTCAAATTCGTATGGCCCCACATATTTTATAAAATTATAAGATAAAATTATCATGTGATACTAAAGTGAGATAAAAAAATATTTTGTCGTTAATGTATATATCATCAACTATAGTTTTTTGTTTAACCACTTTCCAAAATATCGAATATTTAAGTTCTTATTATTTATATTATGTACAGAAATATTGTTTAATTACATACAATAATTTTTTTTATGTGAGTACGTTCTAATTCACCATTTTAACCATGCAGGCTATTCATATAACCTATGTAAATATCGGAAGAGCAATTTAGAATAGTTACATATTAAACCAGGATATACTGTTGAAATATGTATTGATCTGGAATAAAAAAATCAAATGATGTTTCAATACAAGTTAAGGAAATTATTTTAAGGATGATTATATTATTATATGTTTTCGCCAACGTTTTATTATGTTTTGAAACTATACATAGTGCACCCATTCGTCCAAAATAAATTTCAAATATTTGTAATTCTAATAAGTATTTTATTTTGTATTAGTGAGTCGATGAGGCTATAGCCTAACCACAAGGTCAAGAGGTTATGAATTCATTTACTATAATAATTAAATTAGTTAGTTTGGTAGTTAATTTATGCTTGAACTTTGATAATGATTCAAACATATTTTCTGATAAAATAATTGTTATAATAATATATATTTTTCATTTTACTAAAAAGTGAAAATCCAACCACCCGCATGGCGTGTCATAAGTAGTACTAATTAGTAAGCAAATAACCTATGTGCAAGGTACGTATGATCATCCTATTTATCACTCATTTTTCCTCAATAATTGATCCATAATTATCTTCATTCCTACTCATTTTGGTCACGTTTGCAATTTCTCATTTTCAAATAGCTAGTAATGTACCCGTGAAGCAGTAGTCTGTTAGTTAAAGTTTGGGTTCCACGATCAAGAGGTCATAGGTTCAACTCTCATTAGTGTGGGTATTTCTCTAATTTAATAGTAATCTTTATAATTAGTTTATATTTCTACTGTTATACTAATAAAATAGATTTGAGGAAAATTATTGTCCAGGTCTGATTTGGTCAAACTCAATCAACCACATAATCACAAGTGTATTGTTACTTTGGATTCGGTTGGACCCGGTTTAGATAAGAATTTTCCTAAATTTGAATAAATTTTATAATTTAGCGATTGATTTAATGATCTTAAAAAATAAACTAGTAAAGTACTAGTCACCATAAGTGGACAAAAATAATATTTATAATGCATATACTGCTTATTTTCGCTATACATATGGGCTTATATATCAAATATTCCATTTTGCCTGATATCTTATTCTTTTATTTTATTTTTGTAACGTCTTAAAATAAGGCTTTTCCTAAACAAAATTCTTTAAATTAAACTATTTTCTTCAATAATTAAATTTATGTTTTTTTATGTTTTAAAACTACATAAGTCAAGTAATTTCTATGACAATAACTAAAAGGTCTTAACGCATTAATTCGTAACACACACGCACTTTTTTTTTAAGTATTTAATCTCTTTTAATGCATGTCAGACACATTAAGTGAGAATATCTCCCAATAAAAATTTAAACTTAAATTTACTATTTTGTAGTGACTAATCACTTCCAATAAACTTCGCAGTATATAAACATGAAATGATACATTTAACTGTAACGACCAAGGAGCATTCAAAACAAGGTCATATTGTACTGAGAAGTGGTCCAGGAGGTTGCTTGACTTGCACGGACCCTATTACATGAAATTTTCCAGTAGGCTCTTATTTTGCTGACAAATTGACCTGAATTCAACAAAGACAGTTTATGCATATAATTAAGTTTTCCTTCTCGCAACAATATGACTTTTCTCATCCGCTTTTAATTGGTCAAATTTCCATGTCAGTCCTCAATTCATTATAGGAAAATTCTCTCTTCCCATATTTGTTTCTTTCATCCATTCCCATTTATTGAGTTTTATTTACTATTGGGTGTAATTTAATTACCAACTACACTATCACGTGAAATTAAGGGCAAGTTGTCTCTCTTCTCATTTTGTTTGGTTTTAGCTTGAATAGATATCTAACCAATTCGATAATTAATCGAATCGTACCGAAATCGAAATTAACTATCAAAATTTATTCTTTTTCGATTTTAGTATTAGCTGTCGATTTACGAAATGAACTCATAATACCGTTTAGGACCTAGAGGCATGTAAGGAGAATTAATTCAATAAGTCTATGTCAATCTACAAATTTTAAAAATTAATTTACAAGAAATTTACACAAAATAAAAAATTAAAAAGAAAAAAAGGACTCATATCTACAATTTTTTGATTTTTTTGGCCAAGCTACGACTTGTTCGTTTGACATATGATTCAAATTTCGAAATTACCTAATCAGTCTATATACCAAACATTTGTGCAACTCGATTTACCTAAAATTAAGGAACCCTTTTGTAACATAGTTTGTTTGTTTTAAGAAGCGTTTTGGAATTAGTTGTTGTAATTTAAAAGCATATTAAGATTGATTCTTTAAGAATAATTAAGTTGATTTATCATTTTATTTATCTATAAAAAATATGTTAGTGATAAATCATGCAAATACTTATAAAATACTTTTACTATTTTGAAAGTAATAAAATAAATTTTAACAATTGCTGATCATATAGGAGCAATAGCAAACAAAATTATTTGACAAATATACCCTTAGAACCACATGAATCCAAACACTAATTCCTGTTTCGTCTTTTCTTTCTTGTCTCCCCTATATATGAAATTTTACACTAACCAAGAAAGAAGGGGGCTTCTAAAAGCAGTTCACCTTGTGGAAAACTGCTGACAGTTTTCCACAAAAATGAACTGCTTTATTTTTTTAATAATAAAAATATCACCTGCTGACCCGGTTGAATATAGCAGGTCACAATTGTTGAACTTACACATTTGGCCCTCCTTGTTAATAATATATATTAATAACATAAAATCATATAAAATCTTTTGACAATTAAAATTCTTCACATAGAGACAATTGCTGCTCGTTTACTCTTCTCTAGGGCCTGGGTAGAGTGTTTCCGAAGTTAATTTCGCATTACATACACTAATTGAGCTGGAATTTAATTCGGGCCGTGAAGAACTTGAACGGGCCGTGAGATTTCTGTTCGATTTTGATTGGAAAACACTCCTGGAGTGTTTAATTGCTGTTTGCCGTGTTCATTTAAGTGATTCAGAGGTTCGGGCCCTCAAGAACTTAAACGGGCCGTGAATTCCATTCAAAATTGGTTCGGATTTCTTGAGGAATCTTCTTCTTTTTGTTCGGAGGTTTGATTACAGCCTATTTCCTACGCAATTAACATCAGCTCTTGTTGAATTTTGCAAATTGGGCTTCAAATCAGATTTCGGGTTCTTCGAATCTAGCGGTTTTTTGAGTGTTTTTGTTCTTGATTCTTGTTCTACATTGCTTGTTTTGGTTCGTAGTGTTTAATTTCAGGTGTTTTTTGCTTAAATTTGAAGATTGATTAATTGGCAGACTCCTCTGTTTTAAGAAGGGAAGAAGAAGAAGAAGAGGGTATTGAAGTAATTTCGCATTTCGTGTAGTGTAAATATATATCCGGTTATAGGTATGTTTGCCACATGGCAAACAATGTATGGTGAACTATGGGCAGTTTAGCCAAGGCTGAACTACCCATAGCAAACCCGAAGAAAGAAATTAGTCTACATCTTTCCCAAATCTCTTTTCTTCTCATGTACAATTATGCTTTATGACCTCTAGGTTATTCCATTCCAGATTTTATGGATTAAGATCCGGAAAATTTGAATAAAAGCAGGAAATAGAGCATTAATATATAAAAAGAAAAGTGATGTCAATAGTAAGGAGAATTTATATAAAAAGGTCAAATATGTCAATTTAACCACATTTGCTCTGACATTAAGAGAATTGTTTTGGCTATATCATCAGCCTTTAATAATGACCTTTTTTTTTAAGAACATGCCCCGAATTAAAATTTTGCCTAAGGCCCTTAATATGTCGGGCCGGCCCTGGGGACACGGTGGCAAAAATTAGCCACGGGAGACTACAAACCCCAAATCGAGGATAGTACAAATACAAAAAAGTATACACCAACTGAAAACTGGAGACCGTCAGATAGTTGAAAGCTACAGACAGATAAAAGTATTTATTTGGCTGAAACTGATACATCTGATTATAAAGTTGACACAGGGAACACCACCCAAAAACCACACTTACATTTCAGAATGGAAGTAATTTTGTTGCGAAAGCTAAAGCTCATGAGCCATAGTAAGGGGGTTGACTAGGATATGAAACCCCACCAGGATGAGTAGGGCCTCTCATTTGTGTAATCCCAGGAGAAAGGTGGTTGGGTTGAGCACCGGGCGAGGTTCCAGGAGGAACGGCTGTTGCTGCATAAGGAACGGGTGCTGATGAATATATTTGACCATGATATGGGCTCGGAGCAGACATGTAGGTAGGCCCGCCTGCCTGTACGGTTGGATTCCATGAGGACACTGGCAATTGTTGTGTTTGCTGCATTGCGATTGAAATTGGGACAGTGTAGTCTCTACTTTTGTCACTGTAAGCCTACAAGATACATACATAATCAAATCAGTTCTGCAAAAGAAGAGACATAAACTAAAAATGTAAACAAGTGGCAAGAAGCATACATTGATGGAGCTGTAATTTTTCGATCGACTAATTTGTTTGCCATAAAAAAATCCTTTCAATTATTGCTCTCATTATTGTTCACAATTTTTTCAAAAGCACATTTTTATACCTTAACATTGAGATCAGTATGACGAGAGGATGATAGATGAAGCTTACAATAGCCACCATCATATATGCAATGACCCTCTAAAGCATCTTTGGCAGCAGCTGCAGTTGTAATGTCTGTATGGAAATAAAGAACTCACTTGGTGCACACAAAGCTTCATTGCCAAAACTCAATATAAAATAAAACATATTTAAATTACAAAAAAGGTTGCAACAACAATGAGGTATTCCAATTTCACACGATTTTTAAATCACACACAGACAGATAGAGGAACACAGAAACTATGAGCAAGAAAAGAAAACTGCCATAATGTACAAATGAATGTGAAGACCAACTAGAAAACTAAGGCAGCAAATCTAGCAATATCCGGCAAGATAACTTTTGGTGAAGATCTTCATTATCCATAGGCAATGCCACCATAATAACAAAGATAAACACTCAGTGCAAACTTCAAATAGGCCCAACACTAATGTAGAAATGAAATATGGAAGTGAACAAGTGATGCAGCAATTGTTCAATTGTTGTATTTCATGAAGATTACTAAATTAATGGTTTTATTTTGCAATGCTATATGTTTTATCTTGTTCTTGAGAAGCAATAGGTAGAAATTATCAGCAGTTCATTAGAGATGTACTTGGGAAATTCCTTAACTCCCTGTGGATAGAGGGTAAGGAGGGAAGAGTATAGAAAGCTGAAGGTCAAATAAATATGGTAGTTCAGTTGCAAAAAACAATGGCCCATTTAATAACTTATATTTCACAAGATCAGGGAAACAAATGCCGGAGCACAGCTAATAAAGGAAAAAGCCCAAGACTCAAGAGCATCTGGGCAGAGTTTAAACAAGACTATAATCACTGAAAAAAGGCAGTAACATACAAAGCACCACCCCAGAGTCCATATTAATGTTTTCATTCACTTCCTCATAATTCCCACTTAATTTCCTCTTCCTTCTTGGTATTCCCATTGAGGGAGAATGAAAGTTCAACAGTTTGCAAGTAACTTACCGGGATACTGGATTAGTGCCTGAGTTCCACCATTCTTCTCAAATATTGCAATCTTTTGAACAGTTCCAAATGCAGAAAACACCTGAGCAAAAGAGGTTGCATGATTATCATGTTCCTATGAAATTTGCATGTATAGAGAAATAGTAAACACAATTCATACGGTGTGAAGAACATCCACAGTGACAGCATATTGCATATTTTCAATAGAAGCAAGCAGCACATTACTCTCAAATTCCTTTTTCTTCCCATCGGGACCTACAGCAGGCTGGATAAACATATAATATTAATGACTGCCCGAAATTAAGAAGTAAAGTATATTTCCCCTTAAGAAGTGCACCTGAATCTCCATTGCAGTAGAATTAACAGGCAGATAAGGATTTGTATAATCCCTGCAGGATGAATTAAGTTACTTACCAGAAACATGTTAAAAATGCTTCAGTTTGAATAACCAGAGGAAAGTGAAACAATACAAAGTAGAATGCATATTGACAAAGAAGTTCCCAGCAGCCATTATGGAAATAAAAAAAAAATGTACCATAATGACAAAGGAAGCATGTTCACTAGAACTTTGAGAACTTTCTAACAGTACAAAAAACAAATGTTGCTTTGTTCGAGATTTTTCTTAAAAAAAGGACACGTCTGCAATCTCAGATTTTCAATATAGTTAAAGATTTACTACAAAGCAAATCCCAGAAACAAATTTCCTTAGCAGTGAGAACTTATGATTGAGTTATTCATGAAGTGAAAAGTTATCAACTTCTAATGACCAGTGGTAGAGTTCACTAAAACCCAAATAGGCTTAGAGATCAATCTAAAAGTTAAAGAGACAATGGAATCAAATAATCTTTTCCTGTTGCATTGAAACCAATATAAGATGTAAATGCAGCAAAACATCTAACATCTGAGAAAAGGCTCACTAAATAGCATTAAAAAAAATCAGGGTTACCTACAATTGGATCACAGGGAAAAAAGCGTGTATATATATATATATAGAGACAGAGAGAGAGAAAGAGAAACTAATATTACAAGATGGAGAATATTACTAAGAGGCCATGAAAAATATATCTGTTGCCGAGCTTCACTAAATCCTAAATAGGAAAACCCATCAATTAGCAGGATCACAATTTCCAAAGAAAAAACTAAAAACAAATATGGTTATGATAAGTGTGCAACCCACAAGGCACAAAAAGGCAAGTGTTAGGAACGTCGATAAGTAAAAAGGTAGCTTCGGTGTTACCTGCTCCGATGAGATTGAAACTTAATAGTCAAATCCGTATGAGCAGAGTATGAGATGCGTAAATTACAGTCGTTTACATGCCCAGGGAGAAGGTATCTGAAATAGAAACAGTGTAACAGCAAATTAACCATATTGAAAACTCGACCGTACAAAATGACATGCCATATAGAGCAGGAACCAGAAAAGGAAAGGATATTCAAATTCTTGTAAATAAAGTAATAAACCTAAAAGACATGCCTGGGTATGCTTCTACCATCCAATGAATCCCTTGCTGCTGCAGCGGTTTGAACGTCACTATACTGAATTAAAGCCTGTCATGGATTTACTAGTATTAACAAATGTAGGCTGTAAAAATCAATTTGGATAAAAAAGAATTAAACGCCATATAAAAAATTTACCTGAAAACCTGCAGCCTTCTCAAATGTAGCAATCTTGTGCACAAATCCAAAAGCTGAGAATACCTGAATTATATAGGAATAAATAAGCATAGCACAGAGAAATAGGATAAATATCATGAAGTGAACAAGAGCTCATTTGTCAATGAACATCTGACAAGAAGGAAAATAGCAACAGATCAGATTAAGTGCAGAAAAACACCTGTATAAAGCAGTCACATGACTATATATCCAGACCGTCTCCAACAAAAGACTTTTAAAAAGGACCATCTGTGATTCAGTTTGTCTCAGTCAAAATTGACACAATATATAAAGTGGTACTTTCAAGGAATGTAAAACTATAATTGGGACCAATATAGAACCTTTTTCAGGCACAGATGAAAAAAGAACATCAATCGACACAAGCATGGAACTATATGTGTTGCCTCTTATTGATAACAAACTCGATTTAAAACTTTCATTGACAGGCTATTGTTCTTTTAAAACATGAAAGAGGAAACAACCGCATTAAAAAGTAAAACGGGAGAAGAAAGTAAATTACGATTAAAGATGAAAAAAATGACAAATATGGGAGGGTCTATACTCCAACAAGCTAATTAAAGGTTCATCCATTGAGCTAAGAGACCACTGAATCTTTGACTATTTAAGGAAAATATATTAACTCAAAGCTATGAAAGCCAGTTTTAAAACTTCACTCCACTGTGAAAGAAAACAAATTATTTGCGATAGCTTAGGTTCTATAAGCAAAAATGCATACCAAGTGAATGACATCAATGCTGACATCACCAGCTTCGACACCTTCGATTGTAACGAGCAAAACATTTCCTGGAACATCTCCCGGGCTCTTGTGGTTGACTATTTCATGCCTATTAGAGTACTGTATATACACGGCTTTGCCACGAACCTGTGCAGGCTCTGAAGAAGACGCATAATATGTGGCCATATTAATCGCCTGGTTAAGATCAACCTGCAAAAAGGAATTTGTTTTTTCGTAACTACAACCCTGTAAGCTGATACATAACCTCATACAGCATTATGTGAACCATCCAAGTGCTCTCATACAAATAAATGTATCTCATATGCATCAAATATTGGCACAAATAAATATTAAGGCTGTGGATGGATATGGATAATACATCCCCAAGATATATCTTAAGGAATTATGCTCGCATTACCTTCAATTTTCGCACACCGACAATAAACAATCCAAAAACAATGAAAAAAGGTGACATAAAAGTAAAATTCAAACGAAAAATGAAAGGGGCATACAAATTCGACAAAGGCTTGATTATGATTAGCCCCAACGCTGCACTTGGTGTTGACGATTTTGCCGAAGGGTTTGCAGAGGTCAACAAGCTCCTCTTCGGTGCAGTCCCATGGCAGATTCCGCAGGTGAAGCACCTTCGATGGCGTCTGCGTGTATCGGAACTGTGGGTTACCCGACGTCGACATCGCTACACCTCCTCCTGCTCCTCCCCTTCCAATCCGGATTTAGGGTTTATTGAATTAAAATAATTCTAGGGTTTCGATTTATTTAAACTTTTTAACTGTTCATTAGATTGCTTTATGAATTTAAGGGGGGTCGAGAATGAAGTGTTGTGCGTATGTGTGGGGTTGAGGGTAATTTATGTAATTTCACTATTTCACGAGAGATCTCTCTTTTTGTTTATGTGAACAGAAAATGTAGAAATGGTTCAACAAAAGTCTTGCTCAAATTAGGGATTTTTTTTTCTGTTCAAGCCTGGTTTAAATTCATCCCACCAACGACCAAGTTATATTGTGTATGTTTTCTGATTGGTTATTCTATTAGAAGTTTTATCCAATCACAAAATAGATGTATTACACTTATCATGTGATTACTTTGAGTACGATCAAACCAGTCCGTTAAGAATTTTCCCTCAAATTAGTAACTTACCTGCAGAATAATCACTATTATGTTCCATCCCACCAACAATCAAGTTATATTGCCTCTGTTTTCTGATTGGTTATTCAACTAGAAGTTTTATCCAATCACAAAACAGATGTATTACACTTATCATGTGGTTACTTTGAGTACGATCAAATCAGTCCGGTAAGAATATTCCCTCAAATTAGTAACTTACCTGCAGAATAATCACTATTATGTTCGACTTTAGTTGGCATGAGAGCCTCATATCAACTTTTCACGGGGTGAATTTTCATGAATTTCAATTACTGGTGGTCATGATCGTTATTGAAGTTTTGGTGATTGAGGTTTTGCTAAGCAAATTGCAAATTTACCCAACCTCTAATGGAGACTCCGTTTTTTTCTTCCTCGAGTGAATTCTCAACATATTTAATGATTGAGTCGTGGTCGTCGTTGAGGAGTCTAACACAGTGATCGTAGTGTTAAGGAATTAATGATTGAAGATTTAAAAGACAAGTCCAAGATTTAACCTAGTATCTTGGACATGGTGGAAACAGTCAAACAACTAAGATATTCACGAGAGGAACATGGCAGACTTAACGTCAAGTACAAGATTTGATTGTCAGTAATTGTTAGTTCACTCCTGGTTTTGTGAATCTTGATGATACTGCAGTGAACTCGAGATCGAATTATATATAACCCTGGAAGACTGGTACAAGAGAATGACAATAGTATTTATTTATTTATTAGTTTAGTAATTATGTTTCCTTATTTCCAATTATTTACTTCCTTTATTTTTGGTCATTGAGTTTCCATATAAGAGTATAAGAGTTGTTTGCTTTCCTTTAAGAGACGTATTTTCTTTTAGTTACTTAGTGTCTGAGTCATGTATATAAGAAGTTGTAATTTTCATTATTATGATATATTGAAATGTTATGACTTTTTTTTTTTTGTTGACAAGGGAATTCACAGTCACGGAAGTGCATAAAGTAAACCCCGCCCTTATGCAATAGCTCGCAAACCACATGAAAGATGTAAACCACATTGGACAAACTAGGTGTGACGAGCTCGACCTAGAAAGTGTTGGCAAGGAGAGAAAGAGAGAGAGAGAGAGAGAGAGAGAGAAAGATTTGTTCTCTCTATATTAATGGGTGCCTATTTCTTGAGTTCTTTACAGCAATTTATTTGATTGAACTTGCATGCAAAATAATCGCTATTATGTCTAGTTTCATGGATGGACCTAAAATATAGTTGGAGGGGCCCATTTTGCTTCATCGCAGTGGTTAGATTTGAATCCAAAGGCCACATAAGGATTGATCATGGGTTGGGTTGGTTATTTCACCTTCTCAAAATTTGAATGTTTTCCACAGGGAAAATGCACATTATTCTTCAATATTATGAGAAACCCGCACAAAATTTCCTGTAAATTTTTTATTATGCCAAATCCGCTTCAGAAACACTTCAGTCGTTTCCCTTAATCTATTAGTTGTCTAACGCCGTTAAATTCTAGTTGATATATCTAAATTACCTCTAAATTATTAAAAAAAAAATCTAATATGTCACAGGAAGATTTTATGCTAGATTTTATGTGCAAATTAAAAGTACTAGGGGATTTTGTGCAAAAGTTAAAAAGTACAAGATAATTTACGCACACCCTATCAAAAAACCAATGAAAGTGGACTGGCAGAGGATTCGATGCAGAGTTTTTAAAAGTACAAAGTGATTTGGTGTAATAAAAAATTCACAAAGAAGTCTTGTGCAGGCTTCCTATAAAGTGGACTGACGGAGGATTCGATGCTGAGTTTTTAAAAGTACAAAGTGATTTGGTGTAATAAAAAATTCACAAATAAGTTTTGTGCAGGTTTCCTATAACACTGAAAAGTATTGTGAATTTTCCGTTTTCACCTTAATATTTAAAACACAATTTGGATTAATTTTCATTGGAATAGTGGGATGATGTAAAAATAATAGTTCATGGATTTAAATTTTGAGATAGGATTTTAATTTGGTTTATGGTGTTAGAATTTGAGGAAAGAAACATGCGATAAATATCAAATCAATTACTATATAGCATTTGAGATTAATTATTATATAATGATTATCAGATTTAAAGTTATTTTCCATAATGCAAAAATTTATTTAAGTACTTCAACTTTTAGGTAATCAATAAAAGTTTTAGAAAAGTCTAGTACTAAAAATACAATTTTAAGTAGAGCAAAAAACAAAAACACCCCCAATATTTTGTCTAATTCTAAAAAATCTCCCTGTGTTATTTTAACTCCCAAAAACTCCCATGTGTTTGGTTTTAATACCACACTCAATCCAAGTAGATTTGACTTTTGACTTTTGGCAGAATGACAAGATTGCCCCTATGTGTTTGTATTTTTTTTAAATTTATTTACTTGGGTCGAGTGTACACGAGGGGTTTTTGGAGAGTTAGACAAAGTATAAGAGGTATTTTTGTCTTTCACTCCTTGTAAGTAGGATAGGCAAGGGCTCGTATCATGGATTCGGTGTGCATTGCAATTAGAATAATAGAAAATGTGACAACTCACATTTCCTATGTATTAATTTTATGATTCATTCCGTATAGAAAAAAACGAGAAATATAAGCGGATTAGTTGTTCAGCACACGTTCAAGACACGGAATGGATGGTAGTATCTATTCATTCCATATTTGAGGTTGTCTCTGCTTTTCCTCTTCTGGATTCAATCTAACACCCAGTGGAGTTGGAATATTGTAATCTATAAATTATATATGGTTTAAATATTCAGAGATACAGTTATTTGCAAAACACCTCTTATGTTTTTTTTAATAAGCAAATACACCCCTAACTTTATAGAAATATTGTAGGAAGACTCCTCCTCACATTTTCATATAGTTTACGCTTGTTCGCTAGTTCATTTTTCCTACAAAATATATGACTTATGTATGTCCTCTCCATTGTTCAAAAATTTCGATCCTTTTCCAGAGTCCGTAAGACAGCCCGAGTATGTTTGCTTGAATCTTTTTATTTTAGAGTGTTTTTGAAGATTTGGAGAATGTTTTGAGAGACGAATGAATAGTAGTTTTAGTTTAACTTTTTAGAGATTGTAAAAAGGAGAGAAACATGGTAGAAATTAATAATTATTTTACGTAAAATCATTAAGTGAGTTTTTGCTTTTAGAGATTACGGATTTGAAGAGAAGTATGATAAGAGAGAGGTTATTTTATGACAAATCACAATAATATTTTTTTTTCCTTTTTTAAGAGAAGATTATTTTGTAAAATCGAAACACTGAAATGCTCTCTGGAAGACCAAACAACGAGACCCTTCATCTGCTCATTTAATTATTAATTAATTAAATACACCAATATGTTACATTTATTGACATATATACATTATTATGATAATAAAAATATTCAAGAAAATATGAAAACAAATACATGCCCAATTTTCTCCAAAGTAATTCTAGAAAATATAGAATGGTATATTTGTCATCACGTATTTATTTGAAGGTTAATGTACAAGCTAAATTGGGAGCAACGAACTATACTATTACGAGTACAATGAGGCTCTGTCCCATTAGTTAAAAATATTATAAGGGTATGCATTTGTCAATTAGAATAAATACATGGGCTATTTTGCGAATAACTCTTCTTTGATACTATAGCTTTTGATATTAGAGCAAGTACGGCAGGTAGACTTTAATTAATAGCAACTTTAGCTAGTAAATAATGTACTAACCACATGCATGAAGTATGATGAGATGTCCATATTTTACACCTACTTTGCAAATCAACCCCTATAAATTCTCCCATTTCAGTCCCTAAGTCATCACTGCAGTAAAGCTAATCATAATTAATTCTAGCTTCTAAATAGAATCATTTTTACAATATATCTTGTGATTTAATTACCAATTAAAAAATGGTGGGAATTCTTGGTGGTAAGGATTCGAGTTCGTCTTCGTCCCATAAGGCATCCGGAGTTAGCCGTGGAGTCGCAGTAATGGATTTCATTCTAAGAATTGTTGCACTTATTGCAACCTTAGCAAGTGCTATTGCCATGGGTACAACCGATGAATCACTTCCGTTTTTCACTCAGTTTATACGGTTTAGAGCCAAATACGATGATCTCCCAATGTTCACGTAAGTGTCATGCATGTTCGATCTCCTCTTCCTAGCTAAAATTCAAGAATAAACAAAATTGTGACGAAAATAGTCATTCATCTATACACTCGTCACATTTATAAGTTTTATCGTGTATGTACAACCATATATATATCGAATTGCTAGACATTTTTATGATACATAATCTTGAACCGTAACGATAAATGCAGGTTTTTCGTTGTGGCGAATGCTATTGTAAGTGCGTATTTAGTTCTTTCTCTAGCAATCTCTGTCTTCCATATCATAAGAAGCCATGCACAAAACAGCAGGGTGGTCTTGATTTTCTTGGACACGGTAACTACATATAATGAATTTATATTATTTCGTTATTTTTTATTTTTCATAATATTATATGATTTATATGAATTTGATTTTTTTGTGAAGGCAATGCTGGCTCTTTTGACTGCTGGAGCTTCAGCTGCTGCAGCAATTGTGTACCTCGCGCATAAAGGGAATACTCGTACAAACTGGTTTGCGATTTGTCAACAATTTAATTCTTTCTGTGAGAGAACTTCGGGTTCGTTGATCGGATCGTTTGGAGGGATGGTTGTTTTTGTACTATTGATTTTGTTGTCCGCGATAACTCTATCTCGTCGTTGATGATCTGGATGCAGGAAGATTGTTTGTTCAATGTTTGATTGATTGTATCTTATGTTTGTTGGTTTATGTTTGTGAAGAATTTGTTTGCTTTTGTTCATGTAATTGTTGTTATTTATTGTGTATATTTTAAATGGATTATATATCCTTTTGCAGTTGCAGAAGAAAATGTATGTAAGTTCACATTCAATGTCTTGCAAGATTTTTATGTTATTTCACCGATTTAACAAGTTTGCAACTGTTTCTATTTTTCTTTTGTAATTTTATTAGGGCCCTTGTGTATGCCCCAATGGGTTTATTACTGAAAATCAAACTAGTAAAAACTATAAAAGGAACTCAATTTATTTAACACTATATATGAAGTATGAACTATTTTGAGTTCCACTCAAAAAGTAATGAACTCAATAAGTGAGCGTGATTGTTGTTTGGCTCGCTTAAAGCACGTTTTTATTTATATTTAACAACTAAACCAAGCAAAAATACAATTTGAAGTCAGATTAAAAAAAAAATAGATCAAACTCGATTTCTTTTTATAGAATATTTGAACAGAAACAAAAAGAATTTATGATCTAAGATATGTAGAGCAATATAACATTAAGTGATTCAATTAGTTTTAATCTAAATCATGCAAAATCTGGAAGCATATATTTCATTAATATTTTTTTTTAAAATAAGAACTCAAACCATTTTGTTTATAAGAGTTTCCCTAATTACATAATAAAAAAAAATCATAATTTCAAAACTTGTGGATATTATTACATTTCACGAATACAGATTTAGACATATTACAAGTTGGTGGAAAATGGAAAACAGGCCCAATATAGTAGATCTCGGATTCTGCCTAAAACGGACCCATTATCATATCTAAATAAGACTAAATTCAAAATTAAACCGGTCAACCATATAATGTGCTTCTATGCCTAAAAAATATTGATCTATGGTCAAACTAAATAACTAATCAAACTAATCACCAAAAATAAATAAATTAAATAACTAAACAAACTTCCAAAAAGTCGAGGTACAAAATTTTAGAGCGAATTAGATTTGAAAATTAGGGGCCATGCCATTTGGAAACTGAATCCCTTCATTCCTTGAAGAGCAGGCACAATATCACTGCATACACTTTTGGTATTTTAGCAATTGACCATCTTCAAATTTCAAAGCTGACCCACGCTTGCAATACAGAAAATTCTAGCTCAAACTCGACTTGGCCACAACCATCCAACCAGACTAGTATAAGCACATATCTTGTGATTGGTTAGGAGTTTCTAAGACAATACGACCAAAATCATCAACATCAAAATTTCCTAAGTTTTTATTGGAAACTAAAGTTATTCCTCTGACACCAAACTTATTCAAAACCTACCTTGCCACATATCATTTGACTGATTTACTTAGTGGAAACTTACACACAAAAGATTTATCTTCAGAGCATGTATAAATTCACATTTAATCCCTTCTCAATTTCATCAAATTTAACTCAAACATATCTTGAATTCAGTACATAAACTAACACTTGGGAATATTTCTCTAAAAATGAAGGAAAGTGCAAAAGAAGCTGGTGAGGTACCCAATGATGAAGCTCCAAAAACTGCACCTAATAGAGGAATATCGATTCTGGATTTCATTCTGAGGATAGTTGCTATTATTAGTACCTTGGGTAGTGCCATTGCCATGGGAAAAAGTAACAACAAACTTCCTTTTTTCACTCGGTTTATTTCCAAAGGCGAATACCAGGATCTTCCTACTTTCATGTATGTCTGATTATGAACTCCAACCATACTGCCTAATATGTACTAATGTCTTCGATGCATAGAAGTTGCTAATTGTTGAATGTGCTATAAACAGGTTTTTTGTGGTCGCAAATTCCATAACAAGTGCTTACTTGGTTCTTTCTCTTGCACTATCCATATTCCATATCTTGAAGAGTGGTGCAAAAGTGACTAGGACTGTGTTGATCACACTCGACATGGTAATGTTACGATAATCTTGAGAATTCAACTACTCGACATTTTTATAAATTTACAACATTATTTGCTTAAAATTAAATTTGACCACTGGAGCTGCGGTTATTATTTTCTTACCATCAATTACCAAGATAAGAAAATATAAAGCTTGAAAACACAAAAAAATAAAATTAAGCAAACATACCAAAATTTTGGAGTGTGCACTCAGAATCATTATTTGCATCAGACTGAGAGCTTTTATCCAACTAATATCATGTATTTGAATTTTGCAGATAATTCTATCTCTTTTGATGTCTGGGGCTTCTGCTGCAGCTGCAATAGTGCACTTAGCCCACAAGGGCAATGTTAGGGCGAATTGGTTTGCCATCTGCCAAGAATATAATTCCTTCTGCGACCGAGTCTCGGGTTCTTTAGTTGGATCTTTCATTGGAATACTTGTGCTTATGCTCTTGATATTATTTTCTGCTATTGCCCTGTCTCGACAGTGATGTGGCAAGGAGATTTTGCCATTCGTTCGAGCCTGGCTGATCTATTTAATGTTGTTCATCTGCAAGAATATAGTTGATTGATTGTAATTTATGTAATAATGTTAAATAAAGTGCTTCATTTTTAGCTATTGTAGTCATTTACTCCAATGTAATACATAAAGAAACAAGTTCTTTATAGACTATAGTTTATATAATGCCACATTATGTTTATTCAGCTTATGTGCCCCATATATGGATCAATAAAAATTATTCATTATAATTTATGCATCAAATTAAAACTACCTCAAACAATGAACACACAGAGATCTCAGACATAAGATACTGAAATTTAGCATCTATTCAAAGAGTAACAAGAGCAATTCTTACCTTTAAAGACTAAAAGGCTCATTCTTTTGCATTGGCATGAGGTTTTGAACCAAGCAAAAAGACTAGGAATTCATCCTTTTCTTCATCAACCAAGGTGAACCCAGTTTCTTTTTTCACCCCATTTTCATCCATCAATTTCCTCACATTTTCAACTCCACACCACTCACCACTTGAAGCATATATATTCGACAATAACACATAGTCGCCACTTTCATCCTTTCTCAATTTAAGCAACTGATCATTTGCACATCTCCCTAGCTCAACATTGCAATGAACTCGACAAGCTCCAAGTAGTGTTCTCCAAATAATAGCATTTGGTTCAAACTCCATAGTGTGAATGAACTCAAATGCTTCGTTCAAAAGTCCTGCACGCCCAAACAAGTCTACCATGCAGCCATAATGCTTTATATTTTGCTGTATATTATATACATAGCTCATCAAATTAAAGTAAGCACGTACCACATTTACTTTTCCAGCGTGACTACAAGCAATTAATGCCCCGACAAAAGTAATATCATTGGGCCTAAACTTCATGTTCCTCATCTCCTCAAAAAGAGAAATGGATTTGTCCATATAACCATTAAAAGCCAATCCTACAATTATAGCATTCCATGAGGATGCATCCTTTTCTCTCATACAATAAAACACATCAAGCGCTTTCTCAATGTTTCCGCATTTGGCATACATATCAATAAGTGAATTTCCAAGAAAAATACTCAATCCTCCCCCACCCATCTCCAAAATGGACCTATGAATCCTCTCTCCAACATCCAAAGCTCCTAAATTTGCACAAGCTGACAAAAGGCTCAACATAGTCACTGCATCAGGACATTCATCCAAGCCTGGCTGATCTAATTAATGTTTGTTCGTCTGCAAGAATATAGTTGATTGATTGTGATTTATGTAATAATGTTAAATAAAGTGCTTTATTTTTGGGGCACCATAATAGTATCGTAGTCGTTTACTCCAATGTATTATATAAAGAAACAAGTTCTTTATAAACGGCGAATTTCGGTTTTATTCATTACAACTTATGCATCAATTACAACTACCTCACATAATGAACAAACAGAGATTCAGACTCCATATAATGAAATCTAGCATCTATGCAAGTAGAAATGAAGAGTAACAACAGCAATTCTCACCTTTAAACACTAAAGGGCACATTTTTTGCATTGGCATGAGGTTTTGAACCAAGCAAAAAGCCGAGGAATTCATCCTTCTCATCATCAACCAAGGTAAACCCAGGTTCTTTTTTCACCCCATTTTCATCCATCAATTTCCTCACATTTTCAACACCACACCACTCACCACTTGAAGCATATATATTCGACAATAAAACATAGTCACCACTTTCATCCTTTCTCAATTTAAGCAACTGCTCATTAGCACGTCTCCCTAGCTCAACATTGCAATGGACTCGACAAGCTCCAAGTAGTGTTCTCCAAATAATAGCATTTGGTTCAAACTCCATTGTGTCAATGAACTCAAATGCTTCGTTCAAAAGTCCTGCACGTCCAAACAAGTCTACCATGCAGCCATAGTGTTTTATATTTGGCTGTATATTATATACATTTCTCATCAAATTAAAGTATGCACGACCCTCATTTACTTTTCCAGCATGACTACAAGCAATCAATACCCCGACAAAAGTAATCTCATTGGGCCTAAACTTCATGTTCCTCATCTCCTCAAAAAGAGAAATGGATTTGTCCATATAACCATTAAAAGCCAATCCTACAATTATAGCGTTCCATGAGGATGCATCCTTTCCTCTCATACAATAAAACACATCAAGCGCTTTCTCAATGTTTCCGCATTTGGCATACATGTCAATAAGTGAATTTCCAAGAAAAATGCTCAACACTCCCTCACCCATCTCCATAATGGAGCTATGAATCCTCTCTCCGACATCCAAAGCTCCTAAATTTGCACAAGCCGACAAAAGGCTCAACATAGTCACTGCATCAGGACATTCCCCTGCACTCCTCATCTCCTCGTACATTTCTAAAGCCTTTCTATGCTCCTCGCAAAGTACATAACCCGAAATCATAGCATTCCAAGTAACAACATCTCTTTTAGGAACCAGATTAAACAACTCCCTCGCTGACTCCATCTCGCCTTGCTTCACGTAGCCTGTTATCATCACGTTCCAAGAAACCAAATCCTTTACTGGCATTTCATCAAACAGCCCCCTAGCCACATGCAATTTCCCTCTCCTAGCATACCCTGCAGTCAAAGCAGACCAAGCAACTACATCATTCCTTGCGGAACCATCAAAGAGCATGCTCGCAACACTTATATCTCCACAATTTGCGTGAAAGTAGATAAGGGCATTCCTCGCAAACTTATTCCACTCAAAGCCGTGCTTCGTAACTTTCCCATGAATCCCATTACCCATGCTAACCCACGAAAGCCTTGTGCACGCTTTAAGTACAAAAGGGAACGTGTAGTGATCCGGTCGAACGGAAAGTTTCTCCATCTGGGCGTAGAGTGAAATAGTAAGTTTAGGCTCGAAGCTCTGAGATGAGCCTCTGAGCATGGTGTTCCACATGAAAGAGTCCGGTTGAGAAATTTCGTCGAACAGTTGGTGGGCATAGTGAATGGTAGATTGCACACCAACAGCAGCGGCGTAAATGAGTTCCCTGAGAGCAGAGCGATTGGAGTTGAAGCCATTGACGATCATGGAAGCGTGGATTTGCTTTAGGGTTCGGAGATTTGTGCAGTAGCACCATAGGGACGACGATCGTTGGTGGGAAATGGAGCTCTTTGATGTGATTGTTTTTCTGATCATTTAATGCTATGCTTAACATAAGGTTAGGCTTTACCAATATGAGGTGGCCGTGGATTAACCAACATTGCTCATGTTTGGGCTTGATTTTTAAGTTTTTCAGCCCGAAGATGAAATATAAACATTAACATTTTTTTGTTACGCAAAAAGTATTAAATAAAAGTAAATAATATATTCATGAAAGAAAAAGTTAATTAAAAAAATTGTATTACGATAGTAGCTATGATGCATACATACTTCAAAATTTCAGACACGTGCTCTTTATATATTACGTGCAAGCACGTTACTAGGTTATCCCAAAAACAAATAAAAAAAATAATAACAAGAAGGAGAATGTGTTGAATACGATTAGATGACTTATTAGGCACTCTTAAGATACTGGATCAAATATTTTAACAAATAATTTCTAGATCGATTATGTTAATGACCAATTGATCTTTGTGAAATTTCAGAAAATTTTCAAAAAAAATTCAAAGATTTTGCATCTGATGTTGAAGTTATGAATAGATCTCCTTATTTGGGCATTTGTAATAAAGAGGAATTCGTTGTTCTTCATTTTAAAGTGGGATGAGAAGTTAGACTGTGTTGTTAAAAAGCACTTGATTTCTCATTCATAGATTACTATTTTCTTTTATTTTGTCTATTTCAATTTAGTTTTTATTTTCAGTTATTTCTTTTATCCTAGTATAACAAAAATTAAATTTTCTGAAATATTATTATTTCGGGAAATTAATATGAATTAAATTAAATAATCGTGCTCTATATTTTTTTCTTTTGAATCATTCTAAAATTCAAATATAATTAAATATGATATTAGTTTATTATTATAAATCTAAATTATATATAATAAATATGATTGGCCATTAGACATTAATACTTCATCAAAAGTTAAATATGTGTATAATGACCAATATTGGGCAACCACAAGTCAACCCATGGATCATGGCCTATATTATTATTGTCACTCATAAATTTATTGCATAAAACTCTCCTCTGTTATATATATAGATCATGACCCACGAACAAACATTATAATATATAGAAGCCGTTGATTCGAACTTTAATCAATATATACATAGGGTATTTATACTTACTAGCTTATTCCCGTGCTATGCACAAAATCAAATAATTTATTTCATTTTATATCAAAATAATTATAATGTGTTTTGATCACTACAATTTTTTATGCCCTGATAATTAACTTGAATACCTTTTTACAATGCTAAAATATTTGTAAATGTATAATTTAATCAAAATGAATGTTTCATATATCTTTTTCTTCATAGGATATGGACTAAGAAGATTGACAATGCTTTAACTCAATAATATGAAGGGAAAATTACTTAAACTATCCCTCAAATTTATTATAAATAAGTTTGGGAAATTACAAAATACCCATAGGTATTGGATTCCTTACATGTATCCTCTTATAATGTTAATTTATGACGCCACATGTTGAGATGTCATCATAAAAGTAATTTTTATTCGAGAAATACATATGATATTCTTTCTTTCTTTTTTCTTAAAAAAAAAAAAATCTCAATTGCCCATCATGTTTAGTGTATTTACATGACCACCCTCAAACTTTGAGAAATTACACAAAATACCTCAAAGGTATTGGATCCCCGCCTTCATCTTCTATGCGACGACATATCGATCGTGGCGAGCTGCTAGCGCCCGGAAGGCGAACGGGGAAGGGGAAGGGGAAGGGGAAGGGATGAGTTTGGGTTCTATGCGGGTGATGGAGACGTGTTGGGGGTTGGGGACGACCGGGATAGATTTTTTTCCTTCTTAAAAGATTAATGAATATATTTATTTTAAGAGATTATAAAATAAATAAATTTTCAGGTAGCAAAATAAATTTTACATTTATTGTAATTTTAAATTAGGTATATTTATTTATTCATTATCAAAATAAATATATTTTTTTATTTCATTAAACATTATAAATGGCTTTTTCATTTATTTTATCTGAATTGTATTCATAATAAATACCATTTGCACTTTTTTTCTTCTATAATCTCGTGCTATGCACAAAATGACATGAAATTATTAAAATATTCGAATTAAAAAGAATTTATAAAACGGTTACCTAATCCCGTGCTATGCACAAAATTACATTAAAATAATTTATATTAATATGAGTAATTTAAAACTCGCACATATAGGAAAAAAATACGGCATGCAGCTTTTTATTTATTTACATAAGATACGTGGTTAAGCTCAATACTTAATTTTGATAAGAATTCATAATTATTGGAACACCACATCGGCTTATTGAATTGAAGCGTGTATACAACTACGAATGAATTACTTTAGCTAGCAATATAATTTAACTACCTTAGAAAAATAATAATCAATTAATTGATATATTTTAATCGCCAATTTTTACTTATTTGTCATATTTCTGGACTTTAGGTGAAATCATAGAAAACATAAACTAAATAAAATAAATTTTAAATTTTGATTTGAGTTATCATCATCAAACAAAAGTATGAACAAAATTCACGTGAAAGTGGAGAAATGATGGAATAAATAGTAACATAAACTTTGGACAATTGAAAGTTTAAGGATAATTGATTAAGTTAGATAATTACTTGAAATTACACAAATGAAAATGTATGAAAACAATAAAGTACAATTAAAATTAATTAAAAAGAAAGAATTGCTACGATATATATATATATTTAATCCAGGCTATCGAAGGGAATTACATGTCCACATTTCTTCTTGACTCTCTTCTTGCCCTCTAATTTTCTTATGATATGCACCTGCAAATCCTCGTGTCATAAAAAAAATAGTTGTTTAAAGATAGAAAACAACCTACCAAATTTATTTTACAAAGCTTGAAGGTTATTTTTAAACGATGAAATAATTATGGAAGCAACATTTTGTGTATGAATCAATCACTGTAAAATCTCCCTTTTTCGAAGTCCATTTACATTGACAAAAATCTTAATATGTGATATGCACAAAATCTTATGTAAATAAATAAATTTCTCTTATTAAAAAAAAAAGGTTATAAAACGATAATCAGGTAACCGTTAAAAGGATCAACTTAATATTCGAATTAAAAAGAACCAAGAATTTATCAACACGGGATTTTAAGAAAAATATGTGATATTCTGATCCGAACCAAAAGTCCACGTAAATGTAATGAAATCGAATACAGGATGAGCATGCCAAGTTGAACCATTTCGGTTATTGTAATGGGATTGAACTAAATAATCAATTGCAATTCAATCTTGAGCAGATTGCTGGGTCTCGGTGGGAGTGGTGCAATTGTTATATGGTCAAATGAGGGAGTAACTTTTCAAAATAAGAGGAGGTGGCCCACTTTTTTGGACTGACTTAAAAAATAATCAATCAAACCAAACATGTGATATATGCATAATTGTACACCAAAAAAAAAAAAAAAAAAGATATATGCATAATTAATTTTTTAATTTTGATTTAATGTGAAAATCGAACGCACCCTATACGTAACAAGTAACAACCTTGGACAAATCAAATACCAGATGAACTTGTTATTTAGCTTTTGTTCGTTTTTCAACTGTTGATATATTCTTGGCCACATTAAGCGATACGTCCTAGCCCAACTTGATTTATAATTATAAACAATGATAGTGATGTTGGACCTAGCCGGTACTTATTCATATTTTTGAGATATTATTTGATACAACCATTGCATGGATGATATGGTGCAGCAAACGATTGAGATTCGATCAAACTAGTGTTTACACATCGATACATGGTGGGGAAGGAATCATGGAGACAACTTTCCTTTATATTTAGTAACTGAATTTAATTTTTTCTTTATATTAAACTGCGTCATCCATAGGGATGGAATCATGGAGACAACTTTCCTTTAAATTTAGTAACTGAATTTAATTTTTTCTTTATATTGTACTGCGTCATCCATATAACAGATGCTCCAAATAATTTTTTCATATATTGGGGACAAAATGTTCAATTTTAGCGGATGACGTATAATTATTATTTTTTTCCTATAGAGGTTTTCGTTAGTAATTGCCATGGATACTTATTTTGTATAATGGTAGTAAATTAACCTAAGGAAAATAAAAAGACAAAACGTAATAATTTAGGCCTGTGTACCGTCGACCATTGGACAATTAGCATTTAGCCCTCTCTTGCTGAAACTTATTCATCCATTAGCCCCACTTCATTGTTTAAATTCTAATAATGTCCAGCCCAATTAGAGCAATAAATTATAATCCGGGGCTACTTTATAGATATGGGCCTGAATTATAATAAAGGCCAACTAGGGAAAAGAGGACTAAAATGCCGTTGCTTAAGAAAGGAAAGTTATGGGCCTGTTTGTTTGGCATTTGGAAAAATAGTTTGGGAGAGTAGTGGAGGTTTGTGAAATAATCTCGATTTGCGTAATATTGTTTGTTTGAGTTTTGAGAGAGTGGTTTGAGAAATGGAGTAGCTGTAGGTTTTTTTGAAAGAGTTAGGTTGTAGGTGTAAGATGTGTAAGACTTTATGTCAAATCATGTTTGTTATGTGAGATAAATTGTGTAAGAGATATGTTACTTTATGTCAAATCAAAGTAGAGTTTATATAAGTTTTGTTTAGAGATAAGAAAATTGTTGTTTGTTTGGCTTTTGAGAGAGTAGTTTGAGAAAATTAATGGATGAAAATTTTATTTCAGAAAGTACAAAACATGTTTGTTTGGCATTTTCCAAACACGAAAATTTTTTGGGAAACACCAAACAAACAGGCCCTATGTATTTAGTGATAAAATATTAAGTAATAATATGTACATTGTCACTACTTACATGTATTTTTTAGTAACAAAAACATTATTCTTTTTACGTTGACAGTGGTAAGAAGTGCAATAGTAAAATATTTTTAAGTTGTCAACATAAAATCTAAACAAATTTTGGTCAAAATGTCCAACAATGACATGGCAGTCGAACATTTAAAATATTAAATATTTATCAAATTACTTAAGTACCCATCACTTAATATCATTGCAAATTTCTCTCTTTCACTAATCCTGCATTTTTTTCCCTCCATCCAAACTCCAACCACCATTCTCAGCCTCCACCAATCACCTCAACCCCTTCCTTCCCACACAATTGTCCACGCCGTTGATGCTCGCGACGACATATTATTAGTTATTTCGGAAATTTGTAATCCAAACCCAATACAAAATATCATTGTTGGATTTTGTAATCTAATTTTTGGACTGATTTACAAAATTTCGGTTTACTTTCGAATTAGGGTTTTCTTCTTATCTTTCTCATCCCTTCTCATAGTAAGGTAGATTTATAAAATTTACAGCTATGAACAATTAATGTTTTCAGAACCGAACCGGACAAGGAATTTACTAGTTAATTATCATAAACTAATCTATAAATAAATTAGGTTACAAAAAATCTATATTTATGAATTTATATTCTAAAAATTACGAAAAAATTTGATGTAGCCCAAGTGGCTTTATTCCCTTACCTATTCCAAGAGGTCAGATATTCAAATCCCTCATTCTGCAAATTTTATTAAAATATTTTTATCATTTAAGAAATTAAAAAAAAAATCAAGAACCGTGATCCAAACCGACCCACCGGACTGGAAAATGGGCATGGTCAATATTAATTTATGAGTTACCCATAGCTTTATAACTGTAAATTTTACAAACCTTCTACTTTGAGAAGGGAAGAGAAGGATAAGAAGAAAACACTAATTCGGAAATGAACCCTTGTAGTTCGATGAAACCTGCACTGATCCCTATTATTTCTTCTACAAAGAAAACCCTTGTATATAATAGAATGTTGCACGAAATCCTTTTTCCATTCATAGTAACGAATAATGTTTCTCATTCGAGTTTTACTAGAATAAAATTCAATTTTCATTAATTTAAATTTAAAATTACCAAATTACCCCAAATTACAAAAAAAATTACCTCCTTCATTTACCCCCAACCGCCCACTCCGTTCATTCCCCACCCCAACTGAATCCAGACCGCCGGTGATATGGATTCAATTGTAAAACCATGGCTTAAAATTTTCTTCTTTTTCGTCGAATATATCGATACGTTTCTGTTTTTGAATCAATCGAAACGAAAATAGGTGTATTTTTGAAACTCTATATTTGCCTTGGAACTTTCTTTTTCTTCTTAATTAATTTAGTAACTTTTTTCATAATTTTTCCTAGTAGTTCCGAAACGTTTTTGGAAATTTGTCCTATATTGAGCTGACCGAAACATATATACATCGAAAACGAAACTTTGATCCATGTGTAAAACAAAGAGTTCAAGAAAGTACAAGCTTCTGAAATCTGCATTAATAGCACAATCATTTTCAGAAAAATGCCATAATTGCAAAATTACTTAAAAAATTACCATCTTGAATTTGCACTCATGAATGGGAAATCGATCCGGATGAGTTACCCAAACATCGGGGGTGGGTAGTGCTGGCGGATGGGTTGGGGTAACTGTTTTGTTTTATTTTATTTTACTCTGAAATATATATATATATATTAATTAGCTATTAATCCAATTTTGTAAATGAGTCGATCATTATCTAATAGTTGCTGACATCTTGATTGAACTGATTATTTTAACGAAACGGCATAAAATATATTGAGAAACAAAATTGAACTAACTTCCCTTTCAATTTTAAGAGATAGAACAAATAATGTCACGTCTCAATTAATTATCCTATCTCTTTGCTGGATAATTAATAGTAACCGCGGGAAAGATATTAATAGCCTGTCAGAATTAATAGAATGTTTACTAACCTTATATATCAATTGGCTTCATCTTTCTTCTTTTGGTTTCTGGTGGGAAAAGTATGTATCTAATATTACTAATTACGACACAATATTTTTTTTAAAGAAATTACGAAATATTTAAAGTAACAAGCAACAAGTCACCTCATATTTATTTCTCCATGTTTTAATTCTTTTCTGAATCACTAAACAAGAAAATGATCAGGAATTTTAATATGTATAAATATCAATATATATTTAATTTTTTGCGGTTATTCTTCCTATATTATGTTTATGTTTATAAAAGAAAGTTGATGTATTTTTTGTACAAAGAAGTTGATATAATTTTAGGGATAATTACATCGACCTTCCCTGAGGTTTGTCCAATCCCTTCGCAATTTCATAATAACATCCACCTCCCCCCACGTTTGAAACACCTTACAAAATGATGTGAAATGACCATATTGTCCTCGTCAGTTTTAATTAAAAAAAATATATATTAACAAAATATCCTATTTACCCTTGCAATGGATAATTACATCGACCTCGCCTTAGATTTGGGCTAATTATTACCCAATCCCCGCGAAATTTCATAATTACATCCACCTCCCCCCACATTTGAAACATCTTACAAAATGATGTGAAATGATATTCAAAATTACAATATTACCCTTGCAATGATACACAAAATTATAATACTACCCTTGCAAAAATTAATTTTATACATAAAAAAAAGACTCTTACCCTAACCCCCCACCCCACCTCCACTGACCCAACCCCGCAAATATCCTCCTAGGCCATGTCGTCAGCCTGGTTCGAACCCTAGGCCTACCAGGCTGGCAGCGCGGCCTGGGAGGAGATTTGCGGGGTTGGGAACGTCGGGTGAGGGGTTGGGGACCGGCGGGTGCGGGGTTGGGGTTGGGGTTGGGGTTGGGCTGGGGGGTTCAGAGATGGTGAGGGTTTTTTTTTTTTTTAAAAAAATTATATTAAAATAGTTTATTGATTTTTTAATATTAGTATTTTTATATAAATAAGATATGATTTTAATATTAATGTATTTAAGTAAGAAATATCAAAACATAAATTATGATTTTATAATAACTATTTTATTACATCGAGTATTTTTTTTTTTTGTAAAAAAATTATTGATTTTAGAATAACTATTTTAGTTAAAAGTTTAAGAATTTTTTTTAGTAAACATGTATTTTTATAATGTCTAACACTTACTGTTCAAGTTTTTCTTCTTCTCATGATTAAACGTAATTCATTAATTTACCTTGTACTTTAATTATGAAAAAAATTAAAATTATTAAACTTACGGGCTAAATGTTAAAGTTGAATGTATATACATTTTTTATTTATGTTCTACAAAGTTTTTTCTTATAATTAAACATAATTTATTTACTTTTAATTGTAAAAGCATTATGAAAAAAATTTGGAAAAATCATTGATGTGTTATTATATTTTTATTTTAAGAATACATATACACTACTATTAAAATTCATTTATTATTTTAAATCTAATTCATTCATTTATTCTTTTACTTTAATTAGGAAAAAAAATTGAAATTATTAAAATTACGGGTTAAATGTGAAGTTGAATGTATTCACATTTTTATTTATGTTCTACAATGTTTTTTTTCTTATAATTAACCATAATTTATTTATTTTTCCTTATACTTTAATTGTAGAAGCATTATGAAAAAAATTGAAAAAAAACGTTGATGTGTTATTATATTTTTATTTAAGAATACATATACACTAATAAACTAATAATAAGTTTCATGTAAATTTATAACATTTGAACCCATACTTATACATATACATTGCAAAGAAACCCATCCTATGTACCAAACATAACAAGGGTATAATTGTCCAACAAAATAGCTACAGTAACCTCAAGGGTAAAATAAGAAGTTCAATCAAAATTCGGCGATGACGTCATCAAAATGTAAGGTTTTCGAAACGTCGGGGGAGGTGGATGTAATTATAAATTTGTGAGGGGATTGAACAATAATTACCCCCAAACCTTAGGGAAGATCACTGTAATTATCCCTGCTAATGTTGATGTATTTTTTGTACAAAAAAGTTGATATAATTTTAATTAGCAAAAAACTTCATGTGATTCATCAATATTAAAGCGTACTTCACAATAATATATTTTACCCTAAAAAATATAAGTAACCTACAAATTACTCACAGAGAAATAATTTAAAAGCAAAAACGATAATGTGATTTCATCCGTAGAGTGAAATCTTGATAGCACGCAAGTGTAAATCACTATTTCTTTTTTTCTTTTATTGAATAATATTAGAACTATAACGCTTTGATATTGAGTAGGATCAAATAATTCCGTCCAAATTTGACTCCATTTATATCTGGTTGAATATATATATTGCTCGGAACTTAAGTTTTAGTGTCCATCGATCAGATTCTCCATTTTCAAAATTCTGCATAACATATTTTTCTACAACAATTATGTTAATTTCATTCTTTTTTCTTCTAGAAAAGATGTTAATTTCATTAACCACTTAAATCAAATATTACAACTTTGAGAATAGGATCACGGATTTAACTTCTGACACATTTAACCATTTAATTTGAATGATTTAACATATAACTTTGAAGAATAATGGTATTGGTAATAAGGTATCAAAGTTAATCCATGTTGTTAGATGTAAAAATGCATAAAAATGAAATTATGAATGACATATTAATTCATGTGTTATTAAACTGGTTGTAAAATTACACTGTCGGACATCAACAATGTTACTCAAACCAGCAAATTCAGGAAAATGCTTCGCCCTTGAAGCAACGAATACTTGATTGGATACAACACAAGAAAGGCTTACATGAGTAAAATGTCTTTCCTTTCCCATTTCGGGTCACACTTCAGAGTGTCCAATCTTGATTTTCAATCTATTTGAGATATTTAGTCTAATATACATTGCAACTCATCTCTACACTGAAAAAAAAAAAAAAAAAAAAAAAAAAAAAGACCTCCCTCTAATCTCTGAAAATCCATTTTGCAATCAGTCCAAACGCAGCCATACGTTATAATTTAAAAGATGAAAATAGCTCACGTGGTGTAATATTCTGACAAGACTTTTACTGGTTTTATTAAATAAGGGAAGTTAAGGCTCTGTTTGGACCATACGAATGAGACTGGGATGCTGTAGCTAGGCACCAATGTCAGAGAATTTAAAGGCTGAGGGCCCATTAGTCCTTCCAAATTTAATATATTTGGGCATCCCATTAGCACACTGGTATCTGGGGTAACATTTTGTATGTGGGCCATTTTTGTCATTTCCTCACACCAAATCAATTTGGACTGATGCATATACGTTTATAAGCCCACAGGCCCACTGAAATAACTACGCTTTTCGTCTAAGACTTCCAGAAGGACCCTAAATCCAGAATAAGTATTACCGTTCGGATCGAAGAATGCATTAAGAGTAAGTACTTTTCAATATGATGTCTTCGGTAGAATTTGAAAGCTAACGAAAGGTTGATTCATTCAATTGGTAAAAGTCATTTTTTTTTGGCTTTGCCAAGTGTATCTATGTATTAGACGCGACTTAATTCATTTCGAGATGTGTTAGTTATATTATGTGAAAAATTTTCATAACAAAAATTTGAATATGAGTTCGCACAATATAATGATTAGTTCGTTCAACTGAGCCAATTATATGCTAATAAAAATCAAATTACTTATTTGTAACGAACCAATCGACACGCAATTATCATAATTTTCAAGAAGGATTCCCTACTTAATAGTAGTTGACTTCAGTTGACTGTATGATTACATTAGAATACTTATTTAATACAGTAGACCGAAAATCAATAGCATAAAACTAACAAATATTCACATTTTTTCTTTTACAATTTGAAATCACGACTTCTTCACCCACTTAGACAATTTAAATGTCCGATTTTTGGAGATGTATTTAGGACTGGACGCGGATCGGGTATTTCGGGTCAGGTATCCGATCCGGCGGGTATTGAATTTTCACACTCAAAACTCGACCCGATCTGGCGGGTACCCAAAATTCGGGTATTTTGGGTTTTGAGTTTCGGGTACCCGAAATTTCACTTTTTTTTTTAATATATATATATATTAGTACAAGAAATCTTATTTTTTTATACATATATGTATGTAAAATTGTAAAATAAATGAATTTAAACATTGAATTGTACACTATAACTTCAAAACAAACACAACACAAATGTCTCAAGGCTTCAACAATAGATTCCTAAACAAAACACAACATACAAGTCTTAAGTCTTCAACATTCAATAATATTACAATCAAACTTAATTCAAGCATCAAAATATCACAATCAAATTAAAAGTTATAATAGACACAAAATAATAAATTGGGTCAATTTTTTTTTATATTCAATACCCGAACGGGTCCCGAAATACCCGTTCGGGTGTAAATATAATACCCAAAACCCGACCCGAAAATATATTTCGGCCCGAACCCGAAATGTCAAAAAACCCGTTTTTCAATCCCAAATGAAAAATACCCGATCGGGTCGGGAAGGGTCCCAAAAAACCCGACCCAAAAGCCCAGCCGTATCATGTATTAACAACCCTAATATTGTTGAGTCATCAAGTCCTTTTTCTCTTTTTCTTTTTCTTTTTGTTGGGGTTTGGTTTGGAGGTTTTGAAAGATACTCTTTCCGTTTTATTTTAATAATCACATTTGCAAACTTTTTATTTTTCAAATTAGTTGTTACATTTGATTCCCAATGCCCTTTTTTTAATTTTACCTTTTCTTATTTTTAGGCTTACACAATGTACATAAAGATTAATAACATTAATTAAAATAGTCATTAAAAGAGTATTTTTGACATTTTATTTTAGAAAAATAACTAATTATATAATTTCTTAATCTGTGTGAAAATATAAAATGTGACAATAGAAATGAAATAGAGAAATTCATCTCCGGCCCCCGTGAAAGGGTAAATTAAGTGATCATGAAAGTCTACTTCAATTAATCACCACTATAAAATTAATTAAATATTGCAAGAGAATTAAGTAATTTTCAGCCCCCCACAAAGAGCAAGTGATGTGGGATTAACACTTGACAAGAAATGAATAGCACTAAAAATTAAAGAGAGGGCCATCATAAATTAATGGACGATTAAATGTAGGAGGAAGTTCACCGCAAATGAAGAAAGATTTAGTAGCCACACACTTTTCCATTTCTTATATCACATCAAAATCCAATAAATTGTGAAGCCTCAATATAAAGAAACATGATTTTGTATGCTGGGACAATTAGGGTGTATGTCATTTGGCCAAAATCCATTCAAATGAGTTTTCGACAACCCATAAAATCATCAAAAACCTATTCAGAAATTCACACTCTCAAACTCTTCAAACCTATAAAATATTGATTTGACACCTACCACCTACTTTTTCTCCTAAATCTCACTAAAAAAACATTAATTTGATACATACCACCTATTTTTTCTCCCAAATCTCACAAAAAAATATATTGATTTGACACTTACCACCTACTTTTTTTCTTGAATCCCAATATCCAAACCCTTTCAATTTATTCAAACCACAAAACTCATCCAAATGAGGTCTCAAAGATTTCATCGAAACCAACAAAACCATTTTTTTTAAACCGAGACCCGCGAAACCGAGCCAAAATCCATCCAAATAGAAATATTCTAATTTTGACAAGAGAAAAATCAGAATACATGCATGTATCATGTAACACTCGTAAACAGTGCGAAGTATTAAAGATATTTGATCAAATAAAATAATTGGTTGGACTTAATTTGGTCGAGATAAAATCGGTTCTTTGATTGATAAGATATTTCATGTTCTATATTTACATGATTTGTCGTCCTAATTCAATTTATACTCGTCTCACTAATCTTAACACATTATAACCAAAAAAAATTATGATCGTGCTTGGTACGAATCAATTCATAACTTCTGACATCCATTTTGCTAGCTCTGGTCGTACTAAAAAGTAAAGGTGTATGTGGATGGGTTTTGACCCGGTATTACGGGTTTCGCGAAACCGAGTCAAAACCCTTTCAAATGAGTTTTCGCCAAACCCATAAAACCATCAGAAACCTATTCAGAAACTCACACTCAAACTCTTCAAGCCTATAAAATATTAATTTGACACATAACACCTATTTTTTCTCCAAATATCACTAAAAAAGACATTGATTTGACACCTACCACCTACTTTTTCCCTAAACTCCAACATCCAAATTCAATTCAAGTAGGGTTTCAACATATTCAAACCACAAAACCCAACCGCCAAAACTCATCCAAATAGACCCTAACTGTTTGATCTTTTCTTGCTAATTTTGGTACACTTATACTCGGTCTTAAATCAAGAGGCACTTTTAAAATCAAGTTTTTATACCTCTCGAAATAACATTTTTTCTTAACATCAACAAATTAAAAAATAATTTTATTTCAACGTTAAACGAAATTTGTCACATGCGCGTCAATCAAAGGGCAAATTTGAAAAAAAAAAAAAAAAGAAGAATCATGGGCAAAATGTGAGCTAATAAATTAGTATGCTGAGAATTTACAGCGTTAAAATTAAATTTCTCGAACTATTCACATTTGTCAAAACCTACCCTGTAGTCAAAATGTACCAAAAAGACCAACTTAAAATGTATCAGTTGGTCACTTAAATGCCAAATCGTAAATAAATAATTTAGAGCAATACGTGCCATCATTTGAAAGGTAAAATAAAAGACATTAATAAGTAATTAATGGGTAAAAAAGGTGTCGTCTCCGAATTATTTGATAATTATTGATCAAACTTATAAATAGTCTGTCATGTTGAATACGTTGCAGTACTTAGGCTAATTATTTATGATTGTTTATGAAAACTTACATAACCCTTAACAAAAATTACATAATTTATTAGGTAACCATGATTCCCCGTTCATATAAGTCACTTATAAAGATATAAATCACTAGATAGAACATGACATTTTTAAATTTAAGAGTATTATGCAAAATCATAATACGCGGAGTAATATGCAAAAATATCCTCAGTAATTTTTCTAATTGAAAGAATACGCGTTGTGTTATTTTTATTTGCAAAACCCCCATCTGTTAATAATTCAAATGCATTTTTAACTCTCTTTTGGGCCGCAATGTACTTCACTTGCTGTAATAACGAATATTCTTCTCGATATGTGGAGGTAGTGACAATAATACCCTAGAATGTTATTTATTTCTAGAATAAAATGCAAAAATATCATTGTTCACCCCTTTCAGTGAACTACAAATTTTTAAATGGGTGCGATGAGCTAGTAAAATACCAAGTAAGGGGTTTATTATTAATAAAAGGTTAATTAGGAAGGGGGGGGGGGGGGGGGGGGAGTCCTCATAAATTTAAAATCGGGGATTTTTTTTGTCTATTAGGATAACTCATGCCGTGTTTTTGCATTTCACTTTGAAATTTACTATCACAATTTCTAAAGTCAATGGACCATCCTAAATAATTAAAGAACATAAATGTGTTCAACCGCTTATAACAAACCAAACCAAACCAATTGTCATTTAGACCAATCAATTAAAACATCTTTACTGTCATGTTGCATAGTTAATTAAAGTTATCTAATAGTTGATATGTGTCTTTGATTTGGGTTGTAATCACTTTTCCACTATTAGTTTACAAATGTCCTAGTCAACTTACATTCTAAACTTCCAATAAGACATCCACAAATACCAATTTCAAAGAAAAAGGCTCATTTGGGGACTTGGTTTTCATGAAATAATGAAATGCTACAACACACGTGAGGACAATCCATATATATTATATGTGACCAAAAAATAATGATATAATAACATTGTAATAAACCTTCAAGAAACAAATTATAAGAGTAAAATGCAGAAACACCCCTATATATGTTAATTTTAATAGGCAGAACTAATCATGTGTTACTTTTATTAACAAAAATCTTATTCGTTTACATGTCAAGTACATTTACCTTCTCCGAGATCGTACTGTGTTTTACTCGCTCTAAGTGCGTTTATTGTGAAAAAGTCAAATATACCCCTTGAGACAAATAAGCATGTTCAATAAATATGGTTGACGCATTCAAAACTTTACGAAGACAGTGAAAAGTTATTTATAAATTTTGCCTTAAATTGCTATAAAGCTAAAGGTATCCAACAAATATAACACAAGGTCTCTTATCACCCAAAAGTACCAAAACAAAAAATTAAATACCTCCATCTCATATTTTCCTCAGTCCTGTCTTTCCCTGCTAGCCCATCTCCCTCCTTATTTACTTTACTAGTCTTTTCTCCACTCCCTCCACTTCAACAAAATTAAATTCGACTAATTTCGCTCGATGGGTCGATCTCCGTGTTGCGATAAAATCGGGTTGAAAAAAGGGCCTTGGACGCCCGAAGAAGATCAGAAACTATTGGCTTATATTGAAGAACATGGTCATGGAAGTTGGCGCGCCTTACCCATCAAAGCTGGTGAATTTTTTTTACACAAAATTTGATTTTATAATTAGTGTATTTAATATTATAAAATAATATGAATTGCATGTTTTTGTGTACATATATATATATATATAGGGCTGCAGAGATGTGGCAAGAGTTGTAGATTGAGGTGGACTAATTATTTGAGACCTGATATCAAAAGAGGCAAATTCAGTTTACAAGAGGAACAAACCATCATTCAGCTACATGCTCTCTTAGGAAACAGGTAATTTTTTTTTTTTACTTTTTCTAAAGTTTGTCAATTTTCTTCTTTTGGTATATGTTTATTAAATTTGAGTATATATAATGTGACAGAATTATAAAAAATTTATTGAACAAAATGCTAATATAATTTTTCTTCCTCTACATACCATTAACATTAAGGGTCCATAAGGATTTAGTCTGCCTCAGGTTCCAATAATTTTTTATCTAAACGGGTAAAACGCCGTCGGTTAATATTTAGTCTTAAGTCAAGTCCAAATGTAGTTGCAGCCCATCTATCAAAACCTAATAAAACTAGATCTCAACATGTTAATGCTTTGATAACTACCACTTATTTTTCTTTAAAAGTTTTTGATTTGACACTTATTATTTATTTTATTTTTTCTTAACTTCCAAATTCAGTCATTTATCAAAATTCTAAATCAACAAAATCGAAACAAAATCGAGACAACACACTCATTTATATGTACCTAATTTGTTGTTGAACTATAAAAAAGTGGATATTTTGGGCCTGTTTGTTTGGCGTTTGGGAAAGTAGTTTGGGAGAGTAGTGGAGGTTTGTGAAATAATCTCGATTTGCGTAATATTGTTTGTTTGGGTTTTGAGAGAGTGGTTTGAGAAATAAAGTAGGTGTAGGTTTTTTTGGAAGAGTTGGGTTGTAGGTGTAAGATGTGTAAGACTTTATGTCACGTCATGTTTGTTATGTGAGATAAATTGTGTAAGAGATAGGTTACTTTATGTCAAATCAAAGTAGAGTTTGTATAGGTTTTGTTTAGAGATAAGAAAATTGTTGTTTGTTTGGCTTTTGAGAAAGTAGTTTGAGAAAATTAATGGATGAAAAATTTATTTCGGAAAATAGAAAACATGTTTGTTTGGCATTTCCCAAACACGAAAAAATTCTGGGAAACGCCAAACAAACAGGCCCAAAGCTTTTGTCAGAGGTTATAGGGTCAGTATCAGCATTTACTGGCCTCCATAAACTGTTGCCGGCCTTTTTTTTTTTTTTAATCTGTTTTAAAGTAGGAGTAATATATATCCAATCTGCATTTCAAGAATTACTCGATCCGTCAACATTCTAAACCAAATTTTTGTAGTTTATATATAATATAATATTATTATAAAATTTCAGACGTCAATTTTTGTAGTTTACTTTTACTGTTTTACATAGAAGAAGAGGCCAATTCTTGTCTTTTTGAACTATAAAACAAGGGTGCTGATCATTAAACGGTGTCGTGTTTTGTGTTTGTACATGATTATCTTGTTCCTAGGTGGTCGGCCATAGCAACTCATTTGCCGAAAAGAACAGACAATGAGATAAAAAATTATTGGAACACTCATTTGAAGAAAAGATTGGCTAAAATGGGTATTGACCCGGTTACCCACAAGCCCAAAAACGATTCCGTTTTAACCAGTACGGATGGCGGCCAATCCAAGAACGCGGCTAATCTGAGCCATATGGCTCAATGGGAGAGCGCTCGGCTTGAAGCTGAAGCCAGATTGGTCAGACAGTCAAAACTCATATCAGCCTCCTCTAATTCATTTCAGGTCTGAGATTTAATAAAATTATATTTATTCTAAGAGAGAAAAAACACTTTTGATAACAAATTTTAGTCCAAGAAATATATTTCATACCATGATTCACATTTTCTTGACATATTTAGTTTTTCTGATCAATTTTCGGACGAAATTCAGCATGTGTCCGTTAAGTTAATAATGGTGGGTCTTTAAAACCCGTGCATGTTTTCCCTCACATTGTCAACTTAAAGGGCACGTGCTGAGTTTCATCCTAAAATTGACGACAAAACTAAATATGTCAAGAGGATGTGAATCATGGTATAAAATGTATTTTTTCGAAAAGTTTGATACCAAATGTGTTTTTTTTACTAAAGTTTGGCATCAAAAGTATTTCTCCTCTAATACTACATGGACAATCATCAACTTTTGAGCTAGCTTTTGAGATTGAGTTAGACCCGGGATATTTAAGTCGACTTAACTGAATACATAATTTAATAACTATTCAAACATTATAGGGTGTCTTTGTAATTTTATCAAATTTCAGGGGTGTAATGCAATTTTCCCTTTTTCTAATTAATTTTGTTACTATTCTACTTCACACACAGGCCCAGAAGCCCGAGTTCGCAACAACTTCTAGCTCGATCCAAAAGCCCGTAGGCCCGGCCCGGTGCCTCGACGTGTTGAAAGCATGGAACGGCTGGGGGAACGCAACCGAAGCCGCTAATGCGAGTGTTTCCGTGGCGGGAATAGGCGGTGAATTGGGATCGCCGACGTCGACGCTCAGCTCCTCCGTGTGTGACGGCGGAACTATGAAAGAAGATTGGAAACAGCAGCTGCAGGTACCGTTCTCGACCGAGGACTTGCTCGACACGTCGTCGTTTCAATCGACATGGGCTACGGAATCAGTGACGGGGAATTGTTCTGAACACGTTCCTAGTGGGAATTTCGTGGAAAAGTTTACGGACTTATTGCTGAATAATTCTTCGGCGGATCGGCGATCGGAAGACGGCGGAGAGTCAGATAACGGCGGCGGAAGTGATTATTATGAAAATAACAAGAATTATTGGGATAACATTCTTAATCTGGTCAATTCTTCACCTCCCGATTCACCAATCTTTTGAAAATAATTGGGAAATTAATTAAGTCAGAGTCTATTTTTTATTTTATTTTTCTTGATAATTATAGAACTGGTTTTCTTATGTGAATTCTTAGTTTTTGGGCAAACAGTAAAAGCACCCATATGTTCTTCAATAATTTGTCATCAAGAATAAAACATTATTTATGTATATAATTTTTATTTATTTATTATCTAATTTGAATCTTTAACCAGTGAGATTAACCTAGATTCATATCCGACTCATCGAACTTTTACTCTAATAGAAATCCTAATAAATTGCGCCAATTTAGATCGGATTTGAATTAAAATCTAGTCGTTCGACAACCCTAGTTAACACTTTATGTCGCATATAGAGAATCAACATGATACTATTGTCTTTAGTTAATGAATTAAAGTGATGATTAAGACACTTTTAGTGGACGTCTTTTTGCATAATGACATTTATATTATTGTAGGGCAAACTTAATTAATGATTGTGAATCATAAAATTGACATGAAAAATTCTTGAATAGATCGGGTCTACGAAAAATTTCTTAGACCACGTGGCTAAACTGCATAATAATCTTAATTGTAATTTTACAATGCATGTTTTGGTGTATTTGTTAGCCACGAGGTCTAGAAAATTCTCCTAGACCCGATCTAGTCAAGAATGTCTCAGTTGACATTGCCCTCCGAGACATGCATATACAACGGTTTTGCTAAGCAAATTTATACTCCCTCCATTTTATATTAATTGGCACACTATCATTTTCACTCAGATTAAGAAATTAAATAATTAGTCACTTTTCTAAGATAAAATGTCAAAGATATCCTTTTAATGATTGTTTTAATTAATATCATTAATACTTGTGCACTCTGTTTTATTGTGTAAAATTAGAAGAAAGGGTAAAATTTGAAAAAGATTCATCATCATCGGAAAACCAAATGTGATAAGTACTTTGAAACATGAAAATTTTGCAAATGTGTCAATTAATTTGAAACGAAGTGATTGGTCATTAGTAGTAATCGAGTTGTTTCTTTGGTCCTGCTCCATGGTTCTCTGCTAATGAGAAATTAATTAATATGATAAGTTAACATATCACTTGTATAAATACTCCGGTTCATTGAACATATGATCTCTAGGTTTTGGGGCTTCAATTTTGCAAGGCTACGACCTCATTGGCATTAAGTGGCTCACTTTAGAGTTATAGATTGATTTTTATTTATTTTAACAAAGAGGGAAAAACACTTTTGATACCAAACTTTATTCCAAAAAACACATTTGGTACCAAGCTTTTTCAAAAAACACATTACATACCATGATTCACAAAATCTTGACACATTAAGTTTTGCCGTCCATTTTCGGACGAAATTCAGCACATGCCGCTCATGTCCCCGTTAAATTGACAATGGGATGGAGAATATGCACGGGTTTTAAAGACCCACACATGAACGACACGTGCTAAATTTCGTCTGAAAATTGACGGCAAAACTAAATGTGTCAAGATTGTGTGAATTATGGTATGTAATATGTTTTTTGAAAAAGCTAGGTACCAAATATGTTTTTTGGACTAAAGTTTGGTATCAAAAGTGTTTTTCATCCCTCTTTTAACAAATATCAACTTTTATGATAATCATATAACATTAATAGTTTAATCAGTTTGGAAGTTAGGATATTTAACAAGGAGACAATTTCACTTTTGGTACCACATTTTACTTTACTTTAAAGATTTGGTACAATAATTATTTCGACCGACACATTTGGTACCATTATTTGACGGGACGTTACACATTTAATATTTTCGTCAAATTAATGACGGAATTGAACACGTGAGGAGCACGTGCCCGTCAAATTTTACGAAATTGATGAAAAAATTGTAGAATTTGTCCTATAATTAAAGATTGCTGGCAAAGTTTGCCCCACATATATTTTATGGTCGACAAATTTACCCCACAATTTGAAGCATTACAGCCATAATTGCAAAAATAGTTAAATTATTAATCCTATTTAATAAATTTTATATATTATTATTAAATTTCTTAAAATAATTAGATTATATATATAATATTAGATATCTTAAACTCATGAGATTTTATATAATAATATATAAATTAAATAATATTTTATATAAAACCTGCAAAAAATATTTTTTAAATTATATAAATATTATTAATCCTATTTAATAAATTTTACGTATCATTAATTCTTGTTATATTCCACGGTTCTGTTTTTTTTAAATTATCAATGTTTATTTAATTAAGATATATATATGTACTATATATAAAATCTAATTAGTTTAAGATGTATAATAATAATTTTTTTTTAATTAAATAGGATTACTAATATTTATATAATTTAAAAAAATCTTTTTTCATATTTTATATAAAATATTATTTAATTTATATATTATTAATTAGGATTAATAATTTAACTATTTTTGCAGTCGTAATTGAAATGCTTCAAATTTGTGTATTGTGGGGTAAATTTATCAACAAAAAAATATATGGGTTAAATATTGACAATAATCTTTAATTATAGGACCAATTCTACAATTTTTTAATCAATTCCGTCATTAATTTGACGTAAGTATGAAATGTGTAACGTCCTGTCAAATAATGATACCAAATATATCGGACGAAATAATTATAATACAAAATCCTTAAAATAAAATAAATTATGGTACCAAAATTAAAATTCCCTCGTTTACAAATTCTCGAAAACATATACAACAGTCATGTCATCATTACTCATTTCAGCAATCGTGAATGACTCAATAATTCAAGTCCACATGCAACGACTCCATAGACCTTGTATGTATGATCTTTAAGGGAACGTACGTTATATGTCAATGTGTGTGGCAAAACATAATTAATAAGACAAAGTCCTAACATATCATGAGTTGTCACAATCTTCATCCCGATATTGAATTACCACATCCAGCATCATAGTTAAATGTTATGTAAGGAAATCATGCATTGACTACGAGATTTTATTCGAATTAAAAAATGACATTAAATATTTGAGATACTATATAATTTCCCATTAAATTCAGCACATGCTTTGGTGTTTTAATATACATATATTTGATTTTCCAATGATATTAATTAGGTTTTTGAACTGGCAAAATTCACTTTGAGGTCCTGTCGAGCACATAACATGAGCACTTCTTTTTGCAGGGATTCAAACTTAAATTCGCCACATTATGAGACCAACACGTAATTGGTCTAGTTTCATGTTTGAATCCTTGGTGGAATGTGTCCCATGCGACTCAACTTGGGACCAATGCACCCAGGTCGGCGGCATGGGATTGATGATCTCGGGTTGCTATTGGGGGTTGGGGTGGGGGGAGGGGGGGCAGGTGTTACGGATTCTTTTTAAAATAAAATAAAATTTAAGGGTATTCTGGAAACACATGAGTGAGAGACACTCGTCTGTACTTTGGACAAAAAAGAGATTTTGTGCAATAATTTATAAAACACAAGAGGAATCCTTATTCAAAAAAAAATAACACATGCATGCTTGCCAAAACACGGATGAGTATAATATTTTTTCCCGATCGAATACGATTAGATTATCAGAAAAAGGAAATTCCTTTCTCACTTAATGAATTATTTATGAAGCCAGGCTGTAAGGAAAGCTGACTAGAGTGAAATATCACCAAAATTTGATTATCAAAATAAAGATTTCACCACCTTTTTATTTACGTAAGCATTTACTTTCAATTTATTGGATCACGTACATGGCTATCAATATTTCCATTTCTTCAATTTATTAGTAGGACATGCAGTTTTAGGACTCTCAATTGAGCAAGTCTAACCGAGGCCTGATGGCTCTGGTCAACTATATTCAATTCGAGTTTAATTAAATGTAAGTCGAATTAAAATTTAAGCCTTTTTAAGGTTTCATAAAATTTATGATTTGAGCGTAAGCCTAACTATTGAGGCTCAAATTGAATAAAGCCCATTATATTTCATTAGAACAACGTTTTAAATATTTCACATATTAACATGTTATGTGAAATAAAATGATTATTAATCTTATTGATGTCATGGTGAGAAAACTAGAAGAAAATTGTGTTCTAATAGGCTAATGTTTAGTTCTGTGTAAGTTTGCTAAGGTTTGGCACATAACTTGTTAAACATTAAATTTAACATGGATACAAAGATTTGTCACTCTAATTCATTGATCAAATTGTTTTTTAAAACTTTGGTCAAAATGATAATCTATTAGAATAGTTTCGGAATTTCATAAATTGTTAGATATTAGGAAATTAATTTCACGTCAGCTTCCTCTTTGTTTATGTATTGAATGTTTGCTGTAAGGATTTTTCATTTAATAGGTCGAGCCAATAATAGTATGCAACTTTATTTAATTTCTGCCTATTGTATGTGAGCAATGTCATACTCTTATTTGTTTGGTCCACGTCCAAGGTCATAAATGTGTTAAAAGTTGTACAGATTTAAAATAATTGAGAAAAGGTATACGTGTGCTAACTTATGACCTCAAATATTAGAATTTTTTGGACTTTTTGGTTTTATTAAAATGTAATCTTATTGTGGTCCAGCCCAATTATCTCAATGAATTTCAAATTAATTCTTTCAATATATTAAATTTCAAAAGATAGTTTTTGTTATTGGAATGACAAAATGGGCCTCTACCCATTGATCAGGGCCAATCCAATTTCAACTTTTTGTTGTCTTTTCATTGGGCTCTAATTGAATCAATTAATCGAGTTAAAACATGTCAAAAAGTTGGTCTTTAATTATATAGATTAACGTAACATGCAAAACATCGATCCAATCCGAATAAGCACCAACCAATTTTCAACACAAATGTGACTACTTTTGGATCCAAAAGGAAATACTTAACATTTATTTGATCCAACACATTTCTCACACGGCCCATTATTTACCTGAAACTCATGTCCATCTCGGCCACCCATTGCCTACCTAAATTATTGAGATACATCTAAAATCAAAACATGCTATTTGATACACAGTTCAAACTCATTTAATTAAAGTTTTTTTGAACTCGATTTGTCCTACAAATAACACAAGTTTGAATAATATTTCTCGTCGATAATATTTTAAACTCAGCTCGAGCTTCGATAAATTAAAATTGAAAAAATACATGTAAAAGTATTGAACTACTTGATACTCGACTTGAGGCAGATTCTTTTGTGCTCTATATAAGTTGGAGGGTAACATCATGAACGATGTGCAACACACGCTTCCATTGATGGGTATTCTCTGGTTGGTGTGTTTAGTGGCGAGTCATCCACTCATGTGTATCGATTATCCTTGTCACAATCATGGAACCAACATCCTCCATTTCCTCGATTATACACCTTTGTGCAAGTCTATCTGAATTCATCGATGCCCTATCTCGATCAATTCATCGACTCATAACATATTTAATATCACGATTTTAAAGATCAATCCATGGATTGTCCCCTAATCCTAAGACCCAAGGACTTTCAACCGAACGCATTTAATGTATTGCATAATATAAAATAGGCCATGTATAGAAAATGCATTTTATTAATTGATAAGATTGCTTCTATAAATAATACAAATGTGAAGCCAGAATGTTAGCTTGTAGGACATTATTATATCAATATTATATCAAGCTTCTCATTCCGATAAGCATAAATCGTTGATGAATGATCAAATGAAACTGAATTTTGATTATGTTATAGTGGATAAAGTTAGCTGCACTACGAGTTTTCTCAACTTATCATTAGTAATTAACTTGGTCGAGACACATAAGTGAAGTTCTAAGTGAAATAGATCTCTATATCCTCTTCTCTTATTGATTTCCGTTCTTTGGCTTAGTTTATTTTTATTGTTATTTAGTTATTTAATCAAAACCAAACATACGTTTTCCTTTTAAGGCAAATTTACTTACACGAACATCATAGGAATTGTTAGCTTGCTCTACTCACCTTGAGTCTGGTTGTTGGAATTCAATATTTGATAGTTCTTACCATTTTATTTTACGTTTGATACGTGCACTGTGTTCACACCTTTTTTGTATGCTATATATTTTGTGTGTGTATAAAACAGGCTAACACCGGGCCGATCATGGGCCAACCCATGGGTCACAACTCACACCCTTTCTGCCACCAACACCCAAAAATAATTGCAGGTTAATATAGTGTAAATTTATGGGTGATATATTTTTATCTGAGTCTTTTTTTACGAGTATAGAGCACTCTCGATTTCTATATTCGCATCTTGAAACAATAAGACAACCTTTATTTCTAATTTCTCCTATGACTTGTCATATTTTTAGTCATGCATGGTAAAAAATAACAATTTTGATGACAATTGTTTTTATTTGTCTTTTGTGCATTTCTTGTCATTTCCATTCCATCTAATTTTTGGACCAAAAAGAAAAAATAGAGAAACAACAAAATGATATTTGGGCAAAATATTAAATTCGGCGGGTGATATAACTTATTGATGAAAAACAAATGTGCAATTAGTTTGAGAATAAATCAAAATCGACAATTAGTTTGAGATGAATTCTGCAATTTTGCCTACTTGTCCAGAGCCAACATGACAACTTAACGGCACTTCATGTAAGAGACTTTACGTCGGGATGAAATTAGGGTCAAATATTTACTTATGGGATGAAATTCGACGATGTGATATAGATTATGACGAAAATCAAAGTGGATAAGTAATTTGGGATAAGTTTTGCAAATTTGCCTCAAATATAACTTTTTGGAAAACTTTATAGTATGTTATATTGCAATAATTTTCTATTTTTACGCTGTCTTCTTATTATAAATTAAGATAATTTTTTTTAGCAAAGACTGATTATTATAATTTCATAAAAGTCAACCTTTTGAATTGTTGGTCCATGTTGCCCAATTAAGGGGCAAACCGGCAAAGAAAGAGAAATCCTTTAGCTGCATGTAGAACAGGTCATTTGAACAAGTCCTTTTTGGCTTGGGCCAAGTTAATTAGGCTAAATTTAAGTGAAATATAAAAGTAATACTAATAATAATGTGCATTTATATATTCACTCAATATTGATATTCTTGCTTTAAACTCTATTCAAACAAACCCACATACCGTTAACCGGGTACAAATGTTGTTCTTCGAAATTTATTTGCCAAAACATCACAAAATTTTTAAATAATATTGTTTCACTTTGGACCCGTTTGTGGAATCTGAATTTGGTAATCTGATTTTCAGGAATTTAATTTCCATAAATAATATTCCGTTACGACGTTTGGGTAAGATTTGGAATTTGAACAAGGAAATTAGACAAATTCATTTTCTAATGTTTGATAATAATAAGGAATGAAATTCATATTTAATAAGTTCACAAAAATACCCCTTACACACATACACTATGTATAAAGTATGTAGTATTAATTTTCTAAACAAAAAAAAGGTACTCACACAAACCTTATACTTTTTATAAATAAATTTTTATATAACGTCCATAAATAACAAAAAAACATGTATAAATTAGTTTGCAGCTTATCATTTGATTATGCAAGTAAAATCATTCATTACGTGTTATCTTCTTGAACCAAACAAAAAATTAATTTTATTCTCATAAACCAAATTCCAAGTAGTCATTAAAAAATGGATTAAATAACTATTGGTCAAGATGCCTGAACTACAGAAGTAAAAGTGATTTTAAAACTGATTAAACCCTTTACTTACTCTGCACATTTGCTAAGTTTTCCAGAATTCGGATCAATATGTATTAAGGAGAGAGTCATATGTAAATATGATATATATATATACATATATGACCGCGCTAACCTGATGGGGAAGGAGAAGAACTCAAACAAAAAGAGAGGAGCGACTATGGTGTTAAATAGAATTCGTGAGAGAGAAGAATAAATGTGAGAAAAAATGTCTTTCATATTTTTAGTATCAAATCTCATAGAAAATGAATCATAATACCATAGAAAAAATGTGTTTCATATTCCTTGATTTTGGTTGCAATATTCCTAGTTTTAAGGAATATATTTTCTTTCCCAGAATATGAATATTTTTACCAAACATAATTATGTAATACCAAGCAATCAGATTATCAAATTTAGATTGCATTTCCGTCAAACACAAACGGGTCCTTAAAACTTTAATATAACTAGTTTTCTATTAAAAAACATGAATTTCGCGAACAATATCTACTCCGTATCTTTCAAAAATAATCAAAATAGTGTTACCATTATATTTCAGAAATAAAATCAATTAACAAATTAAAATAGAAGGTGGGTGCAATTGATGATGCTGTTCAAAAAATATGAAGAAAGATAAAGTCGTGTTTAAATTGGTGTAACTTTGATTTATTCTCTCTTATCAGTTATCACATCTCCTCTTGTGAAGTATATTCTTTATCTTTTTGTCGGTTCCTTTGCCTTTTCCAATTTCAATCATAAGAAAACAAATCTCAAAAGAATATCCCCAATTTATTCCCGTGCTGCAACAATAAGAACACCTAAAATTTTGCTGTATGTATGTGTATATATTGTGAGCATTTTTTGTATAAATTGTGTATAATATCTTCAATTCAAACGCAGGTTTAGCATTAACATCGGAATCGGTGAATTTAAACATCAGCAGCAGAAAACATAATGAAATTCGGGAAAGAATTTAGGATACATTTAGAAAAAACCCTACCTGATTGGAGAGACAAGTATTTGTGCTACAAGCTGTTGAAGAAGCTTCTGAAGAATATCCCAGCTGATAATCCGCAACAGGAATGGTTTGTGGGGATTCTCAACGAGGAAGTCGAAAAGTTCAACGATTTCTACGTCGATAAGGAGGAAGATTTCATCATCCGCTTCCAGGTTATTTACTATTTTTTTAATTTTTAATTAATCTCTCCTGTGTGTATTTCTACGTGTACAGTATGTGTTTATGTGATCGTTTTTATTTTTTTATTTTGGGAGTTTAAGTTATATAGTTTGATAAATAGGCGTGGCTTTCTCTTGACAGTGAATTTATTCTTAAATTAAAGAATCTAGTTGAGCTATATTGATTGATTAATGAATAATTTGATAACATAGATCTGAAAAAAAAAATTAGCTAGTTTTGAAATCATATGGTGTTTTTTGTGAGTGAAATCAAAGTAGGATTGTGAATCATAGTAAAAAAGAAATGCAGTTTTGAGAATTTATCAACAAACAGTTCAGGATTTGACTTCTTCCATACTCGCAATAATGGAGTTTTTTTTTTTTTTTTCACTATAGTTTTAGTATATTTATGTGTGTGCGCGCGCGCGCGCATGAGCGCAAGGAGGAGGGAAACGAGATTTAAGAATTAACCTCTTCTGAAACTTGATGGAGTTCTTCTTATCAACGTAGAAACCGTCGACTTTTCTGAACCAAGAAACTGAACCTGCAAGATGACACTAAATCAATGGTAATACGCAATTAAAACGTACTGTGTTGATTTACATTTTCCATTGGAAAGTAGCTAGATAGTGATGGTATTGATCGAGATGATATGAAACATTGAAGGAAGTTTTTGCTTGAGTGATTCTGCTCTTTAATGATGTTGACAGAGTGGTTAGAGAAAAACAGGAAATATAATACTTAAACTTGTAAGTGGACATTAGTTTCTGCGAAGTTAAATGGTTCAAAAGAATATTTTGAGGTATATTCCAATTTTCATGGGATTTGTTAGTTTGACCAGACTGGAATTTGCTAACTGCAACACATGTCTTTAAATGAGCTTCAGATGTCCCAATGTAGTTATTAATTAATGGTTACTTTTAAGAAAACACATTTATCGATGCACGTAAATCCAAAAAGAAATTACATATGAATTGTTACACTGAATGGTGATTTGTAATTTTTTGTTTGTTTCATGTGTTACGAATACTTCTGGTAGCTGATAATTTGATATAAGATGGCAAAGACAATCAGATATTGATGAAAGGATGAGAAGTTCACTCAAGTTTTATGTATAAATTATTATCAGCATTTACATTTGTAATGATCATATTTTGAAGACGGATACAACATAAAAATTAGACTGTTAATTGTTTTTCATGTACAATTCAATTATATTAGTTTTCTTATTATTACGACAGAACTAGAGGAAATCCAAGAATAAGATAAAGGACTATTGGCATGGGATGAAGGAAGTTCTCATGTTATGTGATTGGAGAAATAGTCTTGCGTAAAGCTATACAGCGTGGACGGATATTCTCTGGCATATTCCACTTTTATTTTATTTGAGTTTAATTGCCCGAGAAATTGCCGATAGCAATTCCTCTATTCCTGAAAGGAAAAGATTCTTGATGACCGCTCTAAAGGATCCCTCTTTTAACATGTTGACTCTTAGGATTCATCCAAATTGAAGGATTTGGATTTGACGAAAGATTTGGAAAAACGATTTCGAATGACTCCACTATTAGGTGGATTTCATCATTTTAGTTTAAAATCTATACAAAATCAGATGATCCAAACAAGTCCTATGCATTTGTTTTTTATGAATTTAAAATACGTAGGTCCAAATCTGTTAATCAGATTGAAGCTTTAAGTCATTTGAGAGAGCTAGAGTTAGACATTTGAACAAGTGAAAATAGTTAATACGTGCCTGATATGACCTCCGTCTCGAGTGCTTTAGATAGTTAATATCTTCAATCATTCAGGTTATCATTTATGCTCCTGAAATATTTTCGCCTAATAGAAACTCCTGCTAACAATTTTACAATCTTGTTACATTGTAGAAACATCATTTCATATCTGCTTCCCTCCCCCCTTCCACCGAGACCATAAATAAATATTGCAAGTAATTAATAAATAGATTTAGATAGTGAAGGTACAGGATTTTAGCTCGAAGGTGTACTTTCAGCTTTGTAAAATGTACTAGTACGTGAGTTGTCCCTAACCATATCTATGACCTTTGTCTTTTTAAAGTAAATCAATCCACTAGCAAACTCAGATGCATCTCCGTTTTTCAAATTTCTGGCATTTTGTAATTTTACTTAGATTCTGCTCATGGAGTGTTTCGGCTTTATCTCCCTTTTTGTTCACCAGTTTAAAGATTAATTTGTATATCACATGTTTCTCAGTTAGTTATATACTTTATAGGGTACTTTGGTGGAGGTCGTAATTTGGTAATGTGACCCTTGATCATTGTGAGCTGATATTTTCTCAGGCACTGAAGGAAATAATCGAGCGAGTGAAGGAGAGAGGAAGTAACGAAAGTGTGTTTACTTCAGAGACTGAGTTTAGTGAAGAGATTATGGAGATACGCAAAGACTTTGTTTCGATCCATGGAGAGATGGTCCTCCTCAAAAACTACAGCTCCCTTAACTTTGCAGGTAAATAAGCCACTTCCTTGATGATTTCTCTTATACATTCATAATACTGGTACAATTGTTTACTGAAACATTATCTCTGTGTTTATTTTATTAGGTCTTATTAAGATTTTGAAGAAATATGATAAAAGAACTGGTGAATTGTTGACTCTACCTTTTACTCAGCTCGCCTTTCAGCAGCCCTTCTTCACTACTGAACCTCTATCAAGATTAGTTCATGAATGTGAGGCAAATCTTGAGGTTCTGTTTCCGCTAGAAGCAGAGGTGGTTGAATCTACGGGCACAAGACGTGGTGACGTGTCAAATGCTGCCTTTGGAGCAACATTATTGCTCGGGGAAGAAACGGTGGATATTTATCAGAGCACCCTTGCAGCAATAACAGCAATAAAGGGACTAAAAAAGGCAAGCTCTACCAAAAACCCTTTATCTATGTCGTATATATTTGGAAACCAAGATAATGAAAACACGGGTGCTGTAACAGAAGAAAACTCACCTTGTGAGTCTTTAAAATCTTTGCACAATGAAGAGGATGCAAATATGCATACTCCTTCCCCAAAATAAACATTTACATTTGTTTTTCATTGTAACGTTTGTGTGTGGAATAAGCTGATGCGAGTAATGTAATATGTTGATTAAAAGTTCACTCTCATTCTCCAATACTGTTGAGGAGTATTTTAGGCTATTTTTCTCCTCAAATAAACACCACAGACACCGAACTTATTCGAGCACCGAAAAGTTCTGTTGGGTAAAGATACTTTTTTTGTGAATTACACATTTGACTTACCTGAAGGAAATGCAACCAATATGGAACGATTGTAGCAAGTATTTATGCTGTCGAAATTTCATTATGTCTTTGTGTAGTTTCTTGATCTGATTGTAATTCATGTAAGCTGCGGAGCCTGCCATTCTTGCACCATTTGGGGAGCTAAGCCATTGAAAGAAAACCAATCTCTTGTTTTCGTGTTTTGATTTTTTAAGAGTTTCTCAGGCTGTGTATATATTTACTGCAGACATCGGGTGAATGGGCATTTGCAGTTTAAGAAAGAGTGATGAACTTAGGCGCATTAAGTTCATTATGTCAGAGATTTAGGTAATAAATATGTAGAGTGAAATGGTTTTGGGTGTTTAATTGTTGGATCTTTTGAGTAACAAACACACGAAAAAAAAAAAATTGTTTTATCTCTGAAAACATATATAGCAGATTTTTGGAATTCAATATGTAAGAATATGTTTTCAATTTTGGATTTTCAGAAACATGCAACCCTTTGATCAGTGTTTGCTGTATAATATATGCTGCATTATGTACAATTCTAGAAACATAAAAATGTGGCACTAACAGAAATTCACTTCCATGCATTCTTCAAAAATTGTCAAGAGTAAATACGTACTTAATTCCATACAGTAATTTGTAACCTTAATAAAGCGAAACAAAATCTTGGGCATCAAAATTAACTATATAATCAATAAGTAAAATTGCAGCAACATTATGAAATTGTATTGTACTTATTTTTTTTATTAATCACTATCCTAAAAGTTTTATACAATTTCAAAGCAAGTGATTTAGTGGCAAGTCCAGGTGCCCCGACAATATGAAAGAACTAGACCAAATCTAACACATATGAGCACATTTGAGAAATAGATCAAAATAAAACGGAAAAGAATCAAAAGTGTAGGCAACATTAACATAGAATATCAATAGAATAATAAATTTATTTGAACATACTAATCAGAACAAAATTGCAATACTATGTCGGGCCTATATGGGCCACACATGTTATTATCATTTATTTTGTACACATATTGCTAAAAATCAATATGCTTAGAAATCTCAATACTAAAAACAACTTGGAAACCACATATATATGCCAATGCCAATGCCAATTGCCAAGTCTTTATTTAATCAGCACTCCATCTTAGAAGGCATTTTATATGCTAAGCTTAATCATCATAGTTCTTGCGGTGTTGGTGATGCTTATGGCGATGCTTCTTCTCATCATCGTCATCGTTATCGGAGTTATCATCTCCCTGCCAATATATTTTATTAGAATTTGAAAATAACTTATCCAACCACTCTCAGTTTCATACTTTTTACATCAAGAGAATAAACAAGAACTTTTACAATGCAAATCTTCGTTTGATTTTCTTACCACGGTTTTCAGAAAGAATCGAGGTTTAGGAAACTAAACACTCGCAGTCAAACTCAACTAACTTCATATTTTGGAAATATATATTGTACTATCATATTTAGTCATGGTCAAATCGATTTTCGAAAGTTATCAAGCCATACATATCGTTGAAGGATGATTTAAAATAAATTTATTTATTAAACTAGAGCCTCGTGTATAGTATAGCAAATAACGAAAGGGTAGGAATGCTCACATATTTCTTTCGACCATAGCCCTTACGATCATTATTGTCGTCGTCATTATCACGTCTTTCGTAGCTGGGTTTCCTATAATCCTCCTCCTCGGATCTCCCATAACTAGGTCTCTCGTTCCCCTCACTCCCATAACTCGACCTCCCGTAACGAGACTTCTCCTCCTCCCCATATTCACTCCTCTCTGCCCTCCGACCATACCCACCACCCGATCCATACTCCTCGGATTCAGTTTTCCTTCCATACCCGGATCCGTATTCAGAGTCCGCCTTCCTCCCATGCCCTGACCCAGGCTCCTCATACTCATTCTTCCGCCCATGACCCGACCCGTACTCAGAACTGGGCCTCTCATATTCGGGCTTCCTCCCATACCCGGGCCTCGATTCAGATTCTGGCCTCTCATACTCGGGCTTCCTACCGTACCCTGATCCATATTCTGACCCGGAGTCCTGGTAATCGGGTTTGCGTCCATACCCTGACCCATATTCGGATCCGGACTTCTCATAATCGGGTTTCCTTCCGTATTCGGTCTGGGGCTTCACATACTCAGTCCTCCCGCCATACCCGGATCCGTGTTCGGGCTGCGGCTTCTCATACTGATCAGTCCTCCCGCCATACCCGGATCCGTATTCGGATCCTCCAGTGGGTCGTGGCTTGGGTCGGGCGTAGCTTTTGTACTCATTGTCCAGAGCCTCATCAGCATAGGCGGAGGGCTTGGAATGGGAGCTGTACTGGGGGCGGTCGTAATCGAAATTGTCGGAGGCGGAGGAGGAGATGGGGTAGCAGATTTGGTCGGAGGGGGGGTGAGGGCGGCCGTAGGTTAGATAAATGTCGTATCCGCCGCCGTAAGGAGTGGGATCATGCTCGTCGAAGTCGTCAACCTCATCGCCGGCGTCATGGTGGCCTTTCGGGAAGTACATGATGATCCGTTTGTGTGTGTGTCTGTGTGACGTGAAATGGGGTATGAAGGAAATTAAAGTTGTTGTCTTTATATATATATATATATAAAAAATATGTCGACTTTTTCGATTCTTGTTATAATGACATGGATCTCAAAAGTTTTCGGGGCCAGGGACAGGTGGCATGGTGAGACAGATCAACTGAGTCGGGTTTATCGGAAATTCGATGGCTCAGCCCGACTAAGTTTGAGTTGAGTGAGATTATTTCTTATTTTTTTTGATAAATTGAGTTAAATAAGATTAAATATGAGTCTGATTAAGTTTTGAATTATTTTATTAGACATTGTAACTTTATGAGCCGAACTTAAATTTATGGAGGTTAAACTCGAATAAAGTCTGACTAAATTAATAAATTTAATCCATTTTATATAATATATAAGACTAATGGTATTTTCAATATTACTGAGGTAATTAAGTAAATTTTTTTTCTTTGAAACAAAGTTTGAGAATATTTTCTTGTTTTTATATGTATCTGCTATTTATAAACAACTGGAATTTTTTTTAATACCAATATATAATTTTTATGATTCTATTTTGTTTTGAACTTGAAATTTTGTTTATATTTTTTAGGGTATTCCAAAGGTATTCGGGTTTTAACTCTAACTTAATTCCTTTTGAGACGCGTCGAACACATGAAATGATAACTAGTCTCTTTCACCAAAGCAACCGCCGATTGGTGTATATTTCCCTATCTATTTAGTATTTGTTATAAGGTGCTCCCGCATAAACCAAAAACCCATTACTATATGTAAACAAAGTTTGACACATTTGGGGTCTACATAGTTAGGTAATGACTCGGCTTCGCTTGGTTTCAGTTTCGCAAAATTGATTGGGTGGTTTCATTGAAACTTTGAAATTTCATTTGGATTGAGTGTGGATGTTGGTTTTAAGTTTTGAAAAAGATAAAATCCCATTTGAATTGGGTTTGGATGTTGGAGTTTGAGGGATAAAATAATGTGATAAGTGTCTAATTAATGTCTTTTATAGTAAAAAAGTAGGTAGTATGTTGTCAATCATTATTATTTACAGTTTTGAAGTTTATGATATTTGGTTATATAAATTGAAACATAGATGAAATCTTGTATTGAGACTTTATTTGGAATAGTTTTTGGTCCAGTCTTGAGAAATTTAGTATTGAGACTTTATTTAGAATAGTTTTTGGCTCAATCTCGCGAATTCTCAAGACTGAACCAAAACCTAGTCAAATAGGGCCTTGTAGGGGTGGCAAATGGGTGGGGCAGATCCGGTCCGAGCGGGCCAAAAATCGGTCTGATCATTAACAGATCACTTTACATGGGTCGGGTTGTTAATGGACCGAGTCGTTAATGGGTCAGGTTGAGTTGACCCGTCCCAATATTAAAATCAAATTAGTACATCAAAGTCATAAGTATATCTTAATTTAATATTCAATTATAGCTAAATGAGATAGATTAATTTGATATTATTTAAATTATTTTTTCTATTTTTTTAAAGCTATTTAATATTTAATATTTATTTCAAATTTAAATATATTTAAAAATTTATTATTGTAATTAAAATTTTCATGAATCTATTAGAGAACAATAAAATAATATTGTTTAGTAAAAAACTAAGTCGTTATATATTAATTAATTTAGTTAAATGTGTGTGTTTTTATTAGACACATTAATAACATATTTATGAACCCATTAAAAGTCCATATAATTTACAAAATTAACCCAATCTAATTCATTAACAATAAGAAATATATGGGTTGAATCGGATCGAGCCGAGTCGATATAGGGCCACTCAATGGGTCTTGACCCTCTTTGCCGCCCCTAGGCCTTGAGTTTGACTCAAGCCCGATTGACATCTCTACTCCGTTAAATCATTTGTGGGCTTTTTGTCGTTATTGGGCCTGATTCCCCAAGTTAAAGCCCAAAGCCATAATATTCTTTCTAGTTTCTACATCCTGTCTAGGGCTGTGCAATTTTCGGTAAACCGGTCGAACCGAACCGGTACCGAAAATTCGGTACAGAGCCATTTACCGAACCAGCCTAGGTTTCGGTTTTCGGTAATACCGGTCGGTTTACCGAAACCGATCGGTATTACCGAAATAATTTTTTTTTTTTTTTTAATATCCTATATCTGAATTATACTTGAGTAAAATTAAAAACTAATCCTAATTTTGTTTATACAAAAAGGTTTCTGAGACAAAATCAGAATATTTGAACAAAAATTTTGGGAGAATGAAATACATTATTAGTAGGACGTATATATATATTTTTTTTCATGAATTAGGTGAGAAAAATTAATTGTAATTTTTTTTAATTTCACATAAGTAGAACATAAGAGAAGAAGAGACTCATGCAAAATATTTTCAATAATTTGAATATGCTGCCTTCTTAAAAAATTCTTCATTGTTTGATGATTGAAAATCAATTAAATTTATTTCAACATTTAATTTGTTTGAGTTTTATTTGTTTTATATAACAAATCAAATATGAATACGATATTAGTTCTTAAAGTGTACGATCCTATTTAATTTTCTTGTCAATTTAAGTATCATCCAATGCAACTTGATTGATGGCATAAATCCAAACAACACTTGAGCAATAATTCATCACTTAAGGCTCAACAAATCGAAAAAAAAAGCCAAAATTTTCAGAAAATTTGAAGAAACAAATTTTCGGTTTTTTTGTACCGAATCATACCGAACCGTACCGAATCTGTAAATTATCGAACTGAACCGAAATTTTCGGTTTGGCAAACGATACGGGTTTTCAGATTACCGAATGTACCGGTATACCGAAAATCGGTTCGGTACGGTTCGGTTTTTACCGTTTGCACAGCCTATTCCTGCCCCAGTCTAAAGGTAGAACCTGATACAGACAAAAAAAAAAAAGTAGAACCTGATACGAATTTAACGTACAGACAAATCACTACATGATGGACCTTAAGATTCTTTCTTTCTCATAAACAAATAAATCAATATTTATTTCTCATTTTGTTTGATATGATTCCTTTAAGATATTAACTCAATATTTTTAAGAAATAACAAATTTATCAGATAAAATTTTGTAATAAAAATATCACTAAAAACCATATTTACAGTAGAAATTATTTGTAACTCCTCAATTTTCGCTATGATTTCTTTTAATTTCATAATAATATTAATATATGACTAAAAAGTATAAAGGCCGATATTCATTGTTAAGTTATATATTAAATGATTCATCTCTTTAATAGCTTAAGCTTTTAGATGAGTTGATCATTCAATATCCATTATTACACCTCAAGTAGAACTTCAAAATATCGATAATTATCAATTTACAATTTAGATCTAACTTGATTAAGATTATTTTCTATTTCTGGTTTGAGTATTAAATACTATTAATTAGGCTTAGATATATTTGTGAAATAAAAATGTTAACGCATATGGTCTACCTTTATATCATATGACATATACATTACAAAATACAAATTAGTAAATTACAATAATCTTTAGATCAAAATGTAATTCATTTTACAACCCAATGAACATGTAAGATTTACTTCTTCGATTACAATAATAAAAACATTAATGAAGAAAAAGACTAAAAGTGAAGCCTATAAAAATGGACCACATAAAATCACTAAATCCTCAACATTAACTCTTCTTCACTCTCTTCAACCATCAATCAGCACAGAAAATATCAATCCCAATATTTTTCTCTGTACTCTGCAATCCCATTCAATCAGTAATGAACTCAAGAATAATCACGGTGGCGCAAGACTGCGCCGCCGATTACCGGACGGTGCAGGAAGCCATAGACGCGGTGCCGCTAAGCAACACGTGTCGGACCGTGATTCGCGTAGCGCCTGGTGTATACAAACAGCCCGTGTACGTGCCAAAAACCAAGAACTTCATAACACTCGCCGGGATGCGACCGGAGGAAACGGTGCTGACGTGGAACAACACCGCCACCAAAATCGAACATCATCAGGTGGCGCGTGTGATTGGAACGGGGACGTTCGGATGCGGGACTGCTATTGTTGAAGGAGAGGATTTCATTGCTGAGAATATTACTTTTGAAAATTGTGCTCCCGAGGTGCTTGTCTTTTTTCCTCTTTCATTTCTTTTTCTAAATCATAATGAAATCTAATTAATTTTGCATAGTTTGTAAAAGGGTGTTGTAATCTGTGTTTACAGTTTTGATTTGTATATTTGAACTGAGTAGTATTATGTTTATGTGTTGCCATTAGATTTAAGTCTTGCAATTGAGCTTCAGTTATTGACAGTGATAAATCAGAGTAAAGATTTTAACTTTTATTAAATGGCTTAAAATTGCTAATATATGATGGCTTTCTCATTTACTTTGTTGCAGGGGTCAGGGCAGGCTGTGGCGATTAGAGTGACTGCTGATCGATGTGCATTTTACAATTGTCGATTTCTTGGGTGGCAGGTATGTAGATTGTATTGTGCATTTCTGAGTTGTTTTTTAATAAATTTTATGACATTATTAGTTGAGTATGTGAAAAAGGCAAAATTTTGTTTTGTACTGGAGCTTTATTAAAGATTTTAAATTGTTTGGCTGTTATACTTGTAAATTCCGTCGTGAACTTGTAAGTCGATGAATAATGAATAAGGATGTTTGATAAAAATACAAAATGCAAATAAATGCATTGAATGAGTAGAATTAGGAGGTATTATGACCTCATCACATAAAACGGTTGTCTTTGTTAGACAACACAACCTACAGGATATGCCCACAATTCTTTGGGCAAATTCTTGCTCCTTTTCATGCTTCTAGTCATGTTTATAATCGAAAGTTTCGTTCTTTCTGCATCCCTTTTACCACTCCATACACACCTCAAAAGTGCAGGGTTGCACAAAAGAAAAATCGTTTTGTAATGAACATGTCTTGAAGTTTGTTGCATTGTGACTCTTAGTATGACCTGGAATTCACAATTTACATTATGCAACACGTACGGTTGTACTACTTTCCTGAAAGGCCATAAATTCCAATGTTGAAAGCTTATTAAAACCTTTAATATTAGCTAAAAATGGTATGGTAGCTATATGAGGATAAGATGTTAGAACTATGGGTAACAACAGGTTCTAATGATTTATATTCATCCGAAATTGTGATTTCTGCAGGATACACTGTATTTGCATTATGGGAAGCAATATATACGGGATTGCTACATTGAAGGAAGTGTAGACTTCATTTTTGGTAACAGCACTGCTCTATTGGAGCATTGTCATATCCACTGTAAAGCCGCTGGATATATAACTGCTCAAAGCAGGAAAACTTCTCAGGAGACTACTGGATACGTATTCTTGAGGTTTGTTTATCATTTAATTTCGGCTTCAAACTTTGAAATTAGTGTTCTAAATATTTGAGATGAGTGCTTTGTTTTTCAAATCCTTTTTAACTAATTATTGTAGCAATTGTAGTTTTACAACTCTTTACAATCAATTTTTTGGGACTCTTTTGGTATTTACTAATTATTTGTTGTAGATGTGTAATTACTGGAAATGGAGGGGCACAGTACACATATCTTGGACGACCATGGGGACCTTTCGGGAGGGTAGTTTTTGCATACACGTACATGGATGCTTGTGTTAAACACGCTGGCTGGAATAACTGGGGAAAAGTTGAGAATGAAAGAAGCGCTTGCTTTTACGAGTACAAGTAAGTTATTGTGAATTTAAACCACCAAAGAACTTCCGTATTAAGATTAAGGCAAGTTACGGAAGTTCAAAGGAAATCGTGTTAACATATACGCTATCTTGTAACTAAACCATTTTTGCCATTTTCTTTAATTACAGGTGTTACGGGCCAGGTAGTTGCTCCTCGAAACGTGTAAATTGGGCCAGAGAACTAATAGATGAAGAAGCCGGGCAGTTTCTTGCGAATAGTTTTGTCGACCCAGATCCACAGCGACCGTGGCTGGCCCAGAGGATAGCTGTAAGGATACCATATTCAGCTTAGGATATGTAAAAGGAATAAAATAAAAGAACTAAATGATACAAGCATGCCATGCTTGATGATTTATTATTTGTATTTGAATATTGTTTTGAACTGTATAAGTAATCGGCTTGTTTAAACTGTAGAATTATAGATCATATTTTATGAGGATTTCTGTGAATATTCTGTTGTATCTAATGTGTAGGTTTGATGCTCTGCTGATCTGTTCATCAAAGTTTGTTATCTTCCAATTGCTTTTACCTTACATTCTGCAAAGCAATGCTTTTGGACATGAATCTACAAATATTGTTCTATTATTATCACTTAGTACATTTTTAGTTTCAATTATTTGACCAGTTGCTTCACCTTATTTTGAGCACTGTATTTCATGTTTCCATTTATAGCTAAATGTGAGTTTGTTCTTTGTCTTTGTAACACTCTATGTCCATTATCCACTTTCTAATTGTTTGCAATTGGAGGAGAAGGAAAATGTATAAATTGTGTAGTATATCGTGTGTGTAAAATGAAAGCCACTTACGATGAGGAAATTGGTCTTCTCTCGACACAATTTATATACCGTTAAATTCCAATATATTTTGACATTTCGTAATCGTTTCCGAGTCTTTGAAGTTTATGGAAGAGAAACCAGTACTTCTGCAGCTCAATTGTGTTGAAATGTGATTATGTGAAGAAGTCAATTAAGAAGCTCCTTTTAAGTGTCTAAAACATGCATATGGCATAATGGGACGACAATTTTATGTTGATCATAGGAAGAAAGAAGGCGAATGTGCTTGAGGCTATGCTTTTCATTTGTCTTCTTTTTTCTCTTTTCTTGATTTTTAACAAGTACTCGCAAATTACTATGCTTTATGCTTCTAATTTGAATAAATAAAAGAGTGAATCACACTTTTCGTTCTCCTTATGAGTCAATCGTCCCTCTTATCAATGTAGTGTTACACATTCGCCCCTCTTAAATTTTTCGTAGCAGATACGTCCCTCTCATCAATGTAGTGAATTCAGAATACATCAAATTTCGGACATTTTATGATGTAATTTGGATTTAAACGGGAGGAATATGTAACTTACATTGATGAGAAGAACACATTTGCTACGAAAAATTTAAGAGGGACGAATGTGCCAAAATTTGTCCATAAGAAGGACGTAAAGTGCTATTCACTCTAAATAAAACATAGGAATAGGAATTAGGATTAATTAGTACGTAAATAAAGTAAAACTAATTTAATAATATAAATAAAGTAAAAGGTAATTTTGGCATGGAATAAAATATGCACTCAAGTAAAGAAAGCCAAAGAATAAAAAAAATAACCTGATGCGTTATTTTATTTTATGATATGGGGTATAGGGTGAAAGAGAGGCGCGTTGGAAAAAATTGGAGATGCGGGGGATCGAACCCCGTGCCTCTCGCATGCAAAGCGAGCGCTCTACCATTTGAGCTACATCCCCATTTGTAACTTCTTTACAACTATAGGGTATTTATTTTAGATCAAGTCTTTGCTTTTCGTTGACACAATCACCAATTAAGGAAAGATTTACAAGCAAGATTAAGAAAAATTGGCTACTGTTATGAATCTAAATGATTTGGTGGATGCCATATGAAAAGTCATGTACAAATGCATTACACACTATTAAGAGTTCATTAGTTGTCATGCAACTCTTGGCCTTTGAGTTGTAATTTTAATCCTATAAATATATGCATTGTAAAGTATTTTGTACACATATAAAATAATGAAAAATGAAATGAAATGATACTTTATCTATCTTCTCTCAATTTCTTAGTTTTTACTTTGTTTACTTTAAGTTATTGATACTTTTTAGGTTAATTTTATAACACGTTTTCATTTTTAAACTAGCTAATTGGATCAACAAAGAAACGATCGAAGTGAGAAGAAATGTTGTCTAAATATATGAAGCTTTTTGAAAGCTCCGTGTGCTACAAGGCTAAACATGGATCCATTCATTTAATTATAATCATGCTTGCATATAAGAAATCCATGTAGCAGGTATGATTCTTTTCATTAATTGTTTTTGTATGTTATATTTAAGATGATTACATTGGTGTATAATTTTAATTCCGCAAAAGTATGGAGAATTTTCTATTACAAGGTTAAGGAAGAAATATAAAATTAAATATGAAAAGAAGACATAAGGTTGGAGATCAATATTTTTATTATGTGAAGTACTTTACCATGCTTTTGTTCGAGGGTGATTTAAAAGAATTGGAAATAGTGCACAACGTACTTTTCAGAGCAATAGTTCATAAATTATCTTGGTAAATCATGATTTTAATTCACATATGATTGGGAAGAATTGCAGCTTATTCCCTGACTTTCTGGAAAATTGCATATCAATTTCTATTTCTTTTTGCAGCATTGCAGTTCAGTCACTATTTTCCTGAAATTACATTTTTTACCCTGATATTTCTAAAATTACAATACAGTCTCTAAAATTTCAAAACTACAGTACTTATTCTGATTTTCAGTTCATCCCTGAAATAATAAGAGTTTTCTAAATGAAATTATTTAATTTATAATTTATTGTTTACCCTTCCGGTGTGTGTTTGAAAGTTTGTCAAACTTTTACCTAACAGTTGGTATTGTGCTGATAATTTCATTTTACATCGTGAATAAAGAGAAGGTGAATTGTGAATTTGTATTTTCTCATAATATTTATAAAAATCTTACTCTTATTGTTATCAAGAAAGTTCCAAAATGAAAACATAATGTTAGCCAGAAGCCTAAGTGATAAACTCAAACCCGAAGATTTGGGTATACTTTTAGCAATCTCAAGTTATATGTTAGGGATTTAAAGTTAAGGCTAATATAATCAATTTAGGCCTTGTAGACCTTGAAATTTCCGAAAAAAGAAAAGGTATTATGACATGGATTATTGATGTTGAAATCCATTTCAATGAAAAATAGCCTAAAAAAATTTCGTATAAAATTAAAAGTTGGGCAAACGAAAAAAGATAAAGGACGATATTTTTCATTGGCCATTTCCCCTTGAATGATTGAGATCTTAATATATTGAAGTAGAGGACCGGTCTATCCTATGAAATGTTGGGGCCACAATATAGCTACCAAAATGTTAATATTCCAAAAGGGTTTGATATAATATGAATGATAGCACATAAAAATGCATCATATTAAATTCTAAATGAGCGATATAGTCACGAAATATGTGTGATATTCACAAATGCTCAAGATGAATGTTTGCACCCGAAAGTTGCAATATATTAAACTGGCATGTGATTATACTCCACGATTTGAAATGGTATCTCAATCGAAATTATGCGGAGCTAAAGTATCACAATTTTTTTGATTTTAAAATGTTCATGATGAACCAAAGTTGAAAGAGATGTGTTGACAACTCAATTGATTTATTTTGAATAATGAACTCTTACTAATTCTTGATGAAATCTTGATGAAAATTGTAAACTCTCACCACACTGATTGATAAGAATTCCATGATGTAGATGCAAAATGTTAATATAAATTATTCATTCCCATAAATGAATTCAATTAACAATAGACATGGTTTAGTCATTGTCAAAATTTATATTATGCATTCATAGAATGATTGCATCATACCATTCAAATTGAAACGATTATAGTGGTAACAAGAAATAATGATGAGGGTGTGCAAATTGATAACGCTTGCTAGAGGTGTGGAGTAAAAGACATGGGTCTCGTGCATGTCGTACACAAATGCATCTTAGCTTATATATCAATGATATGAGCATCGTGAAGATGCACTATACTATGAGCATCAAGTTGGATTCATAAAATTATGCGAGCATCATAAAGATGCATGAAAAATCATGTGAACCTCATAAAGATGAGTGGTGGATATGTTAATTAGATTGACAGTGGGTCACCATACACGGATATTTGAGATAAAAAAAAATATTTTCAAACTTGAAATTAGCATAAGCATAAATTAGTACAAACTGAGGTAATATAAAGGCTCCAGAAGAGCATATATAATATTTTCAGAAAGTGCAAAAATATTCTTGTAAAAAATGGTTTGTGTTTTTCAAAATCCTAAAATGGATTTGTTAAATTTCAAAAACATACGTCTTGAAGAATGTATTGACGAGTTTCATATGAAAACTATATATATGAGGGGAATATGACATATACTTATACTACATCCAATATTTTATGCCAGAAAAATACCAATTTTCTCATCAAAATGAATTATGCGACCATAAGCAATGTTGGGTCAGAAATTTAAGTTGAACCAGAAGTACAATGACCCCAAATATTATGAAGTGGCATGATAAATTTGGTCATCCAGGGAAAATTACAAATGTGCCGAATAATTACGGGCATCTTTTAAAGAACCATACAATTTTTTACCTCATGATTATGTGTGTGTTGATTGCTCACAAAGAAAGTAAATTGTAAGACCATCTTCTGTTAAGAATGATTGTGAGTCCCAAACATTTTTATGATGATTTAAATGGGATATATGTGGACGTGTAGATCCACTTTGTGGACCATTTTGTTATTTCATGGTCCCGTAAAAGTTTTTTTTTAATGGTCTAAGATATGCCTACTGTCAACGTATATGGATTTTGTTAAGATTATTGCTCAAGTATAAGATTGAGGGCAACGTTGCAACTTGAGTCAGGCTGGAAACCTAATAATTCTCAATTAAAATTTATGAATGTGCGATTTATGTTCTGATTTTTTCACCAAAATGAACAAATATGGGTCTAAATATACGTGTTTGTTAATTTTTATTTCCCGTCTGTAATCATATATTTTGAACTCCTGACGAGGCTATAACCATATATGTGATATGGTTAAATCAAAATATCATGATACTCCTTTTGATGAGACAGTTTTCCCGCCGTTAGGGGGAGAATTGATGTCATTGCATGTAGAACGGCGTGAAATTATTTGACATGGGTACATAAATTTACAATACTTGTCTCAGCTTGGCCCACGCACAAATATCACGAGCAAGAACTGAAAATTGCACCAACATGGATTGAAGTCATTGAAGGACAATATGCTAGCATACTATAAACGCACTTGAAGCGTGAAATTACTATTGGTGCAAAAAAAAATTGTAAAGAAAAATGGTACTTAAAATACTTGTCTCTCCTGAAGAGGAAACTGTTTCAAAATAAAGCGCTATAGAAAAAATGACTGATCAGTCTAAATCACGAGATGTCCATGAAGAGACACATGAAACAGAAATAAAATATATGAATAAATCAAGAAAACTGGGATAGAAAGGAAAGTAATTATAGATAATCGTTTTGCTTATTTGGGTCGCACTATATCTAAAAGTTATAAATAAGGATCTTGAACCATGAACGATTAAATTAATGTCGACATAAATAAGTAAATAAATAAAGGAGATAAATTGGCCAAAATAGAAATATGCGATTCAAGATCGCTATTAAATTGTAAAGTATTTGGACTAGTTGACCGCACACCTGAAGACGTGAAATTGGTATGTCACAAACATATAATTTTACGAAAACATGATGAAAATGTGAGATATAAGACACGAGTTCTTGTACGAATTCTCACAGAGACCAATAACTACGATGAAACATATTCCCCTGTGATTGGTGCAATCACGTTGCGGTATTTAATTGATTTGCAGTCCCAGAAGGACTTGAAATATGATTATGGATGTAGTTACGCATATTAGATAGATCATTGGGTAGTGTCATTTATTTTAAAATCCCTGAAGGAATTATATGGTCTCATGCATTATCATTTATTGAACAATACGATCCTTATACTAGTTAGGGTAACCTGGTCGGATGTGGTATAACCTGCTCAATGGATACTTCGCAAAAGAAGGATTCGTGTATAATCTAATTTGTCCATGTATTTTGCATTGAGATATTTTGAAATGAATTTTTTATTATTGAGGTATGCGAGGATGATTTAAATTTTATGAGGACTCCTGAAGAGCTCACAAAGACCGCAAATTACTTACTCAAATAACTTCAGATAAAATTTTGATAAATCTTTATTCTTTGAGCAAATTTCATGGTTCATTGTTCTTTAGATATATGAATATCACTTTCGTCCCGGAAAAGGACAATGAATAAATATTTGGTCCTGAAGTACCATATGTAAGTGCAATATGAGCCCTCATGTATCTTGAAATTGTTCGACGTCGAATATAGCTTTTTCGATGAACTAAATACAAGTTTGCACCAACACGAAGTCATTGAAATGACATTAAACAAGCATTATGTTATCTTCGTGGAACAACTAACATGAGTTTATTTATATTCTAAGTGTCCAAGCCCACAAGTTGAGGGTTGTGTAGATGTTGGTTGCATATATTTTATTCAAAAGTAAACATATATTTACTTATGTGGTTCTGTGATATTCAGACAATATATGAAACAAACACTAGCAACCACATTTTTTCTTACCATTTTAAATTTTTGATATTTCACGAAATAATTCGTGAATGTATATAAATTGTATATGTTGTTTAATATATTCAAAATTTTTTTGTGGGTTGTCTTTAACAAGGAATACATCAATAATATTTTATGAAGATAATGTTGGCTATATCAGAGATGACAAACACAAAACACCTATCACCGAAGTGTTTTTTTACCCCGCTTCAAAGAAAATGGTGATATAGATGTCATCAAATTCAAACAATATTTTTGCCTATTGCCAGCTAAATTATTTCAAAAGATGGTCCACCACACCGGAATACGTCTGACTTGTGGACTTTGTGTCAGCATCAGGGGGAGCGTGTCATCAATAAAATATGCACACTGTACTCTTTTTCCTTCGTCCAAGTTTTTTCCCAATAGGTTTTATTGGCAAGGTTTTAACGAGGCAGTGTTACATGCTTATTGATCCCATATGGATGTGTATTCTTTTTTTCTTGTTCAAGTTTTTCCCACTGGGTTTTTCTAACAAGGTTTTTAATGAGGCATATTCCATAAGTAACGTGCATCCAAGGGGGAGTGTTATGAATCTATATGATTTGGTGGATGCCATATGAAAAGTCATGTACAAATGCATTGCACACTATTAAGAGTTCATTAGTTGTCATGCAACTCTTGGCCTTTTGAGTTGTAATTTTAATCCTATAAATATATGCATTGTAAAGTATTTTGTTATAAAATAATGAAAAATGAAATGAAATGATATATTATCTATCTTCTCTCAATTGTTCTTCGTTTCTACTTTGTTTACTTTAATTTATTGATACTTTTTAGATTAATTTTATAACAGCTACAAAAGAAGTATCATTTCCTTTATCAATTGGAGAGTCAGTAGGCATAACCTGTTCAAATTAAATATCATAAATCAGCATACAATATGTTACACAACCATGTTCATTCACATGTATCATGCTTGTGTAATCAAGTCCAATGTCACCAGTCACCAGTAATCAGAACAAGAACAAGAACCAAGTTTAAACGAATGAAAACGATTACGATCTCTAATAACTATATCCCTACTATATATTCTAGACACCAACTTTATAGCCGTATGACAATCTTTGCATATACGCAAATTCTTGAAGATATAAATAGGCGTTCCAACTTTTGTGCTGATAAGTCCATAACAAACAGCCAACTTCTCACTATGCAATAGCAGTGCTCGTTCCTTCTCCTCCTGCCCATTAGTATTATCATCCCCACCACCAGATAGGATCTGAGAGCTAATATCCGGTACATAACCAGCCAATTTCAACTTACGAATCATCTCATCCAACATTAAGTATATCTCATTGATCTGGGGATGTGATTTATCCCCTGCAGTAAACTGATGAATTTGGCCATTAATATACATAGTACTAATTCCGGGAACTTTTCTAATTCCTCTATCTCTAAGATCTTTTCTCAAATAATCAGCCTTTTCTGACTTGCCTGATGAAGCATACATGTTAGAAAGCAAGACATGATGCTCAGTGTTATGTGGATACATTTGAACCAGCTTTTGCACTAGGCGTTCCCCTAGTTCTTGCATCTGGTAAACACGGCAAGCTCCTAACAAAGATCCCAAGATGACCTCATTTGGACTCATTGGCATCCCTCGTATCAAAGCTTCTGCTTCTTCTAAATGTCCTGACCGACCCAAAAGATCCACCATGCACCCGTAATTTTCCATGGACGGTTTTATACCATACAAGTTTTCGAGGCTGTAAAAAAGTTCCCGACCCTGATCAACTAACCCGGAATGACTGCAGGCACTTAACATGGCTGTGAAAGTAACATCGTCCGGTTTGACCTCTTCTAACATCTTATTGAACATATTCAAAACCAGAGGACCATTTCCATGCATGGACAAACCACTGAGCATAGCATTCCATGTAATTACATTCCTCTTGTCCATGGAGTTAAAAACTCTAATAGCACTATTAATCCGACCACATTTTGCATACATATCAAGCAATGCTGTACAGAATTTTATATCCTTTCTCGTATCTACTATTCCTTTGAGAGCATATGAATGCACCCATTTACCCATTACAACATCCCCTGACTGGGCACAAGCCGATAACAACGAGCAAAGGGAAGTGAAATTCAAGTGCAATCCAAAATCAAACAACATCTCTGTTAGAAGTTTAAAAGCATCCCTAGTAATTCCATACTCAACGTACTTTGCTATCATTATAGTCCAAGCAATCTCATTTCTCTCAGGAATTTCATCAAACAATTCCTTCCCTTTTTCCAATCCTTCCCATTTCACCACGCCCCAGAGAAGCACAGTCCACGAAACAACATTTCGCTCAGTCATTTCTTTAAACACCCTCTTTGCATCGGCAATTAACCCACACTTCACATACATGTCCATGGAAGCATTCCTTGCTTTGACGCAGAAACCCAAACCCAGTTTTATCATACAAACCTGGCCTTGAATTCCAAACACATTGTTTCCCACCTTCGCACAAGCACCAAACACAGAAACCATAGTGATCTCATCGACAAAAATCCCCTCTCTTCGCATATTAACGAATAAACTAAGGGAATCCAGAGGTGATCCAAAGTGGCTGTAACAGTCCATAAGCGTGGTCCAGTCGACAGTGTCTTTATCTGTTATGGGAATTTCGTCGAACAGTTTGCGTGCAGAAAATACATCGCCACACGCGGCGTACATTTGCGATATGACGTTGCGGAGGAAGGTATTTGGGATGGTGAGGAGGCCGTCGGTAATGGTGGTGGCATGCAGCTGCTTCCCGACATTGTGAAGTGACTGTCGAGCGCACGATCTCAACAGGGCTCGGCAATGGCGAGCCACTGAAGAGGGAGTAGTGCACACGGTTGGCCATCTCATAAGATTATAAGAAAAGGCTATGTAGAATCCAATTGATATTTTTCGATTCAACGTAGAATTCTCTAATCAAACTTTACTGATGCAACATTATTTGATTTTGGTTTTTATACAAATAAATTATGAGTTTTATCACATATATATATTCTTTTATTTTTCTTTTCGATTGAATAATAATTATTGCAATAAAATGAAGGAAATAAACAAGAATTGACTTAATGAAAATCTACTGTTGCAAAATCCATTATATGAAGTGGAATCCATTTAGATTTTGATACAGAATTTTAAATTAGGAAAGAACTAAAAAAAATTACCTTGAATGTGTATACATTTATGCCCTCATATAGTAATTAAAAATTAGTGCTATTAAATTATTAATTTATGTGAGATAATAGATTTAATGAAAAACAATCTATTTAAAAAATGAAATCTTGTTTTCAGAAAAACAAGAAATAGAAAACAAATTATGGGACTGGGCGAATTTTAAGACTCAGTCTTACAGTTTCGCGAGACCTGACCAAAATCCTTCCACATAAATTTTCGTCAGACACATGAAACTTATCATAAACATATTCAAAAACTTACACCAAAACTCTGAAACCTATAAAAGATTAAAAGTTTGATTTGACATTTACCACCTATTTTTCCCTTCTCAAACTAAAGAACATTTATTTTGACACTTACCACTTATTTTTTTCTTAAATCCCAACATTCAAACTCAATCCAAATGGAATTTCAGTTTTTTTCAAAACAACAAAACCCAACATCCAAAACCTAACTAAATGGGGTTTCCGAAACCACCCAAACTAATTTTTTGAAACCGATATCCACGAAACCGAGTCAAAACCCTTTCAAATAGGCCCTTCAAGACCGATATTGAACCCAACCCAAAACTACAAAGCTCCTTGACATTGATTTTTAAGTACAAAAAGAAATTTAATTGCTTCGGCTTCTGAATGGAAAAATCTTCATCCCAATACCCAACTCAAGAAAGAAGGATGAGGATATCGAAAAGCCTTCAACCACAAATCAAATACTATAATCACAATTTTAAAATAATTGTTGGTACACATTTTATAGTAGAATCACATTGATGACCACATCAAACACACACACAACCGAAAAAAACACTCAAAAGGTGTTTATACTCTTGGAATAATTTGAATTAAAAAAAAAAAAAAAAAAAAACTCCACAACACTTTGCCTCAGAAAGTAATCGTATAATTCTTGATTACTTGAAAAGCTTGAAATACAGAATGACAATAATAGCAACAACCAGGACAGTAATTATGGAACCAATAAGCCACTTGTTTCGGTTCATCCTCCTTGACATGTTAGTTATAACTCTCTTGCTCCTGCTTATGTTGTCATCCACACCATGCATCTGGAACGTAAAACACGATTGATAAGGCATATCAAACACAAACATTACTTAAAAATCTTAAATTTTCGAGCTCTGCGTAATGAATGAATATTTCAGACCAAAAACAAAATTTTCAACATACTCTTAGGACAAAGCAAGATAGACATAAGGGATATATGCAAATGACACAATTGTGTTTTTAATCAAGACTAAATAAAATAATGTTTTTTCCAATTGATGATGACTGCAAGGAAATGTTAAAAGGTGAAGAAGTGATACCGTGTTATTAGCGTGTAAGAGAGACTGTCGTTGTCCGTGTAAATCTTGAAGAAGCGATACTCCGAGCTCTTCTGTCTCCAGCATGACCTTTCTACTATCTCTGATCCTGTTGCTGGAATTGTTTAATTTTTCAGTTGACATCAACAATCTGTCCTTTTGGTTCCTTGATACCTGCCCACATCACCATATTGGAGTAAGCAAAAGAATGGGTATATAATGCTCCCCTGAATAAAACTATTCACGACCTATGAGTTCTTCTTCTTACTCTTGGTAAAATAATTAGGAAATAGACGGATATCTGCTAAGTCACTATCAGACCACATAGCCTAAAGTTACATAGATGTTACTGGAAGACATCAAGACATATATACGGTCATATAGAGGAGATGAATGTGGGAGAAAAATCATATCTTGGCCGATGATTGATGAGCAATAAAAATTCTCAAATCATTTGAAAAGCTAATCGAACACATATATTGTTATTAAAATAAAATAAAATAAAATTGAACACATATATCAGGCGAGCTCTAAAGGCATCAGGCCATGGGGCACGATGAGCATCCATTTTTCCAAAATATTTCCACGCAATAAACAATATTAAAGAATATAAAAAAGAAACAAAACAAAACAGAGACGGCCAAAATGAAGATAATTTTATATAGTGATGGCAACCTAAAGACATAAACATACTGTTAATGTATCAGCCATTCCAGCCTCCAACAGCTCATCACGAGCAGCCTGGTTTAAGTTTGTTGATGCAATTCTCTTAACTTCAGTTTTCAAATTGTTCAGATCAGATTTGTATTCTCTCAGCTTGGCAAGAAGCACCGCCTTAACGTTTGGTTGTAAGGCACGGGCCTCAAGATCCATCTTCCGGATCTGTAATATTATCAGCAAATCTTATTTAAGTAAACCCCAAGAGAAACAAAGGAAACAAATACTTCAAACAATGTTTGATGTCTACCAAAGCATCTGCCTCATCCAGTCCAGTTTTTATTTCAGAAATCTTTTGCTTCTTTTGCTCTGCAAATAAAAAAATAAAAATAAAAATAAAAAGATTTAGTATCACAGAACATATATTTCAGAATCAATTTATGTGAAATTGAAAAAATAAGTCCATAAAGAATATAAAAACTGCAAAACTAACAGCATATGATAAGGTATTAAATGAGAAGCAATATCACCAAATCAACAAATATCGTAAACGTTGCAATACTCATGAATCATGCAGGAAAAACATACCCTCGGAGCAGCCATCTATCCACATGCTACCCCACCTCACCCCAAAAGAAAATGAACATATACACACACATGGAAAACAAGTTACGATAGCTATGACTGATTACATAAAACCTGTTACGTAGCAAAGGACAGGAGTGAGAAAAGGGCATGGACGACAGATGGAAAATTTTACTCAAACTTCGTAGGGGAAGATGGAGAAAAATGACCCTTCAATTTTCAACCAATCCAATAAGGAGGTGAAATTAAACCTTTTGGTAACAAAACCTCCTTCAAGAAATGAGCTCATTTACAGACAAGAAACGTGTAGATATTCTCGATCCTTACATTATTCTTACAATCCCCTGGGGATTCTCTTCCTTTCTGCTACATGATGAATGAAAAACTGTTCATATCCAGTTCACATGAAATCAGTAATCTAAAGCAATATGAGAATTAGTCCCATCATAAACCATGTCTGACATATTCTTAAGAAAGCAAAAGACACAAAGTTTGTAATCATACTCGAATTCAAATAAATAGCACAAGCGAATACCACTTGAAGACTTTCTAACCTGATAATTCAACAAATTGAGAAATTAAAATTAGGGCTTGAATTACCTCCATCAAGAAGGTTGGCCGCAGAGCACTTCTTCGATAAATTGTCGGAGAGCTCGCAGTATTTTCGTTCGTAACCTTCGAATATCTCACTCATCGTCACCTATATGATATCAATTAAGAATGAGGAAAGAGAGAAAACAGGGATAAGATAAATTAACCTCCGATCAAACGTCTAATTGTTTCGTTTTTGCAGTCTGATACAAAACCTAGACAAATTCGCATTACCGATTACAACAACGAGATCAGATTAGGAGCTGAAGAAAAGTTGGAGATGGAGATCGGGTGAAAGGTCTGCTTCTGCTTTTCTAATACCCAAAAAGACAAAGGATATCCAAAAATTGCGATTTTCTTGATATATATATTTTTCATATCTTATTTTAGGCTACAATACGCGTATCCTAAATTTAAAAGATTCATAGCTCAAAAAAAAAAAAAATTCAAAATTAATAATGCCTATATCTGAATAATAAATTACGTTGCCTCTCAAAAAAAGAATAATAAATTACGTTATTGCAACACATAGTAAAATACTCAATTAATAATGCCCTCTTTTGGTCATGTTTAAGGGTGAGTTTGGCATGGTTCGAAAAGTAATTGTAGGAGAAATAATTTTATTAAAATAATATTTAATAATAATTGATTATAATAAAAGTTAATTATAGAATAATTGATTTTGTATAATAGCTTTTGCAAAAGTAATAATTTCGAAGTATCTAAAATAAGTTAATTTTTAGCTTTTGAGTACCACAAAAGTGATTATGACATTGGGGAGCCAAACAACATGAAAATCACTATTGACCTTACTTTTTATAATTGGAGTCAAACAGTTCAAAAATCACAATAAAGATCTAGAAGTGCTCTCACCGCTGGGTCAAACTCACCCTAAATAATTTAAGCTATCTGGAACAAAATTTATATACTACAAATTTTTTAGTGTTGATCTTAAATCATATGTGCTTATTTTTTTTATTTTTTTTTCAGGCATAAAATCATATGTATTTGATAATAAGATAAATATTAAGGAAATAAAAATCTTTTAAGTAAAATGTAAAGGAAATAAAAATTTCTTAGGTACATCCCATGATCCCCACGAAATATATATAGATAAAATCAGCTTATATTGATGATGCAAATACGAATAAGTTTTTAGGGATTTTTGCACGTCACCTTTCAGAAAAGTTTCATTTCGCACTTTCCCCCTGTGAAGGAAAAACATGACAGTACCCCTAGAAGTTGATAAGTGAGTGCACTTTGCCCCAAGTCAATGTTTTGTTGGATTACAAAGAGAATAAATGTAAATTTGGGATTTACTGCAATAATTTTAATCTTTTGGAGGGCTAAGTGCACAAAATTTTATTAACTTAAGTTGTTAGAATATTAACATTTTAAAGCACATTTTCATAGTATTCATTACCTTGGTGATCACATCTAATCTAATTTTAGTCTTGCAACACGATGATTTTAATTTCAAATTTCTTTGATTTGATTAAAACATTTTTAGTATAGAGATGATTTATTTGTAAATAAATAAATAAATAATTATAACTAATGAAAATTTCGTTAAAAAAACTTATAAGATTGAATTTTCGTACAAAAATATACCTAAACATTTATTTTTTATTACTTCAAAATGCAAGTCACATTGGATATTTTAAAATTTTGTGCACTTAACCCCCTAATTTTTTTTGTTATTGCACAAAACCCCTTGAGTGTCGTTTTTACCCTGTAAAAATTACTTAAAAATGATCAGGGGACAAAGTGCACTCATTTGTCAACTTCTAAGGACACTGTCATGTTTTTTAAGTTATAGGGGGTGAAAGTGCAAAAATTTAAAAATTTCGAGGGATGACATGTAAAAATCCCAAGTTTTTAAGTGAGGTAGGCACATGTAACGTTTTTTTTTTTAAGAATGATATACTATAAAACTTAAGGGTAGAAATTAATTATCCTAGTTTTCATTTCGATTAACTTAAAAATAGAAACATTTTCGTATTATTGAAAACTTTGATCTGGACTTCAACTAATATTGGTCGAATCAAATACTCCCTCAGGTTCATATTAGTTGGCACATTTGCCAAATTTTTATGTTTCATATTAATTGGCACATTTGGGTTTTCAATGCAATTTTTTCAATTTTGTCTTTTTCTTACATCTAGGTTGAGAAGCTCAAGAGTCACTAGGAAGGGTATTTTTGACATTTTACCATGTAAAAGTGATTAATTATGAGATTTCTTAATCTGTGTGAAAAGTAACAATGTGCCAATTAATATGAACCGGAGGGAGTACTATATAAACAATTAATTTGCTGGTTATAAACAAACCAAATACACCCAATACTCAATTATTAAAAAAAAAAAAAATACACCCAATACTCGATTGGTTCAGGTCTTCAGGATAGAGCTGCAGAGTTGAAAACCCATTTGCCGAAAAGGAAAAGAGAGAGAGATATGAATCAATTTTCTTGAGAATATATGAGAAAACTTAGGGCCTGTTTGTTTGGCGTTTAAGAAAGTAGTTTGGATAGTAGTGGAGGTTTGTGTAATAATCTCGATTTGCGTAATGTTGTTTGTTTGGATTTTGAGAGAGTGGTTTGAGAAATAAAGTAGGTGTAGGGTTTTTTGGAAGAGTTGGATTGTAGGTGTAAGATGTGTAAGACTTTATGTCAAATCATGTTTGTTATGTGAGATAAATTGTGTAAGATATATGTTACTTTATGTCAAATCAAAATAGAGTTTGTATATATTTTGTTTAGAGATACGAAAATTGTTGTTTGTTTGACTTTTGAGAGAGTAGTTTGAGAAAATTAATGAATGAAAAATTTATTTCGAAAAATAGAAAACATGTTTGTTTGACATTTCCCAAACACGAAAAATTTCTGGGAAACGCCAAACAAACATGCCCTTAATTTTTTATAACTTGCCCAAAAATAATAAGTGCTACATGGGTCCCAGTATTTACCAAATGATTTCCCCGTACAGTACAGTACAGAAAACAAAAATTAGACGAGAATTACAATTGGTCATAGAAGCGTTCCCAGAAGTTCTGTAATAGAAAACAAACCTATCTTATTTGAATTAATCAAATCCACTGAAATTACTTTACTATACTTAATGCTGTGTAATTGTACAAAAGACATACTATAATATTCTCACATTGCAACAAAATTCAGAGAAATAAACTCTGCTGCCAAATTAAAATTAATACCATCCCAAGAAAAAGTTCACCAATCTTTTCATGGCCATAGGGTTAAGAAGCATATAACTCAGTTTTTGGCCCGATTCTTGACTCGATAAATACGTACATGGATAAGCAAAGAACCTTACGCAGTGGTGGTTTCGTTTGGCCGAACAAGAACACTTCCATCAGGTAGAGGGCTACATCCAGCTTTAGCATTTTTCTCTTGCATCTTTTCCAATTCTTCACTCGAAAAAACTTCTAATTGCAAAGATGGGGCGATGTTATTCACGTGCAACCAAGTTAATTGCCAAAAGCTATCTCCTCCAATTGGATCACTCGGTACAAGAATCCCGCTTGTCTTCATCACTAACAGTGTGTTCTTGAGAAGCTCGGGAACTAATTCATGAATCTTTTCACTCTTTTTACCTTTAAATCTCATCTTCATGTAACCTTCCATACAACTAAGCACATTTAACCAAACTTGGCAGAACGAACTTGACTTTGATATATCTAACAATGATTGTAAAAATGCTTTGGATAGGAGCTTAAGGGACAGTACAATAGATCCTTCCACACTACGATAGTCCTTTGGTGAATTTTGCTTAGCCAGTTCCAGTAGTTCCTCGAGTAATGTGAAGATTACTAGATCAAAACACTGCAGCCACATCTCGGTTGGGATACGTATACCTTCAACGCCCGTCAAGCATCTTTGTAATTGCAAAATAGCATGATTTCTTACCTCTTCTCTTTGATCTAAACATACTTTTCTTAGTCCCTGAACAAGCCTCATCCACATTTCGACTATATCCTGAGACATTTTTATAGCAGCCTCCTCGCCAGCAGCTTCCTTTGTCTGGTAAAACCATCTCACAAGACATACAATTGAACCAGCCATCAGGTCTAGAGATTTTACAGATCGATCAACGAACCCTACACGAGATTCGGCAAATTGTCGAGCAGCATTCAGGCAAAGCACGTAATTTGCAGGTGACAGGTGGGCCCCCTCAGACATGATATAAGACAATGTCTCGAACCCAGCTTCGGAAGCTTCCGGGTGCCGAGCTGTGATAGAGAGTAAAGATATGATTGTTCGCCAACCCATATGTGATCTAATCTGCATTGCATTAGCTTTCACAAGATGCATTACTTCCTGTGTGATTTGTTCACAATAAGCATCAGCTACCCGAGCATCGAGTTTCAATACTAGTTGCAGAGACTTTAGAAGCTCATCAGTAAGGTTTTCCTTGTACGGAAGCAATCGCTGGCAAATACGAAGGAGACCAAAGACAGCCTTTTCCACAAGAGTACAAGGCATTACCGTTGATTGAACAACACTGGCTATGTGCTCATAAACATTTTGCCATAGAAGCATGATTCTGTCCCGGTTGTTTAAAGTGATTGCTATCAGCAACTCTAGGCAAAAAACAGATGTATCTTCATCTTCCAGAGAGTTATTCCCTTTGTGGGGTCGTTTGGCAGCCGCGACAAGAGCACGAACAAGCTGTGATAAAGATTCTGCTTGTAAAAACTTACTATCGGCGAATATGCTATCGATATGACAATTTTGTATTGTCTGGAGAGTACGCTGACGAGCAGCAAGCTGTTCTTCCGAGGGCTGGGGTGCGGGTTCTTCTGCTTCGAGAGATAACAATAGGCTAAACCGGCCCATAATGCCAGATGATTTCCTAGCAGGAGTAGTTGCTGGAACCTGAGATGCAGGGGAATTAGTGGACAATGTTTTCACTTGATCACGATCAGGAGAAGATTCCACGTCATCAGTAGCATCACTGGCAAGACGGGAGGGAAGAAGGCCTATCTTCTGTAAACTCAAGATGCAATCCAACACATTTCTCCAGCCTGAGCGAATGTGATCACCATATCGGTTTGCTATTGTGAAAACTGCTACAGTTGCCATCTTAGCTTTCATATCATCCGCAAAATAGAGGATTGATTTTTCACTGAAATAAGGACGCAACAAGGTTGTAAATTTGCAAAGAGATACGACCAAATCATCCAATACTTCACCTAGATTATACGAGGCTGAGAGTTTAGCAATGGCCAAGAATCCATCAATGCAGGACTGTAAAACTTCTTCTTGCTCCGCATGATCAAACACCACGGATATAGCAGCAATTGTAGGACCAGACAAAATAGCAAACATGTCATAGTCAAGGTGGGATCCAGAATCAGAGACAATAAATGGAGATGTTTGCTTAGCTTTGTGTGTTAGACCAATCCAGTGGCTTCGTGACAGAGCAGCAACACTAACACCTTGATCTGGAACCATGCGGATTTCATTCTCACAGATAGAGTGATAAAGCTCAGACAAGAAATCTCGGGGAAGATCATTTCCACCATTGATTTTGCGGTTGTTCCGAATAAAATCTTCTTCACTCATTTTCTTCTTGACCTGTGCATTATGTTGATCTGTGTTGAGCATTATTATTGAATATGACAACAGGAGTGCAGCATCCTTATTGGCTAAAATGTGTGGGGATTGCTCAAAATAACTCTCTGCAAATGCTTCAAGCACTCTTTGAATCTTCTGGGACTCTCCAGGCAATCTGAAAGTTTCCAAGAAAATGCGCAAAGCAGTATCTAAGTTGATACTCCGAAAATCAAATGTTCTAGCAAATGCATGAAGCACTTCTATACAAAATTCATCATGACTTCCTAGAAAATCCCCAACAAGATTTTTGTCTAATCCAGTTGTATATCTAAAGAAGTTTGCTACACTTATGGCATCCAGCTTCCCAGGCAACAAATGTAAACCTTTAAGAAATTCCAGACCCTTCTTGGGATCCCTGTTAAAATGATCGACGCCAATCATCAACTTCTTCTTTATGTGCTTCATATTATGAACAAATGGGACCCACTGAAGAGGTTCACCATAGTCGTTACATTTTGCAGTCCAAAATGGCTTATATTCCTCAAGTTCAAGTGACGCTTCGGCTGAACTTGATGAATCATGGCCTATTCTTTCAGCCATACCCTGAACCAAAGCAATCAAACCATCCAATGCAAGTGTGTTTATTGCAGATAGAGGGCTATTCACAGGGAAGGCACTCTTCGATAACAGATTGGCAAGGCCTTCAAACACATTACTGCAGGATATGTCACAATCATAATTGGCATATAATTCAGTTACGAACATAGGCTGCCTGCACAAGTCAACAAGAGCCTCCATAGCAACCTCCTGCTGTTGGTAAGAACCTCCATACTTGCTTTCTGCTACCCTCAACAATACACTGGATATAAAAGCTTCAATTTGTAGTTTTAACTTAGTACGGAGATGATGATACAGGTTGAGAACAATGCTACATACTGTGGAAAGAATTAAGGGACTCATCGACAAACCAAACTGCATCAAGTTGTAAAACAGTTCCTCCTGTATCAGAGCCAATAATTTAGGATGATTTTCAAAAGAAGCCCCACCCAATTCAATTGCAGCATTAATTAAACCTAAAGCAAATAGAGGAACATCTTCATGATATGCTATGGGATTAAAGCTGGGTCCGACTTCTATGTCCTTTATAACATTTAGAAGAGAACACAAGAAATGGAATATTTCCACCATCGCTGGGACCCCATAAGGATCCATCATTGAAGAATCAGCATTATAGGAGGTGCTATCTTTCAAATCAACAATTTCATATGTTTTATGGTCAGCTTCTGAACTAACATAACCATTGACATGTGGCTCTACCTCGAGAGTTTGACTTTGTGTTGCCACTTCATTCTGCGAAAAAGTAGAAGCTTCGTAAGTGTTTAAAAATTTAAGAATGGAGGTAGATGAGTACATCATAATTTTCAAAGAATATATAACTTAACATGCTCTTCAACCATGAAATTTCCCATGAAATGTGGGAATCACCACAGAAAATGGAAGTAATGATGATATCCACTCAATTAAATTTGCATAATCATATCTGAGAAAACCATGGTTTAATTATGAACTGACGAAGAGCCTCAAGTAACTTAAAAATCAATCCAGAACTTCTTTGTTATGACTGTTAAAGCTATCTTTGAAAGGTTATAATTACAAAAATCACTTACCCATAATATGCACAAACGAAAAACAAAGAAGATTATATCACACAATTTACTTCATCCATGAGCTCTATATCAACCGATAATAGAAGACATGTAATTTACAAAGCAATTCACGGCCTAATGGTTATGGATTGGCATTTAAATTTATCATGGAACCAGAAGCACGTTGCAGTTTTAAAGCTGGTAGAGGATGTCGTGCAAAATGAGAACATTTCCTGTTACCTCTGTGTTAGGAGAAGGCCTGTGACATCTATCCACCACGTTAGGAAGGTGGGAAAAAATACACCTAACAAGTTCATGCATTGTGTGGCGAGATATCCTCTGCAGTAGTTCACTTTTGGAACTTGCCTGATGAACAATACGAAAACAGGTATTCACTATGCTACATACGTGCTGATTGTTTAAACTAACAGATGCTTTGTTTTTCATGCAAGCCAAAAGAACTTGAAGAATCTTCATCAGTACAACTTCTTCAGAGGCAGGATCAGTCACCTCAAATCGGCAGCTTGTTACAGCGTCAACAATAAGATGCAAAGCATTATCTACATTCAGTGTTTTTGAATCGAGTATCTCCAGATTCAAGATTTTGTAGACAGCTGATAAAGCAACACCAGTGATTGGTGCACCAGTTTCATCAGACTTAATGACATCCAAAAACGGTTGGATGTACATGACTGGATCGATGCTATGCCACTGGTTATGCCATGAAAAAATCTTTTTGCGAAGTTCCTTGAAAGATACTATCAGAGAATGCTCTATCTGATCATCATCATTGGCATACTGAACTCCCCATCTAACATTTCTCCTCATCACGGCCAAAACTGCACCAATTTCTGAATTCACCATACAGGCTAAGGCGCCACCAGAAGGCTTGAGTGGACTGTTGGGCTTCCCAAAAAACCCATTGACTTCCTTCTGGCTATTTTGACTACTCATGGTGTCTTGCTTCTAATATCACATAAACTTATGTGTGTATGCCCACGCGAAGAAGTCCCGCCAGCGTTGAAAAATATTGCCCTTCACAGGTTCACGGAGGTAACACTTCACTCAGTATGATTCAACTGAAATTGGAATAGGTAGACAAATGTGAGTTAAACAACAATATATGAGAGAACAAACAAACTAATTATTCATCGATATTCTACTTAATTTGGTGATTATGTCAGTTGAATAACAAAGCCAAGATTGATGATGGAACTTTGCTTTTGGAAAGCATTTATTTCCTTCTCGAGAAAGAAAAAAATCAGAGGAATACACCATCTGTCCTAGTCCTTAAAAAATACTAAAATGCAAATTACTACAATTAAAGCATCCATTTTGAGCCAGTTAACAAATAAAATACAAATTAATAATCAACCACATCTTTAATCAGCTGAGGAGAAGAAACCTTCAAATCCATTTTGGCAAATAAAATTCACCGAATCATACTATTACACTTAACTACATTTCCCTTCCCCGCAAATCAAACACAGAAAAAAAAAGATTGAGTGTGCAAATCTCATCTATTGACGGCTAAATCCAACACTGAATGAATTCATGGCAAGATCTATGATTGGGAGTTAAAACGGAAAAATAGATAAACAATTGGACGTGAAAGCGAGTAATCGACGTTCAGCTAAGAGTTAGGAGAATCGGAATGCGAATTACAGGAATCGAATCGAGGAAAATGAGTACAAATTACCAGTTGGATTGGAGATCGGGGCGACGATTTTTGATATCTTTCTCCGCAGGGGTCGTCGACGTCTGCTGCCTGCGGTGACAGTTTTGGGAATTTTGAATTTTAATTTAAAGTCAAAATCTTAATCGCACGCGCTTGGGGCTCAATCTTGAGATCGGAACCTTTCTGCAAATGCTGAATTGCATTTTCTGCGCCCGAAGTCTTCCTTCAGTATTTTCCACGTTTCTGTAAATACTGATTTAGCCTAGATAATATTATAATGGGAAAATTATTTTTTTTGGTACCATAGAATATGTTAACTTGCACTTTTGATATCATTGGATACGAAAATGTAAATTTAGTACCATAGAATAGGTTTTTACTGCAATTTTGGTACGAATCTCAATTTTTCAAAGTTAAATGGCAATTTACTTCCTATAAAACACATAATGTTCAATTTATCCTTCTATAATTTGGAAAAAATTTAATTTACCCCCTGTAAAAATTTTAATGAAGTAATTTACCCCCTTCAGCCGGAGAGTGTAACTCACTTGCCAAAATTGAGGTAGGCATGCAAACTATTTTATAACATAGAGGGATAAATTGCCACATTTATCATAACACGGGGGGGTAAAATACCACATTATCATAATAAAAGTGGATAAAAATGCCGCCTATAAAAATATCAGGGAGGCGATGTGAATTTTTTAAAAAAATTCAGGGGGTAAAATGCTATATTTTAAACCATAAAGGGGTAAATTGAATATTATGTATTTCATAGGGGGTAAATTATAATTAACTTTGAGAAAAAATTGAGTTTGGTACCAAAGTTGCAATGAGAACCTATTCTACAGTACCAAATTTTCATTTTCGTATCCAATGATATCAAAAGTGCAAGTTAATATATCCTACGGTATCAAAAAAGCAATTCTCTCATATTATAATTAAATCTATGATTCTTTAGTGTAGTAACGCTTTTCTCTAAAAAAAAAGATAAAACGCTTCCATGGACTTCAAACCGCTTTTGGTAATTTTCACCCTTAAAAATGATTCATTGGCAGATTGTTTCCATAAAATCAAATTTTGGCGGAGTCAACCATTTAATTTTTGGCAGGCTGCACCCTTTAATTTTTTCCGGCTAAGTAGATGGTCGAAATATCGAAAATCTTGATATTTACAAGGGCATAATTGTCATTTGAACTCATATTTTTCTTATAACTCATATTTACATCTCTCAACCATTTTTGCACGGTTTTTCACCATTCTATTGATCTATATTCTATTTTTTACATCAAAGCTTCACCATATGGATTAAAATCAAATTTTTAAATCAAAAAAATTAATATACATTTCATTTACATAATATTTTTAAAGACGAAAAATTAGTATGCATTTGCATTAAAATAAAAATGATAGTGAAGACATAGTAAACACATGTAAACACAATAAACTCAACAACCCACCTATAGGAAGAACGGGAATGCTATAGATTAAGAAACCAGATTTTTATGTTTTTTCTTTTCAGAATTTAGATTAATTTAATGTTTAAATGGACAAACCTACCCCTTAACTACACAATTTATTCAAGTGGCTTATATTGTTGGAGGGAAATCAGTTTTTTAAGGAAAATGAGTTGAGAGGACAATTATGCCCCTGTTAATATCAAATTTTTCGATTTTCCGACGATCTCTTTGACTGAAAAAATTAGAGGATGTATTATGCCAAACTTATGTATTGCGAGGGTGCATTCTGACAAAATTTGATTTGGAGGGTGCATTTCAAGGCTGCATGTTGCCAAAAGTCCATATAAAACATGATATAAAAGTTATGAGTGAATCGCAATTTTCGTCTTTCTGATGAGCCAACTTTTGCGCATTCATCCCTCTTAATTTTTTCGTAGCATATTCGTCCCTCTTATCATTATAGTGTATCACATTCGTCCCTCTTAAAATTTTCGTAGCAGATACGCCCCTCTCATCAATGTAGTGTAACACATTCAGTCCCTCTTAATCCCTCATGTATTTTGGATTTAAGAGGGACGAATGTGTTACACTGCTACATTGATGAGAGGGAGGGACAAATTTGCTACGAAAAATTTAAGAGGGACAAATGTGCAAAAATTGGCTTATAAGAGGACAAAAAGTGTTATATTAGGGAATTGTGCAACAACCCCACCCCCACTTTCAGTTTAAAACTGTAGGAGTATTTCACCTGCACAATCACACTACAAATAGCATTCGCAGAAGTTGGTAAACCTCCCGTCATCTTGACCAAGATTAAAAGGTTTGATTTTTCAACTCATTCATACTGAATATCACCATTCATCATATTTATACTTAGATTAGGGTTTTGTTTACCATTCTCCCCCTTCAATCAGTACCGATGCACACTTTATAACTACTTTGTTTAAATCACATGATATCCGATACAAGTTGTAATTGAATTTGATCATGTGTATTTGAGTAAGAACTGAATTGAATATTGGTCATGTCATTATAAGTTTAAAATTTCTCTGTTTTCAACTTTAAAATAAAGAGTGAATATTATAGCAGAAACTTTTCACTGGAATTATTAAGTGTTGTAAGAAATTTTATGCATATTTACTTTTTGTAGCTTACCTTACAAAACTTTTTGGTTCTGTAGCTGAAAGTTGAATTTCTAATGAGCTGGTGGTAGTTGTGGAATCGATAAAGTTGACCAAATTACTTTGAGATTTGGAGGAATGATTCTTTCTGCACTTTTAACTTCTGTGGGAATCAATGTTGGCCTTTGTTTTCTTTTCTTCATCCTATATTCCATATTGAGAAACCGGCCGAATAATGCTGAACTCTATATACCGCGTTTAGTTGCCGAAGGGGAATTGCAAGAGGCAGATGAAGTCAACGCGCGAAGGTTACTGCCTTCTTTTAAATGGGTGAAAAGAGCATGGAAGCCATCCGAAGACGAGCTTATGTCAAATTCAGGATTGGATGCTGTAGTATTCATGCGCATTTTTATCTTTGGGTTAGTGAAAAAAGAAATTTCATATGCACTTTGGATTGATGTGAAAGTCCACCTAATCGTGTTTCTTTGTTGATTTGCAGTTTGAGAGTTTTTAGATTTGCTGGGATTGTTGGGATTTTTGTTCTTCTTCCATTCAATTATATGGGGAATCAACTAAATATTGACTTCACCGACTTACCAAACAAGTCGTTGGAGTCATTCAGCATTTCAAATGTTGACGATGGGTCGAGCAGGTTACTTTTACATGGTGTAACAAACTTAAATGGTTTAAACCAAAACTCATGTCTAATCGGTGTATAATGCACCAAAACTCAATCAGGCCTTTTCTTAAACATGCCCAGGGTTTGTGAGGAGTAGTGCAATGCAATATATTTTAATGAATAAATGAGCCTTTTCCCTGAGTTAAAGCTTTCTCAGTACTTGTGCTTGTAACTCCAGTTGAATATTTACAATTTACAACAAATAAGTTTAAGATGCATGTGCTTCCTAGCAGATGGTATGTGAGTTCATTAACAAATTAATACATTTGTTGACTAATATGGCACATTAATTATCAGCTGTTTCACAGAATATCTGTTAGCAGGATGAGTGCTAATTTGCTTGTTTAGTAATTCTTAAATTTAACTTTAAAAATGACACACTTCATTTCGGTTTCTCAAAGGTTATGGATACATTTCTGTGCTGTATACGTTTTCACAGCCGTTGTCTGCTATCTTCTTTACTTTGTAAGTACTCCATATACCATTCTTATCCTAGTGGATTTCTAGCCTAGTACATTTTAGGTGATAAGGTAATGGAACGTAGATAATATTTTACTCTGCAGGAATATGACTATATTGCATCAAAAAGGATTGCTCACTTCTATTTATCAAAACCTCAGCCGAGAGAGTTTACTGTTTTAGTTAGAAGTATCCCTGTCACTTCTGGGAGAAGCTTCAGTGAAAGTGTTGAGAGCTTTTTCAGTGAATTCTATCCTTCTACCTATCTTTCCCATTCCGTTGTTCGTCGAACAAGCAAACTCAAAGGACTCGTTGTAAGCATAGCAAATATTTTAACCAACTCTATTGTAGAATATTTCAGATTTATTAATCTCCGCTTATTGTAATTCTTTATGATTCTTTGATTTCTATGCCATATTACCCCTACCAACATTCCTTTGTTTTGATCAATCTTTCTAGAGTGAGGCAGACAAGGTGTATAAAAGACTTGTACATGCGAAATCAAAAAAGTATACTCAACAAAGATTCAAGCGAGCTGGATTTATGGGTCTTTTTGGAAGAAAAATTGATATGCTAGATCACTATGAAAAGAAGCTAGAAGATATGGAAGATAATGTGAGGACAGAACGATCTTCTCTTGCTGGAAAGGTGACAATCTCTGCTCATAATCATGGACAGTTTATCTGAAGAGTGAAGATGCAATATGCTTATCTAAATTAAGTATATTAAAGGTTATGCTTTGTCCGGGTTATATAATTTGCATCTGTGGCGGAGGACAACAGTAATGTGTGCCTGTCAAATTTAATCTGCACTGTCATAGTCTCAAGTAATATAAGCTCTAAAAACTGCAATATTAAGTTAAAGGTCCTCCTGAAGAAGAATACACATCATGACTCACTAATTGTTTCACCGATAAAGCCTTATTAAATGTCAATGGTACTCTAGAATGATAAAGAAAAGGAATTCAATCTTTAAATCTTGGTTTTAAGTGGAGTAGCTCAAGACCAGTATGTAGTATTTCTGATATTTAGATTGGTTGATGTGGTTGTCACATATCCTCTCTCACTTCTTGTCTAATTGAATAGCTGTGTGGTAAAACACAATTGAATTTGTAATTAAGATGAAGATATAGAGTTTATTTATCAAAAAAAGAAAAAATAAATATAGAATTTGAGTAATAAACATGAGCTGATGGAAATCTGGTTTGGTGAAACACACAAGCTTGAGAACCAGAGTAACTTACAACCTAATCTATCTTCGCATAATGTAATAAAGATAGGATCAGAATTTGATATGCACGGAAGAAAAAATGCCGTATTCACCTAGATTTGATACTGTGGTAGAGACATGACTTCCATCTTGAAACCAAGTTGTGCTACTCACAGAAGCTCAAGATTAAGTACGACATTTAAGAGTTTCTTAGTATACTGTGTCCTGAATGGATCCGCATATATTAACATGAAAATTTACTCCACGGTACTAGAAACTAGTCACTATACTCTCGATGATTTAAAGAACCGTCCATGATATAATAGCTGATGAACTCAGTATGCCAGGATGGACTTCAACAATTGAAATTGTCTTTGAGCTGCCTAGTTATCTTTGTTGGGCACATTTACCTTGATGGTGTTGCAGAATATGTAAAGAACAAAAGATCCTTTCTGATATGTAGTACTGTATTGCCATTTGTTTTTTTTCCCCAAATACAAAGCTTTTGCTTTTGAGAAGGCCTTACTCCAGATATTCCACCTTCACAATTATTTTCTCATGTTAGTTCATTAGCATATATTTAGATTATACTATAGGATAAGAACTGATGCACTACCATTCACTCATGACTGACGCCTTAATAGGAAGTTCCGGCTGCTTTTGTGTCTTTCAAGTCTCGGTTTAGTGCTGCAATAGCTTCACAACTTCAACAAGGGCTTAAACCTACGGAATGGATTACGGAGCAAGCTCCTGATCCCCATGATGTATATTGGCCCTTCTTTTCTGCTTCATTTATGAAAAGATGGATGTGCAACCTTGCTGTATTTTTCTCATGCATTTTCATCACTGTGGTCTTCCTTGTTCCTGTTTTCTTAGTGCAAGGTCTTACGCATTTGGATCAGTTGGAGATCTGGTTACCCTTCTTGAGAGGCATATTAAAATTGTAAGTTACTACTTTTTAATATTTGCAAAATACTACTACTAAGTTCTCTTTTTTCTCAAGATGAAGAATGTGCCATAATTTGGGTCCTGATATTCTGCTACCTGTTTATTTTATCTAAGTCGTAATTACGACCTGTCTGACAAAAACTTTAGATACCGTTGTTATCTTTAGAATAACATAAAATTTTACTTGCCATTGCAGTAAAGTTGTCAGCCAAGTAATTACAGGATATCTTCCCAGTCTCATTCTTGAGATGTTTTTAAATGTAGTGCCGCCTGTCATGATTGTGCTTTCATCTATACAAGGGTACATTGCCCTTAGTCAGATTGAGAAAAGTGCATGTATTAAGGTACTGTGGTTCACCATATGGAACATCTTCTTTGCAAATGTGCTATCAGGATCAGCACTCTACAGGATTGATGTCATTCTTGAGCCCAAAAGAATTCCTGAATTATTAGCTGTGGCCGTTCCAGGACAGGTATGTTCTTTTTTAAGTTAATTGGTTTCTTTCTAATAAAAATCATGTAGATTCAGGAATAAGGGAAAGGAATACAAATTTATCACGACATACACTATTTCTTGGTAAACATTGGATGTTAAATAAGGGAAAGGAATACAAATTAATCACGACATACACTATTTCCCTATAAGAAGAATAACATGAATGTATGAATGTTTTATTTGGTGTTTCAGCATTTTCTTGTACACACCTGTCATCTGCATCAAGGATCCGAGTCTCCCATTTTCTTTAGTGAATTACAATACTAGATGAACTGAATCATCAGGAACGTCAAGAAGAAAGAATAGAAAGAAATTTGTACATTTAGAATCACTTTATTAATTTTATACAAGTATTTCAAGTCAGAAAAAAATGAAATTCCTATGAGGGCCCCTCAGTTTTTCTTTCTTTCATTCTTTATTTATTGAGAAAAAATTCCAAAAAAACAGCAGGTTCTACATATGTGCCCATGTATTGCTTAGAATTCCACGTCAATGATTCAGAACATGTGATTGTGCATTTGATTGTTTACCATCTATGGAACTCCCTCATTGATTCACAAGATAATTGGGGGCTAACTGAAGCATAGAGGTATATGATTTGTTATAATTACAATCTCATAAAAATGTATGGGGTTGGATGGAAAAATCAGCCAATTGAAACTATTAAGCTTTAAAATTGTTAGAGTTAGAGTTATAGCATGAGTTTGAGTTATAGCGTGTTAGGAGTATTAGGTTTAGGTTGGGTATTTTGGTATTTATGGAGTCTTATCTCTTTGTATAAATACCCCTTCTTGGGTTCATTATTAATAACATCTTTACATCTTTTCTCTCTTAACATGGTATCAGAGCTCAGGCCAAAAGAAGGTCATGTGTTCGAATCCCTCCGCCACCCATTTCTAAATTTCCACGTGTTAGGCTTGAGTAAAATGAATACCGCCTACACGTGAGGGGGCGTGTTAAGTGATATATATTAAATGATTCCTCTCTCTAACAGCTTAAGCTTTTAGATGAGTTGGTCATTCAATTTGGTATCAAGAGCTTAGGTTTTTTACCTAGGGGTTTGAAAAATAATAAAAAAAAGAGTACACAAGATAGAGTAAAACCCTAGCCGCCGCGGTGACCATCTAACTCATCGCGGCGGCGGCTGGCCATTCAAAGTTAAAGAGCTGCTGTATTTTCGTTATTGTCCCACCACCATTAAAAGGAAAATAAAATCTACCATCTTGTTCAACAAATCCATTTTTTTTTACCCACCCACCCACATCAGATTTAAAGAAAATAAAGGGGCGTCTCAAGCCCTAGTTCAAGTCACAACCAGCCCCGTCCACGCTCTGTTTTCGCAGCCACAACGGCTGCTCCAGAATCTGCTCGATAGATCTGCTCGTTTGTCTTTGTCATCTTTCTTTTGCAATCGTTTATGGTGCTGCAGTTTCAGATTGTTTCAACCCTAGCCCAATTCGGGGGAGTAGTGCAACGATGAGTAGTTTTTCTGGACTTCTAGTGGTTATATTTTTGGATTGATGTGTTGAGCAACTCTATGGTTAGTTGCTCAGGGGGAGTAGAGAGTAGTAGTTATTTTTTGCTTTCTAGGTATTTTTCGTTGTTTGGTTTTTTTTGAGTTTTGGTTGGTGATATTGTTGTTGTTGATGGACGTTGTAATTGAATTGTTGCTTGGTAATTTTCGGTAGTGCGGTCGTCGCGCACTATTTGTTCGACATTTGGTTGGAATCAAATTACGGTCGAGGAAGCTACAGAGTGTTAGCGGAAGTTATCCCCGGCGTCGGCATTGATCCCCAAGGTTGTCGGTTGAGTGGATCAAGTGATCCATTTGTTATGTTTTGATTGGTGGTTTGCCAATCGTTGTCACCGCGATGTTCGCAGGTGTTAGTTTCGACGTTAAAATTGGTTACCAAGAGTTCTCCAATTCAATGCACTTCGTTATCAAGTTCATCATCAATTGTCAACTATCGCTACAACCTTCACTTAGTTATTCTTATTTATGGTGTTTTATGTTTAGTTGTTATCGAGTGATTATCGTATTTGTAACAAGCTTAGAGCTACTAGCTCTAGCTTGAGGGGGAGTGTTAGAGTTAGAGTTATAGCATGAGTTTGAGTTATAGCGTGTTAGGAGTATTAGGTTTAGGTTGGGTATTTTGGTATTTATGGAGTCTTATCTCTTTGTATAAATACCCCTTCTTGGGTTCATTATTAATAACATCTTTACATCTTTTCTCTCTTAACAAAAATAAAAGAGCATCAGTCTTAGAAATAATAACTATCCTCATCTTCAGAAGATTGTCTTAAAATGATTATCATTCTGGATTATTTTTTATATGTTCCATGATGAGAACAAATATTCTACAAGTTTAATGGGTTAATGTGAAAGTTAAAAAATGCGATCAAACTTTTAAAGCTATGCTTGAGGTATACGAGGTGTGATACTATATAATTTATGAGAAATTCTTTTCGTTGTTAATGAGCCAGAAGTGCTCAGTAATCGTTATTTTCTACACTAGGCTGTTAATTACCGATATGAAGCTAAGAGACTGAAAATAACGGTCTCTTGTTCTTTGTTGTCTTGACTCGAAATCTTTTTTATTAGTTATTTGTTCAGAACTTCAAAACTTTTGGGATTATTATTTAAATTTTTAAACCCTCTTTTGTGGTTCAAAAGAATGTAATTTGACCTTTTTCTATCAAACAGTGACTCATTCAGGCACATTTTTTGCATATAATAAACTAGTGCAGTGAATAATTTAATGTTTCTTTTTTAGGCTGCATTCTTCATTGCATATGTTGTAACATCTGGATGGACCAAAACATTTTCTTCAATACTTTTACGGATGAAGCGGCTCATCTGGAGTTTACTGAAAAGAAGACTCGGCTGGAAATCTGATGAGGAAGTTGAGGTCCCTTCAAATCCTTATCACAAAGAAATCCCCAGGATTCTTTTTTTCGGCCTTCTTGGTATAACCTACTTTTTCCTCGCACCCCTCATCTTGCCGTTCATCTTGGTTTACTATTGCTTGGGATACATCATCTACCGTAATCAGGTCAGTAAATTGTCCATGTGCTTGGGATAAATTTTTGACGGTGATTACTAATGTTTATAGCATGCCTTAATCTCCAGTCTAACTTGACTTGAAGTTGATACTGATTGGTTCCTTAAAATTCTTTAGTTCCTTCAACCATTCTGGTGGGGATTTAATTTAGGTTTTTTTTTTTTTTTGTGAGCAGCTATTGAATGTTTATGCACCGAAGTTTGAAACAGGGGGAAAGTTTTGGCCTGTGGTGCACGACTCGACAATATTTTCCTTAATTTTGATGCATATTATTGCCATTGGAATATTTGGTCTGAAGAAAGTTCCATTAGCTTCCAGCTTAACAATTCCTCTTCCAATTCTTACTCTCATATTCAATAGTTACTGCCGAAGGCGATTCTTACCTACTTTCAAAGGTTTTCCTGCTGAGGTAATTTTTTATTGTAGCTCAACGGCTCAACATATTATTTGAAGCTCCCAATATGGTTTCCCTTTCCTGGGTTACTGTTAAAAGCTTTGCATTATTTTGTTATCTTCATCATCTAAAAATCTGTAGCTCAATCCTTCTTCATTAATACAAGTAAATGTTTTATGTGAAGATTTGGTCATCGAGAACTTTTATCTGGCCTATAAAAAAACATTATCTTTCTGCTGTGAATAATATCAATGAATTTTTTATACTCTTGCGTTAATCACACCAGACTTCTTAGATTTGTATATGTATATGGAAAGAGATATGATACTCAAGAACAGGGGGAACAGCTTCATTTGTTCTGTTGAATTTTGATTCATAAAAATTCATCTTAGTACACTGAATGTCAAATCTAAGGGATTTGATAAAGACGTGATCGGTTAATGGCATTTAGCAGTATTCTCCAGCTGTTTGGCTTTCCATCGAGCATCGACTAACTATTTATTGTTTGAATGCAGTGCTTGATAAATAAGGATAGGCTCGATCAAAGAGATCCCACTTTATCTTCTTTCTATGATGAACTCACGACTGCATATCGAGATCCTGCAATGAAGCCAATTAGATATTCTTTAACCAGTGAGAATAGCACCTCTCCCCTTCTCCGCTGAGCGGCAAAGTGAAGTTGAATAAAAAGTTTTGCTTATATTGTAAGTTTGAAATGGTAGGTGAATCAGTTGCAGAAACAGACTGGTATGTAGTCGCTAAATTCATCCTCTTTCTACATGGTTTGTGCAGTTGTCTATATCTTTAATTATTCTGGTAATCTAGTTCTGTTTATATGATCTGTTGAAATTGTATTTAGAACCTTTTTATCTGATGTTGGAACATTTGGAATTCTCATGAGAACAAAAAATCTATCTATCTATTCTATATGTTTTTTTTTTTTTTTTTCCTATTATATAAAAGTACGAATAGTGTTATGTGTTTCTTAAGTTTATGTCCGAACTAAAATATCCTATGTGAATTTTATTTGACATTGAGTAAAATGGTAAAATAACAAATCTAGAGGTATTGTTAAATTGAGGTACTTGATAAATTATTATTTATCTGCTAAACTTTAGTGTTTAGTTTAATTATTTCATGAATAAATAGTATTTTTCATATATGTTAGTAGAAGATGATTAATTTCGTTTGTTACATTGAATAAAATGGTTAAAGAGGAAAAAAAAAAAAGACAAACTAGAAATGTGAATTTATTAGAAAACGTTATAATTATATATTCATATATCTTCTATTTTATCATCTCAAACTTAATTTTCGGTCTAACTCTTTTACGAATAACTAACATTTCATAAAACTTAAACTTAATAAGAGATGATTATAATTATTAAAATCCATAAGAAAAAATTTAAAATAAAATATCACTTATTTTCAATTATTACAAGCAAACCATTTCTAGCTTGGTTTTTAAAGGAGAAAACGTTCATTCATATGTGCAGGTTTTAATATTAGATTAAGAATATAATTTTGTTAAATTATTGTGTTCTAATTAGCTTATTAGTAAGGGGAAAATGTAAGACTCCTGGGCTACATACTTATTTCGTTGGGTGTCAATTTGACCATAAATTTAATGACATATTATTTGTGACCACATATTGTAAATGATAATTAAATATTTAAACCTGTATTGTAAGATGGAAACATATGACATCCGATTTCTTCTTCTTAATATTGCCTTTGATTGATGAAAATCTACGAATACAAGAAAATACAGATGAAGTTCTTGATTATTATTTTATTCAGAATCCCATTTCAATGATTCTCTCAACTACCCATATGATCAAGATTACATCTTTGGAAAAACTCGGCTCTGACTCAACATATTATATAAACAATTTGATTTGATTTTCAACCCTAAACACATGGGATAAAGTATTACATTTATAAGTTAATTGAGTCAAAATATAACATATATAATTTTGTCGATTTATATTTTTGTATGCTTAAAAATATCAAGAAACAGTGTTAAAACTTTTATAAAATTATAAGAGGATAAAATGCACATTTTCAAATCATACAGTAAATTGCCATTAACTCAATAATGATATGATAAAATTTCTTTCATAATTTCATAAACGAGTTAATTTAATATAGCTCTAAAGTTTATACTTGAATTTAGAGTCGAACAAAATCATAGCCAAAGAGGACAAGCAAGCTACATTAAGACAACATTTGATCAATTAAGTTTGCATCTGCCAAACTGCAGCTGACTTAATGTTACCTATCACAATTCAAAGGTTGAAGAAATCCTTGAATCTCTTTAGGATGTAATAAATTATGAAAAGAAAAGGTTACAGAAATGAAACAGGAGCTTGTCATTGCAGAAGCCACTCCTAGCGAGTAATCAAAAATATCGGCTTGGCAAGACAGTCATTCATCTCTAAGCGAAAGACTCGGAACTTAAGCAAACAACAATTATATACACCATCGATATCTAACTTCAGAGAACACGAAGCTGAGCAAGAAACGCAGCACAAAGATCAAGAAAAAGGAACTGTGGCCCGTGAACTCTCTGCAGATCAAGCAAATACTTGTCGTCCCGAGTTTTGTAAAGCTTCATGAAATAGATTAGATGAGTCAATCACATAAGTTCTTTAGCATTCCACAACAAAGACATACTATATGCATAAAAAAGATTATTACCTGCACTTCAAATTTTACCACATTTTGTGGGCTAATGTTGCCATCATTCTCAATAATGGCAGTAGACTCGTCTCCAAAATAATTGTTATCGTGCATAGAATTGTGAAGCATTCCTGGACTGCCAGGAACCCATCTGCATTTCATGTTGTAGGGCCCAATCTTTTTCCAGTAAACATTCAATTCTTGAAGAGCTTTTAGAACTTCTGTCATTATCTCACGAGGATGGGCTCGAGACTATAAAAAATGCCAAATAAATATGATGTAGGAAAAGAACATGGCAACTGAAGCATTGAAGAAGAGGTTGGATCATCAATAATCCAACCTAAAATTTAGCTAATTAGCTCATACGGTAGGTCTTCGAGTTTTCTGGTTGGAAGTCTTGTTTTAGAACCTCTACCTAATGAGAAAGGAATTTACTGTTTATAAATCCTTGTAGTTATCTTTATAAAAAAACACTATTTTCTTTCTACTAAATTAATATAGTTTTTGCTCCAAGTACACTTGACAAATACTCCCTCTTTCCCCTTTTTTTGTTGGTCCTTTTACTCTTGTGTAGAGTTTTATATAAGAGTTAAAAAAGTAAAACTTTTAGATGACTTTACAGTTATGCTCTTAAGAGTAGTTATTGAAAATTAGTGATGTCAAATCATCTTATAAGAGGATGGTTTGAGAAAACTAATTTTGTCTTAGGAGGGAGTCTTATATGGGAAATCTCAAAAGGAAATGGGAGTGAAAATTTAGGACAGAGGGAGAGTATTATTTTTCTCGAGAAGGCATGTTCTTTAATTTCTAACAAATTAATTGCTTCAGCTTCATTAGATATTAGAAATAACTACCATGACCAATAATGACCTAATTACAATAATTGAAGCAATCTTCAAATTCACACATAAAAATTAATCAGTTTTGAAACCCTTCATATTGGAAAAGGATGGTACTGAATTTTATGAAATATCATAAATATTAAGATATTATATTTTATCACCCCAATGAATCACAGTATAATCCTAGTGCATCTTCCAGTTGGTTCAGATCCGTTCGTTTCACACATTTATAGCATGCAAAGTTACCTGAAGTCCAAGTGCCCATTTCCTATCAACTGCAAACTGCCTCCCTCCAGACTGTTGATAATCAAAGGCTCCAGGAAGCCGTTGTCCCACAGGAGACGCTATCATTTCACTTGGATTCATGCGGTTAAACCCAATTTCCTACAGATAATAGGGATTAACTCAAATATGTAAGATGGAGAAAATTATACATTTATATGAAATATCATTGGGTCAAGATGGCACGAGAAGTTTAGAAATAGGAAAGTAAGAATAACAAACTACAGAAGCACAAATGTTACAACTGTTTGGGATGAAAGAAAAGAAAGAGCTTGCTGTTGTTCTACAACTATAATAATCAATTGTTAATAATTTTAGAAGGCACACCATGGTCTCTTGAAATTCAGCTCCAAGGTAGCCACTAGAAACACGAAATCGATTGTCCAGCAGCAGATAGTATGTAACAGTACCCTGAAAACAAAGTCGAGAAATAAGAAAACCTCAACATCTATAAGGACATGATACAGTCACGATATTTTACCTCATTTTGGACCCTGTTTCGAATAGAATCAACAAGGGTATTCCTGTCAAATCCCATCTTAATTACTTCCTGAAGAATATCTTCATCAATCTGCGTGTTTAATAAAGGGAGTTTTACTTGTTACAATCCGAAAGCATACTAATAAAACCTGCTATATAAGAAACAAATCAAGTAATGAGCAGATGTCTGCCAAATAAATGAGCAAGGAGAGCAATATGCAGGCAATATCTAAAGGGAAACATAAGTAAAAATAGAGGGGAGGGGAAACCTTAACACCAAAGAACCACTATTAAAACACACATTCATGAAGACTAATCTTTAAATGTAATATCTGTGTACATCAGTGCAAGTTCTAACCTTTTTAGCTTGCTGCAATGTATCTGGTGGTGGCACAGCCAAATAGCGTGGAAGACGATCTTGGAACCAGGGGTGCGCACGAATCTCAGGAATAGTCATTCTTTTCATAGGATCCACTATAAGCATCCTTGGAATCAAATCTCTTGCACTAGCAGATAAATGGCTGGGAAGTGTATATATTCCCCCCTACAAATAAGTTAAAAAGAATATCGCATGAAATAATTCAATATCATCTGAAGTTTATCCTTCTGATTGATAATATTAAATAATACTGTCACTAAGGACTATATCAAGCCACCAATGAAGACTTATGCAAATTAATGATTGAGTTTAGGTCCAAATACCAACTAACAACAGCGTCAATGAATCCAAAAAAGAAACTACTAAACCTCATCATGGTCCAAGCATGAGGGTTGCAGACTCCATATGAGATACCTTTGTAACTCTTAGGGAAGAATAGACTCTAATAAATATACAGCTGGGGCTACATATACATAGTGTTAGAATATAGTTTAAGCAATATCAAAATCCGTATGTGCTTCCAACCTGAGCTAGAGCAACTTAGAGTTCTGCTACAGCTAGGATATATTACACCGTTAAAGCCAAAAGTCATAAGTGATAAAGAACTGTTGCGAATTGCAATAATTGACGGCCAAAAATACATGTCAAGACGAGGAAATTTTGTTTCATAATTGGCAGAACTTGGGTGAAAAACTAAATTAGTAGAGAACTACAAGCATGATTACCGAGTAAACATGGATAAATGTAAAAGAGAAAAGCAAACATGAATATACCTTAATCTTTTTGAATAGGTTAGGAATGTTTTCATCATCAAATGGAAGGGTGCCACAAAGAAGTGCATAGAGAATAACACCACAGCTCCACACATCCACTTCAGGCCCCGCATATAATTTACCAGAAATAACCTATGCAATATATGATGCATTACTAAGCAATTCACATCTCTTGTAATGTTCAAGTAAATGTATAACTCATGTCCATCAGTGCTAGTTTAATGAGTACCTCTGGAGCAGCGTAATTGGGGCTTCCACAACTTGTCTTCAGAAAATGACCGTCACGCATGATATTACTCAAACCAAAATCAGCAATCTTCACACTGCGCTTGGAATCCAAAAGCAAGTTCTCGGGCTTCAAATCTCTATGAACTACCATGTTCCTATGGCAGTATTCCACCCCAGAGATTATCTGCAATCATCAGCTCAGTCAAAGTTTATAGACAAAGTATTGTTATACTCCCTTTAGATGAAAGAATCAGCTTCAGAAGTCTATAAGTAAAGGCAGCATACCTGCTGAAAGAAGACACGAGCTTCCTCCTCTTGTAACCTACCCTTCTCCACTATATAATCAAACAACTCACCAGACTTCACATATTCCATCACAACGTATATGTCAGCATGCGTCTCCACAACCTCATATAGCCGGATGATGTGGGGATGCATAAACAATCTCAATATTTTGATTTCTCTTCTAACTGCAAGAAGATAACCCAATCTTAAACAAGTACAGCAAGGTCAAATAGCGAAGCTTGATTCAGATAGTCTTGCTTTATAAGAAGTAGAGAGGACCAAAAATTACATGAAAATAACTGCAGCATCTTGGGTTGATTTACATACAAGGGCAACTGAGTTTAATTATGACAATAAATGAAGCTTTTTCCATGAAATAATTATCAGTTTTCACTTCTCGTAAGCTTTCTTTTACACTACTTTCTATAGAACTTTAGAAAAAATGTCCATTATGGAGGCCACAAATTAATGCATTAATACTCTCTAATAAAATGAAAAATAAACCAAACAACCAGCCTTTTCTCCAAGAGATCTAACACATATAGTGAAATCAGATTACACATTTCCCCCAAGAATACAAATGTACATCATGGTAACAATAAACAATGGAAATAAGCACTCAAGACGTCGAATTGTCAGAGCAAAGAAGAGACATCTCAATAAATCTAAGTAAACAGCATTACTTTTTCCGTCCTCTTTCTTTTGTCCCTTCAGTTTTGGTGCAGAATTATAATTATTGGTAGGGAATTTTAGTGGTGTCAATCATTACTTTACGTGAGAGAGTATTTTTGAGATAATTAATGCCACTTTAGGAAATTTGGGACATTCCGAAAAGGAAATAGTAGCAAAATTAGAAGGATGGAGGGAGTATTAATTTTCAGTGTTGGACACTTGACCAATTGATATGTCAGACTAGTTCATCCGGAAGAGCATGAAATAATAGAAACTAGAAAAAGAAATCGATAACAATAATTTGAAAAGTTACAGGCTTCACATACTGCATTTTAGGCAAATATTGCATACGTTCTTGACCAACCTTTTTCTTCCATATCCATGTTTTTAATTTTCTTGCGATTAAGGATCTTGACAGCAACTTTGTGCTTTGTCAATGCATGTTCAGCAATTTTCACTTTACCAAACGAACCGATCCCCAGAGTTTTCCCAAGCTTGTAGTTCCTCAAGAATGAATCCACGCTACTAACATCTTGGATTGACCCGTCCATGTTCCTAAAAACATATTTAATTAATGAGAATTAAAGCAGCTTCTATATGGAGTAGCATATGTTATGACACTGAAGAGTAATTATTTAATGTCAAAATTAATGGGTTTCAAATTTCATCTTCCTAACTAAGTCGGCAACTTGACAAAGGAAAAAGATCCGCAAGGACACCACAGGAAAATCAGGGAATTCGCTGGCCCTGGTTTTTTTGGAGGAATAATATTTCCACAATTTGGAGGAACATGAGAAAACACAAAACAAACATTAGATGGCTTAAATCAATCTTCAAAGCGAGCACAGGATAACATTGAGTTCAAAGCTTTCAAAGTACACAAAACTCTGATTCAGACACAGTACATGAAAATTGGGCCAGATTGCCTCAATTCCAGAAAACATAAATTCTCTTGCTAAAAGTTGTAAAACTTTAGTTTATTCAAAGCAAAAAAATAGCATTCAAACTGAAAATTGAGAACAAGCAGCTGGTTTAAAACGAAAACAACCAAAAAAAAATGTCAATCAAAACAGGATGAATGCATCACAACATCCTAACCCCCTGAAATCTTTACAGTTAAACAAAAATTTACCAAAATCAAACACGTTCAATTACACAAAATCGCACCAATTCGCCCCACCACAGATCTGAAAAAAATTCGTCGAAACACAAATACAACAAAATCGGAAAGGAAAAAGATACCTCAATACACTAGTAAAAATGCATAAATTATCAGCGAAAAACTTACATAAAAAAACCAAACGACGACTACAACTCGGAACAAATTCCTAAAAATTGCGAAACGCTGTTCGGAAAAATCAAAATTTGAAGAAGCAAATGAAAATTAACCATTCAAATTCATAAGAAACAGAAGAAATACATGAGAGAGTTGATTCAGTGTGAGTGACGTCTATGAGAATTGAATGTCTCCTCCAATGTTGGTTGAGGAAGAGGAGATGATGCAGAAAGCGAAGCGCCGGAGCTTTTTGTTTGTTGTAGTATTTTATTACATATTCTTTTTTTATAGTAAATACATATAGGAAATTATTTTAATTAATTAATAGTAATAATCATCATTATTGAGATACATACAGTTACATAAATGGAAGTTAAGTTAAGTGGAGAGGAATTATTTGGTGTGAATCACATGATTAATCGAATCAGACGGTGGAGAATATTTGCCTTTTATTTTAAGAACCTTTTTTGGTAGAATCAAAGTAGATTCCTTTTTCATTTTAATTTTTTGTTGACTTAATTTACCATTTATGCATATCATGGAAGAGAGAAACTTTCTTGTTTTTTTTCTATTTAGAAAGTATTTTGTTTTGTTGCATCATATTGGATATTTGGCTGATGCTGACTTATATAGTATTAAGTAGGGTCTGATCTATTATAGAAAATAAATAATTCTTTTTAAAAGAAATTGTTCGTTTAATTTTCAGAATTTGATTTTATGAATTAAGATAGTAATATACACATATATGGAAAATTAGACTATTCGAACTTGACTAGTATTGACTTCGACTAAATCTCATTTGGCCTTCCTATTATTAATGAATTCACCAACGGTCAAATTAGTAAAATTATCTTACAATAATTTATTTATTTATAATAAATTTAATTCTAAAATGATTGGTTTAAATTTTATTTAAATAGGACTAAGTTACAATAATTTATTGAAAGAGTTAATGACTCTTGAAAACGATCGACATTCAGTAAGTTTCACACATACCATGATAAATTTTATTTAATTCATAGGTTGACGGTTAACATTAAAAGTTTTATTTTCTTTAATGTAAGTTGTAAATGTACAAATATAAATATGTGTTAATGTTAATATCTAAAATATTGAAATACACTTGTATGAAGATAAACATGATCAACTATTCCCATTTTTGTAAGCTCGTATTTTTGGCTTATTACGTATAGCTATTCTTTAATGTAATTTAGGCTCTTGCACTTTTTTGTGATAATTAATTTCATTAAAAAAATAACTAGCAAAAAGGATTATGAAGTCGAAGATGGGAATCCCCTTTATTATTTGTTAATGTGATTAATAGATGGATATTTCGCTTGCTCACATTTCTTTAACTATGCTACTTATTGTATTTTGATGGTGCACTTTGAAATTATTACTTTAATATATTATTCCTAAGCCAACTTAAATCAATATGAATACATGTAGTTCCTTTTTTTTTTTTTAAGAGAAAACGAATTCAAGAACTCAATTTAATGGTTACAATATTTTGGATCAGTAATGGTAAATCTGATACATCAAAAGAATTTTTCAAGGGAATTTTAGCCATCTCATGATCTGCTTTATTTCTTTTTCGATGAATATGTCGAGCGCGGAAAGAATTAAAAGACTCTTTGATGAGTTTGATATCGTCAATGATAACTCCATACTCCGCACAAGAAACCGCTGCATAATTTATATCCCCAATAATTACGATGCTATCTCCTTCTAAGACTACATTATCCCACTGGTGATCGCGGGCCAAATCCATAGCAATAAGAGCTACTTCCAACACACACTATCCCGAAAGAGACCATGCAATGGCCCCAAACCCTCAATGGCCTTTCCTCCGGTTAACCGTAGCATCAAAGTTTTAGTTGTATTGCCCTTTTTTTTTTTTTTTTTTTTTTTTTATAATTCAATACTTTCATTGAAAATAAGCATCATACAAAATATTCAATCAAATCAAAGATAGGTTAACCAACATCATAAAAAACATTACAAGGAATTAAATTAAAAGGGATCGTAGACGACCAATCTAAAGCAAAGGTCCACGAAGCTAGGTTGTGAGCGGCGAAGTTGGAACCACGGGGAGAAAATTGAAACTTCCACTTAGGCCAACATGCCCAGAAGTTACGGATTTCCATAAGACCACGAGACTCCCAATCCGGTTCCTTGAGACGCTTGTTTATATCACAAACAACTTGAGCGCAATCACTTTCAAAAATAACATTTGAGCACTTTAGCCGATTCACAATTGAGCAAGCTTCCTTTATCCCGAAAAGCCTCAGCCATTGCAGCCCAAGAACAAGAGCAAGAGAGAGAGAGAGGCGAAAAGGATGGAGCTTGAAGAATTACGGACCAAAACCGCAATGAAAGCTTTGCCATCTTTAAACGCTGCATCCGAATTAACTTTAAACCAACCAAGCTTCGGGGGAATCCAAACCGAGCAAAGAGGTGCATATTTTTTCCGTGAAAGAGAGGCGGGATTAGGCCAATGAATGATCAAGTGCTCTCAACTCTATTCGTTTGACACAAGTAGATACCGAAGAAGCAGGTTTGTCGTGAGTGATGAGATTTCGGTTCACCCAAAGGGGATCAAGAGTAGTAGCCTCAAAAATGAGAAATCCCCTGTCTAGAATCGTCACAAGTGAATAAATTTCCTTTAATATCCAGAATGACCGAGAGAAAGCAATTAAGGGGACGTTAATTAATGCATCAAGTATTATTGCCTCTTTTGCCATTACACAATATAAAATGCATAATACCATGAAAAAGTACCTTATTAGTGCTTTGAAACTTCATGTATTTGTTCAGTTGAAGTTCAATATTTTTTACAAACTTTCTTCATATTCCATCATTAGCTCAGTGTACTAAGTCGTCAAGTTCTCAACATTCTTTCGAATCTTAATTCAATTCGAGATTTTTTTGATTGCTTCAAACTATTGAATAATTATTTGATGAGCAAATTTCTATGGATGCAACAAATTTTTCATGCATTTGTTTTTCGATTTTAATAAAAATTGAAGAGTAATCTTGGAAATAAAATTTCATCAGTTACTCAAAATCTCGTAATATAGTTTATGTTTGCCATGTCAGCAATATTCATGGTCATTTAATGTAACATTTAGCAAGTGAAGGTTTTGACCATCTTTCTAGCAGTCGACTAGGCATGCAACACATTTATCCATCTGTTGATATCTTGCTTGTTTCATTGTGGTCATTAATTTATATATATATAACAACAAATATTCTACCAGCTTTCTTTTTTGAATATAATAATGACTAAGTTATCTCTATCATATTAAATAAAGAGAAAAAATTAACATTTTTTATATATACTATAAATAATTATAAATACAAATTAATTCAATAATGATGTTATAGATTTACAACTATTTTAGATGGGGTATCATTTTTTTCTAACATTACATACACATTCCTACCACTCCATATTTATTGTATTTATAGATAAACTTTTGCATGTTCATTATTTGATTATTACGTAAGATTATGCTAAATATTATTTAACATACATCATAATTTTATTATGATTATACGTACTCCGCAACTTATAATTATAGCAAAAGCCAAGTTAGACTGATTTATCAACACGTGAAATTTGATTATTAGGCACAATGATGTTAGATATTACATAACTTAATTACGTCTTAACTTCATTATGACTATACGCTCCCCAACTTATATAATAAAAAATAATAACAAAAGGCAAGTTATATTGACTACCAACAATTGAAATTTGATTAGTATGCACGATTAATTTAAGGTATATATTAACCATAAATCATAAATTTCATTATCACCAACATAATTATATTGATTATCAATAGATAAAATTTGATTATTAGGAATGATTATGTTAAATATAATATTAAAGTAACATTCATCACAAAGTCGGTAAAAGATACTGTTTGTCTGATATGTAGAATTAACGGTGTAGAATTTGCCGAGGTTTGGGATTGGTTATGTAAACTATACTAGTAGATTGTTTATTGTAATCCGCAATATTGATTACCAATACCCGAAATTTGATTATTACATACGTTGTTGTCATATTTTACTTAACATAGTACATCTTAATTGTCATTATGACTATACTTAAATAAACAAGTAGTAAGATTATTGGGATTTGGCTATATGGTTTGAACTTTGAACTTTGAACTTTGAAGTTATGCTAATTATACTAGTAGTTTATTAATTGTGCTACATATATCTCAAAGTTTCAATCTATTTGCTGCAGTATGAAATGAAGCTAATAAATTTTTCAAGTTGCTTATTTCGTTAAATTCGCCACATTTATGGTGTTCTAAAATTATACTCCCTCTGTCCCTAATTATCTGTCGTTTTAGAGAATTTTTTTTGTCCCAAATTATTTGTCGCTTTAGGATTTCAATACAATATTAATTACATATTTTTCTATTTTGCCCTTAAGAGAAAGAGTGTGAAACTTGAATAATGTGAAATAGTCAATGCTGAAATAAATAAAGAATAAGGGTATTTTAGGTATATACTTTGTTTTTTCTCTAAAATTGAAGCTATTTATTAGGTACTTTAATATGTGTGAAAACATGTAAAACGGCAGATAATTTGGGACAGAGGGAATTTATTTTAACATTTATAATAGGGTAAATTATGAATATCCCTGAGATAAGGCCTAATTACAAAAATCCCCTAAGGTTTGTCACCTTCTTACAATTAACCTCTAGCCCCTAAAATATTTTAATTTTGTCCTTGGAGGTTATTTGTAATATTTATAATATCTTATAAATTTTAAAATTTGGGTGTTAATTGTTATATCTTATAAATTATAAAAATGATAATCATATATTTACTACCAAAATAATGGGTATAATTTTATAATTGTCTATAAATTTCAATAAATATTGCAAATTATAATACATATAAACTTTATTAAATTAAAATATCTTATATATAATACAATATATTTTTTGTTAATTTACTAATTTAGAAATAAATTCATTTAACTTAATGTGTAAACAATTTCTTCATACTTATAAACATTATTATTAAAATTCTACTAATATATTATTATACAATTTAATTGCTAATAAATATGCAACTACCTTTTGTTTTGCGATATTTATTAAAACTTATGGGCAATTATAAATTTTATCAATTATTTGGTAGTAAATATATAATTATCACTTTTTCTAATTTATAAGATATAACTATTAGTACCCAAGTTTTAACATTTATAAGATTTTACCAACACTACAAATAACACTAATGACAAAATTGGAATATTTTAGAGACAATGGGTTAATTGTAGGGCTGTCAATGGGCCGGACTCGAACCGGATCAAGGCAGATCCGAGTCCGATTTCCATGTCTTCTATCCGGATCCGGATCCGAATCCGCACGGATCTTGAAAAGTAGCAACCAGATCCGAATCCGGTGGATATCTCGGATACGGATAAATTATCCGGATTCGTTTAGCATATTTAGCAAAAAAAATTCTTTCATTTTCCTACGAATCACTTGTAGATTCCACCACCATGCATTAAAAATGTAATATTTTACTTATTTCATCAAAACTATTGTCTGAAAATTGTAAGAGATAGAATATGGTGGACAAATATAAACGATAAAAAATAGAACAAAAGAATAAACAAAAGTAAGAATAAAAAAATATAGAAACTAGGAAAAAGAAGAAGAAAACCCAATATTGAGTATGGAAGCGAAGAAAAAAATTGGAGGAAAAAATAGAGGGAATGTGGCGACTACTACATAGATTAATGGTTAGGGTTATGATTTTTCTAATTAAATAGCATAAATTAATATGTTGTATGCCCAATGAGTTACGAGGTTAGCCCAACATCACCTCTCATGCATTTCTTTTTAAGATTATTTTTAATATAGTAAAAGATTTTAGTGGAACATATATAATTTTATTTTTATTTTGGTTTAAATACATAAAATATAAACAACATGTAGTAATATATATCGGATACGAATATGTAACGGATCGGATCAGCCTAGATCCATATTCACTCCATATAATTCGAATTACAGATCTTCTTAATCGGATCAGGTCCATCGGATCCTTAATCGGATAATTATCCTAATAAATCGGACCAAATTCGGATCGGATCCGGATTGAAATCCGCCCCGACAGTCCTAGTTAATTGTAAGAAGGTGACAAATCCGAGGGAAATTTTTGTAATACCCAATACGTGAGGGAGATTTTTGTAATTAAACCTTACCTCAGTGGAATATTCGTAATTTATCTTTTATAATATGTAATATTTGAGAATATAATTCCCTTAGATTAATCAGACAATTATTTATTAATAATAGGCAAAATTGTAGAAAACGTCCCAAACTAATCAGTGATTTTGGATTTTCGTCCCAAGCTATATTACTAAGCCAAATTCGTCCCGTAATTTTATATTTTTTTGGAATATCGCCCCATTTGCCACATGGCTGCTTACGTGTCACAACGTGGCAAATTTTAGCATAAACAATTATACAAGATTGCAGAATTCGTCCCAAACTAATTACAAATTTTGGTTTTTCGTCCCAAACTATATTAACTCGCCGACTTTCGTCTCACAATTTGTCATTTTGCATGAATTTAGTCCATTATTAAATTTCTAATTTAATGGAAATGACGATTCATCTTTTACTTTTTTAAGGAACTAATGGCAATTTACCTCTGTAATATTAATAATGTTCAATTTACCCCCCTGTGAAAATTTTTAAAAAGTATTTTATCCCTTTGAACCGGAGAGTGTAACTCAATTCCATAAATTGAGAGTGGACATGCAAAGTGTTTTATAATGGAACAGGTGCTATTTTTCAGTTACTCCAAAGAAAGAGAGAGAAAAGGGGGCCGAAATGAAGCAATGGAGGGCCAGACCGGTCTCAGGTATCTAAATTGGACATTCAAGTCCCAAACCCGTCCCGTAATCCCCGCTTAATATTACAGGTTTCAAGAATTTGGGCATTCAAACCCGAAGTACCAATCACGTATGGGTTTTCAGAGAAACGGGACAACCACAGGACACTCAAATCCAATGCCCATCCCTATGAGTGCAGCCAATTAATAGGTGCAACCAGATAATCTGATCATAAATATTTATTACCAAGGTATCCGTCATATGAGAAGCAACTTATGTTAAACTCCACTTCATAATATACAGTTATATGGTACTACATTATACATTGAGCTGTGCAACCAAAAACATTTTCACAAGGAAAGTCTAGGCCATGCACAAAAATGAAAAATTTGAAGTATACGCCAGTGCCTAGCTAGAAGGTGTTGAATGAAACAGCAGAAACCTCAATACTCTGGAATTGACGCAAATCGATATCCTTGAGCTCCTCGCGAGGAATAGTAAGCAATCCGAGTCTCGTAAAAGCCTACAGGAAAAGTAATAGTCGATATTAGTATTTATTTGTTGCTCAAGTAAATACAGGAATAAAAGCATCGGATGAAAATTATACTTCAGAACTGACAATAAGTCAATAACTCAAAAACATAGGTACATGAACCATATCGGTGTGGGTAACAAAGAGTTGTAATAGGAATTTCATTTTGAAAAGAGTGTCCATTTGCAGAAAAGAGGCTCCACATAGAACAGTTTATATAGTCGCTTAACCAACAAAGACAGGCAGTTAATTATTAAGATACCTGGCACAAAGGCAAGAAATCCCAGTCCTAAAAGGCCATATGCTTGGGATGAGTCCCCTCCCATGTGACCAGTGAAGATGAAGATTGACAGCAAGAGAAGCAGACATCCAAGGAGGAGCAGAAAGATTGCAAGGATAATCGATTTCCATGGAATTTTGTCATATGTTCTAGGTGTATAGTCAAATCTAGGATCATATTGCCTTTGGTTATCATCATAGTAATCCTCATCATCAACAGCAAGACGACTATACTGGATATTACGTTTAGATGTCATATAATCCAACTAACTCTTGTTTACAAAATCTCAAAAAGCGTCTGCTTGAATTTACACTGCTTCAATACGAACAAGAGAGACTAAATTAGAGAAAATAAACAAAACCCAAGAAAAAACTGAAGGACATTGATAACTAAATGAAGAACTTCATTGCCCAAACAAACAAAAAAAGGAAAAGAAAAAGAGTAGTACTTTAACTTCTTTAACTTGCAAAAGCAAAACATGCATATTCACTTTAGTGAAAACTCAATGGAGCCATCATTGTTCCAACCATGATCGGGAAATTATCCTTCTATGATATAACCTCCCCCCCTCCCCCAACTACTTCCTATAAAATGTGAATCCTGTATTAGATTATTGCTACATAATGAAAGATTACAAACTTAAAAAGTTAAATACTCATATAGAGGCTTATGTAAAAGTAGATACATCGGAATAACATGTGAATCTTGTAAATGATTATGGATGATAGTAGGCTCATTTTCCCAGCCTCTATTATATTCTTTTTTTCAATGGCAATAGGAATGAAGCTCTCGACAGTAAAGGCTATTTAAGAGTTTTCGGGCTGCTCCTAACTCAGATAATCTACTAGAAGGAAGTGCATCAACCCAAAGTTGTATTAAAAACCATTTCACTAGTTTGCAATCATAAATTTTAAAAAAAAATATATATATATTCCAAAACTTATCTCAACTAGTTTTGCAGTTAGAGAGACTGCAGAAACCTAAGTAACATTTTACATGAAAAATCTTAACGTAATTAGGCATGTATAGTGTCAATTGAATTGTAAAGTGAGATTCTAAGTGTTAAAAGCATATCGTTCAATTATAAAGAAGCTCCTCAAAATAATTTCAAGTGATATGGCAATATGATGTTTTCTTTAGGTAATATCACACCTCAATATTCTAACAAACTCGATCGAAATTCACATTATAGATACATTGATATATCCACAAAAAATAAAACCTGAAATTGAATGATTCAGCACAAAATAAAAAATAAATAAAAAATCACATGGAAAGCAATTCTGACAGTAGGCGGCGAGAAATTGAACACACCAGAAACAAGTCACCGGAAACGGCGACGTATTTCAGCTAATCGGAGGAATTTCTGTGACCACAAGTCATAACCAGAAAGCTGGAATGGAAAGAGAGATAGAATTTCATCCAGGGCCAGGGTATTGGATCGGGTTTTCAAGATGGGCCGCTGTTTTCATTTAGGTCTTTGTTTTGCAAATTTTTATATAGTTGGCCCATTTACAGTACATAGGTCCAAACTGATCATCTTATTAAAGAAGGGATTTGGGCTCTGTATGGGTCCGTGTTGCCCCAGTGTCGATCGATTTTGGTTTTTTATAAGATTTTTTCTTTTATTTTTGCTGGTGGAAATTCGGAGACATGACTTGGATTGAGTTTGGCATTGAAATTCATAGGTTTTTAAAATTCGAAGAAATGATTTGAATTGAGTTTGAAATTTGGGGTTTTATGAAAGTGTAGTTTCTAATAACGTTGTGTTATTCGTGCCTACTTAAACTCAAAAAATGAGAATTTTCTTCGAGTATTGTATTTTGAGTCTATTTTGTCTTTTAGTGAGTTTTAGGCTTTTGTGTACTTTCTTGTATTTTTCGTCGTTTTTCTGGTGTTTATGTTTGGCTTTTAGGTTTGAGGAATTTACAAAGTTAAAGGGAGTCCAAGAGGACAAGATTCAAGGAAATTCCATCAAATACAAGCACGCAAATGGAAGTTGGATGTCGTGCCTTAGCTTAATCGAAGCAAAAAGGAAAATAGCTATGAGAGATTGACACAATTCAGCTACTGACAATTGTACACCGCGGCACACTTAATCACGAGGGCGGATCTAGGATTAGAGAGTAGGGGGCCGAACGATTTTGTTGGTAAAAAATTCACCGACATTCATATTCAAATCAATAATGTTTTACAAATCTCACTAATAACATTAAAAGATAAGATTTTCCATGTGAATTGTATTGGCAAAATTTCATTTTTGGTCCTTTGAAGTGGCTGCATTTCAAAATTGGCCCTTTATTGTGGTACCTCGACAATAATCATCCTTTATTGTGTCATCATCATCAATTTCAGTCCTTATTGACGGAAATTTGTATTTATCGCCGAAAATCATCAATTTGTGTCTTAATTGACAGGAAAGTTAATTTTTTTTTGTCAAAAATCACCAATTTATGTCTAATCTGACCAAAAAAATTAATTTTTGCCAAAAATATAATTTGTCGAGTGACACTTAAAATTAAGAATTTCATATTCTGACTCCACAATTTGCAAGACCAAGCCATGTGATAGGTCAAATATGACATAAATTGATATTTTTTTGGCGATAATTAAAAAAAATCGGTGATAAGGACTGAAATTGATGATGTTGACACAATAAAGGACGTATATTGTCGAGGTACCACAATAAAGGGCCAATTTTGAAATGCAGCCACTTTAAAGGACCAAAAATGAAATTTTGCCAAATTGTATTAAATTCAAAATGCAAAACTAATTTTACAAAAAATATTTGTCTAACTACGCAAACGCTTTTTATATCATGGAATTTATCTATGATAGAATTAATATCAGATTTCTCAACAATTTTCCTTTCAGTGTAATTAATCAAATAGTCGACAAGATATTGATTCAATATTTAAATTATATTGCCTCCCGGGGCACAGCTCAGTTGGTAAAGGAGGTGAACTCCGGGGCTCACTCCCCCAGGGTGGGGAGTTCGAATCCTGGGAGGAGCAGCCAAGTGTTGTAAAATCTTTAAGGGAGGATGGAGCAGCTTGGTGTTGTAAGTTCCATGGTAGTAGGCTCCCTTGGGGGCCAGGAGTATAAAGAGTGAACAAACCCTGACCAACTCAGGCACATCCCGCGATTTACTTCCGCACATTGCTGAGAGGCCAGTGATGAGTGGTCCAGGACTCAACCAGGGTTAACAAAAAAAAAAAAAAAAAAAAAAAAAAAAAAAAAAAAAAAAAAAAATATTTAAATTATTGGCCCATGAAATCTTTAATTCAAATAATGCATTGTGGTTAGCAACTTGTAGAAAAACTAGGGCCGCATTAATTTATATTCTGTCAAATTCTCGAATATGATAATATATAGTAGTAAAAAAATCTTAGATTATTTGGGGGCAGGCCCCTCCCAAGTCACAACGTACATCAATTTAAATCGCGCATGCACATGCATATATCAATTTAAACCGCGACGAACAAGCGTCTTTTGGCAACTCTGAAGGGCATTTTCGTCAGTTCCCACGCCTCAGCTCATTTGGGATTATTTAACTGGAGGAATGACGTCATTTAAAAAAGGGTAGACAATATGCATAGTTGATAGATTGTAAGAGAAACATTGTAGAGACTATCCCCAATTTCAAGGGTTACTTTCATTTTCACTATCTAAGTTGGTGGATATATATATATATATATAGGGATAATACGAAGGATATGTAATTTTAGATCTAACAAATTTGATGAATTACCCATTCCTAAAGGTTCACATCAAATTAGTGATAGTTGTCGAGAGTTTCTTCGGAAACAAATTAAAAAAAGTGAAGTTAAAATAATTTGGGTATTCTTTGAATTCAATCAAATCAGGTATGAGTTAGTCATCCGAACATATATGGATAGAACTTATAACGGAGTCTCGAAAACTGAGTAATTTTTGTTGTGCCCTTATCGTTTTTAGAGGTTCATTAGGATTCTTATTGGTTGGAACTTCAAGTTATCTTGATATACATTTGATATCTTTTTTTCCGTCGCAGCAAATCATTTTTTTCCACAAGGGATTGTAATGTCTTTCTACGGGATCGCGGTCTCTTTATAAGTTCCTTTTTATTGTACTCCCTCCGTTCTACAATATCTGTCGTTTTGCACGGATATTAAGGAAACTAATAAATAGCATGATTATATTGTAAAAAAACAAAAGATATACCTAAAATATCCTTAATTAATATAGCATTAGAATTAATAAGATAAAGTTTTTAGGTGTACTAAATAAGAGTTAAATTGGAAAGGGGTAAATAATATCGCATTAGATTCCTAAAGCAACATATATTTTCAAACAAAAAAATTCTCTAAAACGACAGATATTGTGGAACGGAGGGAGTAATAGACTAAATACTCTTAGAATATTTCATATGTATAATAGTAGTTTAGTTAATTTTAGATTTTGATTTGAAAACTCCACCAAGGGGGTTTATTAATCAACAACCTTGCGGCATGGGTTTTCGATAGGGGTGGGTGTTGGGTTCGCGTAACCCAAACCTGACCCATCCTTCCCATTTCTCAAATATCCGAATGGGACCAGTATTTTTTGGGTTTGGGTACCCGAACTTGAAAACTCGTATTTTATTTAGGAAATGCGGGACATATTTGTGATTAGTCTCTCCAACCCCAAATACCCGAACCCGTCTATATCATTTTATTATTATTATTATATAATTATACACTTTACTTTTGTATGAATTAATTAATTAATTAGTTAACATCATCTAATAAAGAACTTTTTTATTTTCTACATTAAGTTTGTCTCAGTTCTAAAAACTCTCATAGTCTCTACCACTTTTTCTTCTTCGCACCGACGCCACGGCATTCAATAATTTATTTTTGGTTTTTTTCTCTACAAATTAAATTACTACTACAACTGGTCTATTACATACGAAATTTTATATGAAATACTGTAACTTAATTTTGTTAGGTGCGTGAAAAATTGATAATTTTAAAAAAATATGGGATCTGTTACCCGAATTATTACGGGGTGGGTTTGTGATGAAATATATCAATCCCGACATTTACTATACCCATATCTCTAATTCCAAATCCGCCACATGCCTACCCTTAATTTTCAAACTGGTTGATGGGTTCCGTCTATATGTATCCCGTTTAGCTAGTTTAATTTATGTTAATGTTTTCTGGAAGACTCGAACTGACTCTGCCTTCTGTGGTCTAATTATTCATTGCACTTAGGCCATCTCCAACCCATAGGGCTTTTCACAGCCCAGGGGTGTCAATCTCCACCCGGGTGAATCTGCACCCCCCTGAGCACCGTCTCCAACCCACAGGGCTATCTCCTCCAATTAATTAAAAAAAAAAAACTTCCCCACTCTCACCTATATTATCTATAATAATAATAATAATAATACGGTTAATAATAATAATAATAAGGTTAATAATAATAATAATAATAAGGTTAATAATAATAATAATTGTAGAGACAATAATAATAAAATTAAGCATAATAATATTACATCGGGGACAAGAAAAATAACAACGATTGCACGAAAACAACAACGAAATTGCAACGATGGAGACAACATAGAAAATGCAACATTATGAAACAACAACGAAATTGCAACGATGGATCCAACATAGAAAATGCGACATTAGGCATTGGGAAAATAATCAAAATCGTTGTTTCCTGGACTAGACGATCCTCCTCCAAATAAGTCTTTTCGAAGCTGTTTTTGTTGTATCTGTTTCCTTTTATATTCAAAATTAAAACTAATAATGTTACATCTTTAATTTAAAATAAATTGTTATTAAACCTTACACAACTTTAAAATTAAATGTATCTTCCATTTCTAGTTAATTAAATTAAACAAGGTATAGTTAAATTCGTAGTTAATTTTTTCAATCTTTAATTTTTTTTATTAATATTTTTTTATTAATAATCAAAAGGGAGATGGAAAAAAAAAGGGAGAATCAAAATGAAAAAAAAAAAAAACAAGAGCAAAAAAAGATTAGCCAACAGAAGCGAAAGAAACTCCCAGTGAAGAAACAATATACAAATAATACCTCCTTGTAGCCTGCAAATTAATTGGCGTTAGATAGTGGAATTTTTTTTAATTTAAAACAAAAAAAAAATAATGTAAATGCACCAGGTGGCGCCAAGTGGCACCACCTGGTGCACTGTTTGGACGGGACGCGCTAACAGCGCGTCCCTTGAGGCAGCTTCAGGCGGGCTGTGTAAATGCATAGCCCTGGTAGGTTGGAGACCACCCAGGGCTGTGCATTTGGGCCATCTCCATCCACCCCCCTATGGGTTGGAGATGGCCTTAATGCTAGTCGTGAATATTTTGGTATAACTTCTTCTATAATAAAAATAATATTTCATCCGTTCCATAATATCTGCCATTTCACGTATATGCACACACAAATTAAGGAAATCATTGAATATGACTGAGTTCTAGCTAGGGGAAAAAAATGAAAAGGACTAAAATATCATTTTAATTAATTATTCTTCACTAATGTTTAAAACAAAATAACAAATTATGAGCATAAAGGGCAAAAATAGAAAAAGAGTAATTAAAGTTTTATTAGAAATCTAAAATGACATAAACAAAACTTTTCAAAGCGACAGATATTATGAAACGAGTGGAGTATCTAAGGCTCTAAGCACTTAGTGATGTTCCCGAATCACGTGACAAGTTGACATCGGAACCCATGCACTAACTCAATGAGTAACACTTTGAAATTATTGGCTACCTTAATTACAATTTTACCCTTTTTCTTGAAACTTGCACGTAATTAATTTGAGTGATTAGTGAAGCAACTTCATCACAATATCACATGGCTTACTTATTGTTCGTTAATTAATCAGTGACATTGAGAATTGTTCACATGATCTGTTCTGCTGTGAAAATTCCAAGATATTCCATAACGTACTATTATTGCATTCTGATCCAAGAAAAAAGAAAAATAAATTAAAAAGACTTTGAAGAAACTGGATAAAGAAGTCAATCTGTCAATGCATTGCATGTATTATCTCTAAAGCAATTGACCAGGTCAGTAAACTCTTGTAAATTTCTCACAAAAAGAAAGACTTATTTTGTAAGTAATAATTCAATCGTCCAAGAAAAGATTGCAAAAAAATATGTTTTTTTTTTTTTAATTTTTTTTTATTTTTATAATTCAACATTCACTCAGAGTCTCAGACACCACAAATAAAACGTGTTACATAATTTGAATAATAAAACACCTCCATAGCAAAAAGACTGACATAAGAAGTCCTGATAATTAACACATTTGTGGACAATAAAGTTAGAATATTTACAAACAAATTGAAATTTAAAATTTGGGCACATTCCAAGTATCGCTTAATTGTGTCCAAAACGGAATTAAAAATCAAATCAATCGGATCCGACTTAGTATTGAAGTTAAGTCTAGATTAATTCTCTTTTATTCTGAAATATAAATACTTCCTCCATTTTTTTTATTTGTCATTTTGGAGGATTGCACACGGATTAAGAAATATAATAAATGGTCACTTTTTTTAAGCAAAAATCCCAAACACCCTTTTAATCAAATAATCACGACATTAATTAACATTAATTACAAGCATTAACAAGAAGAGTAAAATTGGTAGAAAAACATTAATTTTACATTGAAATCTTAAAACGACAAATAAAAATGAACAATTTTTTTTGTCAAAGCGACAAATAAAAAACGGAGTGAGTATAAATATTATCTGTCACTTTGGCCAGTGGCACGGAGATTAAGAAACCTATTAAATAGCCATCATTTGAAGATAAAAATTTAAAGATATCCTTATTGGAGTAATAATTGCTTTTCTCTCTCATATTTTAATTAGGAGTTAGAACAATTATGACAAAAGGGTCAAACTGGAAAAAATAATTAGTTTTACATTAACTTCTAAAAAAACAAATAAATAATAATTTTTTTTGTCAAAACTACAAATAATATGAATCGAAGTACATTTTAAGAGATTTCATTCATTTAATTTTGTTTCTTCAATTATTGTTCGCATAATATTATTAATGAGGCTTCCCTACTGTTTTTTTGAGCTTATTAATGAAATAGTTTAATTACATAAAGAATGACTTGTATTCGGACACTCCATTCATTTAGAAAAGATCTTTTACATCCACTAACCAAAATTGTGATTATTATATTATCCCTTATTTAGATAATGAAAAGAAAAAAAAGAAAAAAAAAATTATTGATGGGTAATTTAATTTATCCAGTAGTAATAATGTAAAAAATTGATCCCACCTGCCATAATGACGAGAAAAAAGTGGCGCAACAAACAAATTAAAACAGAGCAAAGTACGTTGCTTTGTCCCTCTCCCATTTCTTCTCTTCTCTATCTTTTTTCTTGCGCATAAACTGTAGATACATTAAAGCTCTGAAAAAGGTTAACGGAAGAAAAAACATAAAGAAGTTCTGGGAGAGAAAGAACAAACGGGTCTGGAATTTTAAACCGGATCCGAGACCATCAGACCCACTTCTCCCTCTCCTAGAAATAGAATCCCTTTTTCAGGTACTTTTCTCTGTTCATGCATATACACAAACATATAATCTGCATATGTACTCGTGCAATGTATTTGTTTTTTTTTTTTTTTCAGTTTTTTATTCTTGAATTGAGATGGGGTTGTGGTGCGTTTTTGTCTTTAATATGATAGGTTGCATTTCCGAGAATTTTCCTGGGAGTTATTTAATGTTTGATGATATAAAACTGGTGATTTTGAGGAGAATATGTCTTATTATCCGGTAAATTACAGCTTTTTGAATGGGTTATATATGTTTTAAATTAGATGATAATTTATGACAATTGATTATATTATGTTTCTTGTCTTCACATTTACAATTTATTATGCTATCATTATGCGTGTATGGTACCGAAACTTTTCTTGATTTGTTTTTTTCTTGCTGGTTTGATGGGGACCCATATTGATATGGATCACCTTCTTCTATTCTATCAAACCATATCCTTTTCTTTTCATTTGATCTTTAAAAGTGAACTCTTCAAGGTCATGTTCACCCACTCCACCTTTTTATTATTAGAGTTGTAAGAATATACTGAAAAAGGCATATGAAAAGACTGTAAAGATCATGATCAGTTGCATTTGTTGTTTGAAGTTTTACTTTATGTGAGTAAACTTTGGTTGATACGGAAAAATCATCATTTTGGGTTTCTGAAACTCAAAATTGTGCTCTCTTGTTGTGGTTACAGGTCCTAAGGAGAAGTGGAGTATGCAATTTGTGAATTCTTAGCTGATACAACTGTGTCAGCATTCTTGCTTCTCAATAAAAACTAGAGAACAAGAGCTTATTAGTTGCAATCACAAGGCATTTACCTTAAAAAACATGCTAATTGCTAAAGGTATGCTCATTGCGATCCAGTTTATCGAGAAAATTAGGCGGAATGGCTCTCTCCTGCCCTGTCGATAAATCACTTACTTTTAATGAATATTATCTTGCAAACTTGGAAACTTTTGTTGGTTTAATATCATGGTATTATGCATTTCCATGTTGACAGTTAAAGATGCCAAGAAACTTTCATAAGCTACTATCAATATGATTGATTATTAACTGTATTCCTTTCTTTTGTAATAATACCTTTCAGAAAGTGATAGTGAAATTTGCATCTTATATTTTTTGCAGAGATTTAGAGACTGTGTTATTGTAATGGGTGCTTGTGTATCAACACCATTTGTAGCTAAACCATCAAAAACATTGAAAGTAAGGAGGAAGCGCATTGGAAACTCCAAAAAGCACCATGTGAATATAGCTACGGATGGAAACAGAAAAAGGAATAGTGATGCAAGTTCTCGATTGACAGATTATTCTGTTAGCGAGTTTGTTCATACTACTACCACCTGCAGAAAATCCGAGGTCTCCAATTCCACTTTCCACCTCACTCAGTTGCAGTGGCACCATAGTCAAATCGATGCCACTGGTATTTCTTTTATTCTTTAAAATTATAATTTTTTGGTCGAATTTATTTGAGGATCAATGTTAAACTCATTTTATGGACGATTATTTCACATACTAGATTTTCATCTCTTTGTGGGTTGTTTTAAGTGAACCTACAGAGTACATAGTATGAGTCGGTATATCTCGATCAAAGAAAATTTGAGACTTGGTTTTACTCAGAAACTAGAGCTTGACCATTGAAATATGACGAAGTTATCCATGTGCTTACAGGAATTTTCCAGGAAGATTCATGGTTTGACACATTCAGCATACTAGAATCTGACTCAGATGATGACTTTAGTAGTGTCCATGGAGGTAATGACCATCTAATTTCTTTAGTCCTTCCCCTTTTATTTCTCTTTTCTGTACCAATTTCCTTCTCGTCTAAAAACATAGAGATTGCTGTTTCTAATTTGATGTTTGTATTTATTTGATCCTTATCTCTTTCTTGCCTGACTACGCATTGGACTCGATTTGTTTTAGTTCTCTTTTGTGAGTATATGCATATTAAATACTTAACTAGTTCAAAAATTTATGAAGTAATAGCAAATTTGGCCTTTATGTATCGCTGTCTTATACCGGAATAACTATATTTTTGTACATCTTCTCTGCTTAAATTTTTTATTTTTGGGCATAGATATAAGGTCTTTCTAGAAGAACACTTTTTAATTAATTAACTTGTAAGATACATTAATTAATTGCTGGACTGGAGCCACTCAAGACCTGTTAAAGATTCGAGCTAACAATGTATCGATTTTTCTCAAGGTCTTATGGTTAACACAACTCTTGAGTTATTATCCTCTGAGTGTATATCATCCAATGATTTCACTTATTCTATGAACCTCCTTATGTTATGGATCAGATTGAATTTTTGAGTTCATTTTTCTTGAACTCTCATGTGCAATTAGGTTGCTAACATAGGAAAACTTATACTCTTACGACAAATATTCAGCATCAACTTTATTAATGGTTCTTCTGGTTTTTCTTATGTAGATTTTTTCCCCATTTCAAATGGACAAATGCTCCAGTATGAAACTTCATCATGCTATGTGGATAGCAAGTCTCATATCAAGGAGTACCATGAAAAATATCTGAAAATAGATAATAGTAAAACAGAGTTATTCTTGAGCAAAGATGGAGTCAATGAACAAAATAGATTTGCAGTATTAAATAGCCAAGCAAAAGAACTCCCCTGTTTATTGAAGAATGAAGAGTCTGGTATCAGGAGAAAAAGAAACTTAGATAGAGCCTATATGAGTTTCAGTGGAGTGAAAGATGATAAAATCGAGGAGAAAACGTCGGAGAACTTATTGAAATCCGTCTTGCCTCGTTTGGTCCCTTCTATAAGTTTTAATGACAAGATATGTTCATCAAGATTATCGAGTTCTGGCCCACAATCTCAAAAAAGGAAATCAACTGTCATCAGGCTTTCAGTGACGAGAACATCTGTTGATGGAGAAGATCCAAATGAATTTCGTAAGTATCTTAAATGATATTGCAATAAAATGTAATGTTACCCGATTTTAAAATAATATTTTCCAATCTAGGTACATCAACAAAATATCTATATCGTCCGAGAGCCGGACTAATGATTCCTTGCTGTACTGAGGAGAAGCCAACTTGTGGAACATGGTCTGAGATAGCACCCTCGACCTTTAAGCTCCGTGGAGACACCTACTTTAAGTATGCATTATTCTAACCTTATAAATGAATAAAGTTTCTAGTTAATTTAATCCATTAGCTTCACCATATTTTTTTTTTTATTGTAGAGATAAGAAGAAATGCCCTGCACCAAATGTCTCTCCTTATACTCCAATTGGTGTTGATCTATTTGCATCTCCAAGAAAGATTAACCACATTGCACAGCACCTTGAGCTACCTTCTCTAAAAGCAGATGGGGATGTACCTTCACTGCTAATTGTCAACATTCAGGTGAGATTAGGTTTTTTAAACATCTTGAAACTCGCTCGGTAACAAAGATTTATCTCTTGTTTGGTAGTGTTTAGACACCAACACAAATATAATTATCACATGTCCAATCCTAAGATATATAATTTACACGGCCGAACAACAAATTTAGTAGGTGAAATTTGCCTCATTTTACTAATTTGCCACTACTTTATGCTTTAAACAATTCTAATTTAAAAAAATTATAATATCTTATTAAACTGCAATTAATCATCAAACATCGTCTTGTTGTTTTTGTGGCAGCTGCCTACTTATCCGGCTCCCATGTTTCTTGGTGATTCTGATGGAGAGGGGTTGAGCCTTGTTCTATATTTTAGACTTTCAGATAGCTTTGAGAATGACATCTCTTCCCAATTTAAAGACAGTATGAAGGTAACTACAACCATTTTCTTGATAAAATAGATTACGGATGCTGCATCGTCAATTATGTGGATTCTCCATTTAATTAGTAGTTTTTAGTTTCTTCAAAGAATCTTTATGCTGCAGAGATTGTTCGAGGATGATATGGAAAAGGTTAAAGGATTTACGAAAGAGTCGATTGTCCCTTTTAGAGAAAGATTGAAGATTATGGTTGGGGTGGCTAATCCAGAAGACCTCGTCTCATCTTCTACTGAAAGAAAACTTCTTAATGCTTACAACGAAAAGCCAGTTCTTTCTCGCCCTCAACACGAGTTTTATCAGGTGATATATATTTGCATGCATATGTAACATATATTACGAGTTTTCTTCTTGTAAAATATCGATTCTTACTATCAGTTTGTACTCTTTTTTAACACAGGGGCCAAACTACTTTGAGATTGACCTCGACATTCATCGCTTCAGCTACATAGCAAGAAAGGGACTTGAGGCATTCCGCGAGCGTTTAAAGAACGGAATACTGGATCTTGGATTGACAATTCAGGTTTACAATAGTTTATATTTGGATTCAGGATTATAATTGCATGAATTGTGACATGTAAGTTCATTTGGTGTGGGGACTAAGTAGTCTTTTTCACTGAACAGGCACAAAAGCCGGAAGAACTACCAGAGGAAGTCATGTGTTGTGTGAGATTGAACAGAATAGATTTTGTTAACCATGGCCAAATACCCAGTATTGTAAGGCTTGATGATGATTGACGTCGTAATTAGCGCGATAATCTATACTATTTTTTATATCTAAAAGTGTGAATAATTAAAGTCTTTTTTGTGTGTAGACTAATATACCATTGTTTGAGTTGTAAAGTGACATTTAATTCAATGACAAATATGTAAAAATAATTCAAGAGATATAATTAGACAAGAAATCTTATTATATTTATTTCCTACATTAACTCTTAAAAATTTGGATATTATCTCTTCCATCAACTTCTATAATTTCAATCTCCTTCTTTTTCTTTTTTTGATAAGCATTCAATCTCCTTCTTCTACATCAAATAAAACTGAATCATATATGTAAAATTATTAAAATTTAACATCAATATATTTTTAAGTAAAAAATTGTTTCTGGTATCATTTAAAGATTTAGTGTACAATATAAGTCGTAAACACTCATGCAATTAAACAAGAAAAAAATAAATAATATCTCTTAAATAACATTCTACCATAAAAAAAAGGAAAAAAAAAAGTTAAATAGAATCGAATCTTACATATGAATGAACAAAAAATGCTTATGACTTGGTCAAGTACATAATTTTTCTTTGACATATATAGAATATCCAATAATATTAAAACATGCATAACCTCGAATTTTTGAAATTCTTTTGACAAAAAAAAGGTGAAATCAATGCAAATTAATGAAAATCGATAAAAGACTAGAGAAGCAAAATATATTACTCCCTCTGTCCCAAATTATCTGTCGTTTTAGAGAATTTTTTTTGTCACAAATTATTTGTCGCTTTAGGATTTCAATACAATATTAATTACACATTTTTCTATTTTGTCCTTAAGAAAAAAATGTAAAACTTGAATAACGTGTAAATAGTTAATGCTGAGATAAATAGAGAATAAGGGTATTTTAGAAACTCTAAAAGAAAAAAAATCAAGAATATCAAAACATGAAAATCGAATTTGAAATTCAATTTGTAAAAATTGGAAAAAGGATGAAATCGTTAATAAAAAATGCTGAAATTAATGTGAAATCGATAAAAAAAAAAAAAAAACGAGCGAAATAGATAAATATTGGTGAAGTTCATGAAAAAACAGTTAAACGAATAAAAAAGTGACCACGGTGCATACATTATTTGATATAATTAAAATTCCCCGTGACACTAAAAAAAAATAAGTATTTTATATTTTAATATGTTACCCATAGCTATACATCATGAGAGTTTCTAACCATGTCAGTTCAGTGGCATTAAAAAAAAAACGAATAGATTACTGTGCATATATATTTTTGTGATTAATTATAAATTTAGACCAGAAACAATAAGTTTAACTATGGAATTTTATAGTTTTTATTGACAAGATACTACATTCAAACAAAAGAAAAAGAAATTTGCATCTAATTATATTAGAGATAAAAGTAGAATAAATGTTGAGGTTTATCTTTGTACCATCACTTTTTTATAACTAAACCTTTTGTTCCATCATAAATCAAACAAACATTAAAACATAATTACATTTGTAAGAATGCAAAACGGAATACAATAAAAATGATACAATCAATTAAGATTAATGGACTAAGAAACAAGGTTATGGGCGAAACCTACTATTTATTACAATAAAAAATAAATATAAAAAATGGCTTATTTCTTAAGGTTTGTTTTATTTTCCTAATTACTTGTTTTCTCTACAAATTGGAACACGTATGATGTATCAATAGTTCACTTTAGCTGCTTTGTTTTTGTGAAAAATGATTTATGATATTACTTACGGGATTTACATGAATGGTAAATATCTATTTAATTATAGTTTTTCAAACTTTTCTAGCACCATAAAACAATTCAAGCATAAAAAGTTTGTAACAACCTAACTCCGCTTTAATTTATATATCATTTATTTCATAAAAAAATATTTAATGTGCATAGCATGGGGAATATGTTAAAACAACCTAAAATTTAAAATATTTAAAATATTTTATATGTCTTAATACTATAATTCAAAATTATAGTAAATTATTTAATAATTAACTCTAATTATAAATCTTAGTATAATTTATTCTCGCAGAACAAATAAAATCATAATTTAATAACAACACCCTTATTGAAATAATTCTGAAACAACAATGATTGACTGAGGTTTTCTAATGCAATGTTCTTAAGACAATTAATGTTTTTAGGACAATATTTTTGGGATGTCAAAGGTGCAACAATTCGTCCCAATAGTCTACCAAAATACAACAGTCAGATACTTGGCAAACAGTTAATATTCAACAATATAAAGTGAAGTAGATATATAGAGAAAAGATAGGATTATGCTTTTATTGCTAGAAAACGGAGTAAGAGAATTCACTAGATTCTCCCTCTATTTATAACTGCAGAAATGGTGTTCTGGACAAACATGTCTATTTGGATTTAAAATCAGAAGCAATGCTTCTGTCCGAACATGTGCAATCGGTTCGGTACTAATTCGTTTAAAATTGCGCGCCGGTCTCAACATACGAAACATGTCAGTTGCGGATCTCATTTGGGTCAATTAGATCTGCCACTCGGATCTATTTGATATGGATTTAATTATTGGAAGTTTTGAGCCAAAAAATTAATTAAATTTTCTCTAAATCGATAATATTTTGTTGAAGCTCAAGCCCAAACTCGAGACTGGACGGGATAGGCTGGTCAAATGGCGCTCATGTGAACCCATAGTCATGTAGGTACTCTTCGCTAATAAAACTTGATACCCCCAATGGGCCAAACCCTTAAATACAAATTTTTGCATTATAATTAACAAAAATTTATTCAATTTTTTCCATGTGGGATGAAAACAGTTCCCTCTTTCAATTTCATTCATTTATGTTTAATGAGCTTGACTCCTCTTGAGCTCAAATCAATTGAGTCAGTACCCATTGAAATACAACATATGCTAGAAGTGGTATATAATAGTAATATAGTAAAATTATTTAGTTTTGATATTTAATCCATTTTTTCTCAATAATTCTTTAGGAGAAGAAATAAAATTCAGTTTGCTATCACTGTCGTTGCTTGATGCTTGTTGGTGTCTCCACAAGAATAAAATTCATTTATTCTTCTTGATGTGAGAAAGTCAATTTAAAAATCAAATTAAATTACTAATTTTGAACTTGTTTCGAAGAGAGAACGAGAGTAATATCCAAAATTGAAATCTAATTTTTGTTTGATCACTTGATGGTAGGATAAAATGAAGATAATAAGTGTGCTAAGAGATTGAAAAACTAAAACTTTTTTTGGGGGGGGGAGAGGGGGGAATTGAAAATATCAAAAATTGATTAAGAGAAACTAAGAAATAGAGTAAATAAAATAATTTTATTTTATTATTTTGAGATAAAGAAGAGAAAAAAGACGCTTAGAATTCTTAAGTTTTTTTTTTTTTTTTTTTTTGCCTTTAATGATTCTGAATGTAAAGCAGGGAGCGTTTGTACTGTGATGTAATTTCCTTTTATCCTTTTTATTTTAAAAAAGACCAGCAAAGATTGGTTAAAGAGTGGGTTGGGTTGGAATGGGGCCCATACTGCATATTATGGACTATGGTTTGGGGGCCCCAATTGCTTGGGAAGTTGCCTAGGGCCCAATCCGGCCCTGTCCTTAATCATTGGATATGACTTGCAATTTGTAAATCAACTTTTTGCACAAAATGACAGAAGTAGTCAGACTTTATTGTGCATAAGGCAATGATGTCTTCAAATCCTCATAATAATAGTAATCAATATTGCATTATATTGGCCATCTATGAAGAATGTAAAGAATAACTAGCACTTCCAAGACATGAAGTTGAAGTTTGGACCGATACTTTTTAGCCCTTCTTGGGCTCACAAGGATGTCTGCAGTTAACGGTGTAGGAGATGTATTTGCTTGGGCTAGCGATATTGCCAGAGCAGCAATTGTTGCTGTCAGAGCAAATTTTTCTAATTTTTTAATATGCCCTTTAATTTAAATTTAAATATCAACGTCATTTATGGATGCTTTGTTAATTAAGGAAAATCCCTATTCCTCTCTTTTTTCTTCTTCTTTTCACAGGAAAGCTCAGGGACGCCATCCCAATTCCTTTCTTTTGCTTCCATTTTTGTTTTCTAGTTTTTCTGTTTCATTTATTTTCCAAAAACTGAAAGCACATTGTTAATGACCCATATAGTACAGATTACAGAGCATAACTAGTCTCCTTTCATTTTCATTTTCTTTTTTTTATGCTTCCTGCTTCATAGTTTTCTAATTTAAAATCTTTGAGTACAACAATTGAACATTATAAATTTTCTGAAATTTATTTTATCCTAAGTTGGCTATTAAAGTGTATTTTCCTACTTTTATTTGAAAAATATTTCCCTAAGGAAATATTTCTCAAGATTTATTCCTAGCTAGCAAATATATTTCTCTCTAAAATCTCCTCGCTAAATCTTACCACGGTAAAATGATCCCTTGAAAATATTCTCCATATTCTTTCAATGGAAAGATTTGGTCTTCAACTTTAACTAAACTATGTCCACATTCATCGTTTTTGAAGACTTGTCACATGTGGAAAAATCTTGTGAAATATAGTTATTTAAGTGATAAAATATTTTGTGAATCAAAAATCTTTCCCTCTTGAGAAAATCACCACTCACCTATAAATATGTGAGCCATTTCCATCGATCTACACACAAGAATTCTGAATTTCATTTTCCAAAATCATTTCATAGACAAACTTTTTTAGTCCATTTTTACACTTGCTAAAATCCCTTTTCTCAAAAGTTCAAAATATTTTCTTTTTGCTCTTTAAACTTTGAAATTACTTTGATTGAATAGAAGAAAAAGAAGTTTGCATTTCGTTGTTAAAAATCAGCTCACTTAGGAGCATTATATTGTGATCAAAATATTTATATTTGTTTGAGCGAAAGTTGTAAGCTCGTTTAGTGCGATAGGCCCGAGGGTTCTAATAAACACTGATTTTGTGCGATAGGTGGTTACCTAGTGAGCACAGGTTTGGAGCGATAAGTGCGTCCTAGTAAGCTCGATCAAATCGAGAGTAAGTTTGTAACTTGTAATCTCGTGTTGCAAATGTTCATTCCGCAAGCCATTAGTGAATTTTCCAGGGGTGCTGGAAGAGTGGAAGTAGGCCATTTGGGCGCGAACCACTATAAAACGATGACTGTGTCTATGTACTTTTTCGCATTTACCTTTTATCACTTCAAACTTACTTATCTTCTGGAACATTATTCTTAAGCATATCGGAACGATAAACTGTTTTTTACTGGAACAATAAAAAGTAAGCTTAAAACCTATTGGAACATTGTTCTTAAAGTTTCTGGAACGTAAAACTGTTTTTCGCTAGAACATAAAACTGATTTCTTTTGGAACCAAACTGAACAATTAAACTTTGCAAAAGTTTTTATAACCTAATTCAACCCCCTCTTAAGTAGAACTTGGGTATAAGACGATGAAAACGGCCCAAAAGCAACAACTATAATTCGGATTATAGATGGGACTCGATAACTTGGATTAAAAGTATTTGGTTGAATCATCAGGGTTTCTTCTGCTTGTTAGACGTTATCGTCGGGGAATACAATACAAAGTAATTTCGTGCAGGTTTTACATAACACATATTAGAATCTTGCATTTATCTCCGCATTACATAAAAGTTATTGTTTATGTTAACAAAATAAAATATATCATAACAATAATTACATATGTAACTCAAACTCAACTGCATTGATGACGAGCACAAAGGATTGATCTAGACTGTGATGCAATAGGTAATTCGGTATAGAGACAATTTGTGGACAATTGAACAATTTTCATTGTATATTTGTATCCCATGCCTAAAAAGCCACGAGCTTAATAAAATAAGCAAAATCTTGGCACAATTCGCCGGGTTTAAATAATATCCCTACTTTAAAATTGAAAGTTGCTGATGAAAACTACATTTTTATATGAATTTAAACATGAGAATATTTGCATTTCATAATATACAAGTATATATGGCGGATTCGAGGGGGAAAAAGAAAAAGAAACAGTAGAGGAATTGGAAAGTAGAAGATAAAAAAGATGAAAATGAAAATCCGGCCTGGTGCATTCTTCTGCTACAAAAGTCAAGTTATGTGTTGCTGTAAATCTTTTCGTTAATCTTCAGATAATATTGTGCAGGTCTATTGGTGCAACGCTCAAAAGACGAGCGAAAAAAAACCAAAGAAGCATAGTAGCATTATAAATAGAGCTCCCTTGAAGTTTGAAGGATCGAACAAAACTGAGCCACAAAGTCTGTTCCGTAATATTGCTTCATCAAATGCATTGATTCAAAAATCTGCAAAAATGTAGCATAGTTAGTCATTCCATTTTTTATCCCATTGGACTGGACAACAGACACTTTTAGTCCCGTGCTTATAAAGATAACACTTTTTTGCGACTTTCTAGATTTGGGACCATAAGTGCTTTTTTAAAGCGCAGAACTAAAAGTGTCCGATCCTGTGGGACTAAAAATGCATTTTTTTGGATCAAGAAATCTCTTTTATATTTCAATGTCAGCTTGAATTTCTTGTTTTTCTCAACCTTTATAAAAGCGGGATCTATGATGAACTAGACGAGGTTGGCTATTCTGCCTGGAAGCCGTTTCTTGAGACTCGTGTATCAATGGCCCTGAGAATCCTATCCTCTCTTTCTTCTTATTGTCATAACTCTGTTAAAAATCCAAAAATCAAATTGAGTGAATGTATTAAAATTTATATCGGAATTGCTTGCTCTAAATATTTTCTAAATGCGTACCACAGATTCTTGAGACTCGTAAATATCAGACGAGTCAAATGAATCAGGGCGACTCAACTGCACATGTTCCCTATGCATGACATGCTTGGCAGCCCCAAGACCATGGACCCTGCCTGAAGAATCATTGTTTTCCTGTACATACAAGTCCAAAGCATCATGTGTATCCAATATACTGGATGGTTCTAATGCGATCGATTTTTGACTTCTTGAATTAGAATGACTGTGTAATCTTGTAAATGCGTCGTGCTGCTTTTGTCTGTTGTTAGTGGCCCATGCAAAATTGGTTAACGCTGTAACTTGCACAGGGACAGATTGAACGCTAGATCCTTGAGATTCCTGTGTCATCTGAGAAGCATCTGACATTGTGTCATAGGACTGCTTTAATGATGTCCGTGACTCGATTCCGCCTCTTCTCCTATATACATTGGCACTTCCAACATGATTCCTACGAGCAACTTGATTATTCGCCTCAACCTCCTTCAAGACAAGTAAAAAAGTCATTAGGCATAACACTTTCTGTAGTGTAATCACAACACACACACACGCAAACAAAAATATATATTTTGAACCTCTGCTGAAATCACTTTACGGAAGTCATTTGATTCTTGCAAAGTTTTACGGACTCTTCTTGGATTTCTTGAACCTGCTTGTGCTCGTGCTATGGCACCAGCCTTCTTCCTGAAAATTGGGTAGTTATTTTCATCAGCTATGAAATGGATCAACAAAAACGTCTTAAATAGATTAATACCCTAATTAAAAAGTAAGATGGAAACACAATCACATTGCTCCATATCTATCTCTAACCTTGATGCTTATTAGTAATCTCAAATGGCTAAAAATTTGTAATAACTACATTATGATTTACTGTTTGATTTAGAAGACAAATCAAGATGTTTGTACGAGAAAAAAAAATGTTTCACCTTTTTGCATCTTCACGTAATTTGGCATCAATCTCTTTGTTTGGTGGGTACTTTGGCAAGCTTGATGGGTCACATGCATATGGTTTTGTATTGAAATACTGTAAAAAGATAAGAAAAGTTCAGCTCAAACAATATGATGGACTTAATTTATCAATGATTATATCAAAATTTACCTCAGAAAGAAGAGCAGAAGAAGCACTTCCACGCTTGTAAGGTTCAATTGAAAGAAAGATTTCTATAAGGCTAACTGCACTTTTTGGAAACTCTTTACATCTTTCACGAAGTGAACTTTCATAAGGATGTTTGGGTTTAAACATAGTAGCTAAAGGAAGTCTAGACCTTTTCCAATACTCATCTGGTGGAGAACCACACAATTTGAATATTTTGTGCAATTGTTCAACCTGCAGAGGCACGAAGAAATCATAATGCTATTGATCACAGAATCAACATAAGAAAAAAAAAAAAAAATATATATATATATATATATATAGATATATAGATATATAATTCTAACCTCGGTTCTGCCTTTAAGGAGAGGCCTCCCAATAAAAAGTTCAGCAAAAACACAACCTATACTCCACATATCGACTGCTTCTCCATAATTATTAGATCCTAAAAGTAGTTCAGGAGGGCGGTACCATAAAGTCACCACTCGACTGGTCAAGGTTTCCTTGTTCTTGGGTCTAAGAAAATTTGCAAGGCCAAAATCTCCTATCTTCAAAATCCCTTCATTATTTACTAAGATATTGGAGGTTTTAATATCTCGATGCATTATACCTCGTGCGTGGCAATGCTCTACTCCACTCAACAGCTGCCGCATGTAGCATTTAATCTATTTTCATAAAAATAAAAATAAGAATAAAAATACTCCAAAGTTTTGTGAGCTATGATAAAATTTAGACCTATATGGCTTTAAAAAATGAACCTGTGAATCAGTGAATTTGATGTCTGGACATGATAACAGCCCAGCAAAGTCGTGTTCCATGTATTCGAAAACTAAGTATACTGTACACGATAACCGAGAAGTAATTATACCCTCCAGCTTCATGATATTTGGATGGTCAAGCTTGCGTAGGATCATAATTTCACGTGCCATAAATCTCACACTCTCTGGTTGAAAATTGTCAAATCTAACCTTCTTCAGAGCAACCATCTTACCAGTTTCCAAATTTCGTGCACGATAAACATTGCTGTATGTACCTTGTCCAATCTACACAAGTAGTTATACTTCAATTTTCCCACAAACAATAAGCTACTACCAATATATATATATTTCACAATTTCTATCAGCACTAACAAGGTACGATGTGACTACAATTTTGCGAGAATTAAGAGAATTTTTCAATAAAATTACATATGAACAGAAAAAACCTCAAACCTACGAGTACATAATCTGCAGAAACTACACAAACAACTTCTGCTACATTCTTTGAATCATTGAAACACTCTGCCAAAAAATATAGCTTTCTTATTATATTAATTCACTAAAGTAGTTGCTAAACGCATTAGCAAACAGTGTATCTTATATTGAATGTCTAACTCATCTGATAGTGTAAGCTGTTAGAAAGAATAGACATTTTAATATTTATGACTTAACACGCCCCCTCAAGTATATCTGGTATTACCTTTTACTCAAGCCTAAAAACATGGAATTTATAAATGTGTGGCATATAAATTCGGACACGGGACCTCTTTGGCCTGACTCTTATACCATATTGAATATCCAACTCATCTCATAAGCACGTATTATTTTGTATCCCTTGGCCGAAAAAACAAATTGCACAAGCACACATGAGCAAAATACGAATAAATAGCTTATCATTAATTACGACAAGCTATTGAAATGTACCTATCACAACTTCTTAACACAAATTATGGCTCTAAGCTGTTAATATATAGACAATAGACTACACAAGTGATGATAGCTAGCTATAAAAAATCAAAAACTCTAAGGTATCAAAATTACCTTTTCTAATCTTTCGAATGCGTCTGATCTCAAAGGAAGCCATCCATCAACAGCGTCGCCAGCCACAGCAGAGAGCCAAGTGGGCCACCCAGCAGCAACATGCTCTGCTTCCGTCAATCTCCCAAATTTAATACTAAAAGCAGCTCTTTTCTCCGAGGCCCCTTTCTTTAAGGCCTTCAAATTACCCGAATGACCCTGAACACGATGCCCCTCATCCTCATCCTCATCCTCCTTCTCGGGCTCCTCCTTTATCTTTTCCAATGGCCCGAAAGCTGCCTGGCCAATCAAAGTCGCAGTGGAGGAGGAAGGAAGACGAGCGCGCCCCTTGTCCCGGCCCGCATTATTTTTCGAGGAGGATTTGGAGGAGAGTGAGTCAAATTTAGGTGATTGAGACCTTGCCTTCTTGGAGCTAACGCAACCCATGACCCACTAAAAGCCATCAAAATGATCCGAATATTCGGGAGAATCCGGACCGACCCAGATGGGAAAATGGGCCAAATTATAACATCAGCTCCATTACTGGTGATTGAAAAGTTAGGTTTAGGTCAGGAAAAAAGATTGAAAGCTCGAGAAACAGAGCTGATTTGGGATGAGAGAGAAAGAGGGGAAAAGGAGGGTCGAAGATTTTCTTGTCATTATATTTTGTTCTGCCATTTGGGTGAAATTTTTGGAACGAGATATGCGGAGAACAGAGGGGTGCATACGCATTTCGTGGGGTCCTGTAATTTTCAATCAATTGTTGGTTTCCTTTATGCTGTTTTTTGTGATTTTCCTTTGGGCAAATTTGGTAAACAAGAAAAGGTGGAAATTTGGGCAAATTCTGTTTGGCAAATTTAAAAGAGAGAAGGCGGGTCCTCTGATTGATGATGATGGTTGCAGTTGAACTGCCCAACTAGAAAGATTCAGGCCAATTAATCATTGGGATAATTACCTCCACCTCCCCTAAAGTTAGGTAAATTACAGAAATCTCCCTTGAAATTTCAATAACTACAAGCACCTCTGCGCAGGTTGCTTCCATATTATTATGAGAACTCACAAATCATAAAATGTTGGGATCTCCCTTATTTCTATTACGGGTAGTATATAAATACCCCTTAAGGTACACAGTTTAAATATAATCTCGATTTCAACTCTTCTTTCGCTTAAACTCTTGCAATTTTAATATTGGAGTAGTGGTTTCGCCGAAGTTGTCCCGACCTAGCTCATCCATGTTCATTTTATAGAAGAAGAACGTGTCAAATTCAGATGAAAAATGGGTTACACATTGATTTACTTCGCACGGGTTTTTGACCAGATGAAATTCAACCGACCAGATTCTAAACAAATATTTTACCCCTACATATATCGCTAATTAATAAAGAGATGCATTCTTCCTAAGAACACAATTTTTGTCTGATATCTTAATTTATAATCTTCAATGTATCTACTCTAAGTATCTGGAAGACTCGATCCCAAAGATCTTCTTTATCACAAGGTAGGTTCTATTATAAATTTAGAGAGTTGATCAACTCCATTCCAGAGATGGAAGCTTCATAAAGGTGGTCAATATCATCCTATTGGATAATGTCTCTCGTTGAAGTTACACTTTTCACAAAAAACCAATCAAAACAAGTCTATCACTTATGTTATGTGAATCTACAACAAATCCGATCAAATCTAATCAGAGCCAAAATCACCACAGAAAAGATGACCTATGTACCAATTCGAATATTCTTAACTCAGTTGAATCGAGAGTCTGGAACCACTAACAGTTTTTCCTTCCTTTTAACATTTCATTTAAAAACAAAAATAAATAGCTAATTAATGATATAAAAAATTTAAAAAAAAAAAAAAACTTTCACAACAAAATTACAAAAATCATGTAACTTATTATACTAGACACACATTTAGTCGTTGAATTTATCATATTTTAATTTTGGACCTTTAACTTTCATTTTATAATTTTTTATAAGTGCAGGACGAAAATTGAAATATTTAGAGATATCAGACAAATTTGTTATGTATATAACCAAAATATGATGGGAGTTGTGAAGGACATTTGTATCTATTGTAGTTACACGACTATTTCTAGAAGGCTCCCAAAGTTACGGGATTGTTTTTGCAGTTTTGCCAAACTTTCAAATTAACTCTTGATTTTAACAAACTAAAGCTCGTGAAGGGAAGAATGGTTTAAACATGATATCATTAATCCCTCCTTTTCATTTTAATTGTCATATTTGACATTTTCACATATATTAAGAAATTCTTTAATAATTTACTTTTTTAATATAAAATGTTAAAAATATTATTTTAATGATTATTTTAATTAGTGCTATTAATCATAAATTAATACACGTGTAAGTCTAAAACTAAGAAATGGTAAATTTAGAATGAAAAAAAAGTGCATTAAGAATCAATATAACAACTAATTTAAAAAATGAATATTCTGCATGTGACAATTAAAATGTATATATTGAACAAAAACTTTGGATACAACTCAAACAAAACCAATTAACCAATCCAGAAAATTCTTCATTTTACTTTTCGACTCATATCGGCGTGCCTTAAAATGATTTTTTGTTATGATTATGAGAGCTAAAAGTACGTATTAATTCTAACTAATAATAAGTAGGTCTAGTAATATTTAGACATGATATCCACTGAATTATAACAATGAATCAAAAAGAAGAAAACATCTTAATATATATCGTGCAATGCATGTTCTTGTAAATTTCAGATGTACTTTGAATCTTGCTTGGTTCACCAGTTCAAGGTCGAATATTTTAAAACACAAAGAAAGAAATGTTGGAACTTAGGGCAAATAATGGATGTATTTGATCCGCTTGCACCTAGGCAGCTCGAAAATATTATTTTTAGAAGATTGCGTTTGTATGCCTCACTAAATTACATTTTTGGAGTAAATAAGCTAATTCTGAGTATAAGCACAAATTGTGTTGCACGACAATAAAGTCTACTTCAAAATTAAAAAAAAAACTCAAAATCATATTAAAGCTCAATTTAAATTTAAAAAATAAAATAAAAAGTTGAACAACGTATTCTTCAAATAAAATTTCTAATCAAGAACTTGTTCCCGTAAGGCAAACAATCATAACATTCTTAAAAAGAAGGCCCAGATTGTAGATGTCAGAAATAATACAGTTATAAACGTATCGCCGCCGTTTCCTCGAGGAAAAGCACCATTTTTGTGAGGTGATTGTGAAGGATTAGGGGGATGAATTGGTTGTTGCTCAACATTGATAGCAAGCTTCATTCCATGCCAACAATAACCTCCACTGCTCAAGAAATAGTAAGGCCTTGCTTCGGTTAGATTATATACATCTCTTCCACCTCTTGTGATGTTATATATGAAATCCTTATCGTTGCAGTTAATATAGCTTGACTTGTTCACCTCCAACACTGTGTAATACCGCTTGTCAAATATAAAATCTGCATCACAAATTAATTAAAATGATATAATATATGGAAATTAATTAGTGAATCAATGTAAAGTAGTCTTATCAATTTACGTTTATTTAAGTGAGAGTTTGATCTAGCAAGATAATTTTTTTTTGCATAAACCTGTTTTTCATTGTGAAAGCATGACATCACCAAAATGTATGATATACTGCATTTACAAGGACAAAGTCCATAATTTGATTCTTAATGAGAAATAAATTTTGGTCAATTGTAATTTTTGTGAAATTGACCCAAATGTCATTAATACATTTAGGGTAGAAAACATTTTTTTGTGAAATTTGACCTTGGTCACTAATGCATTTAGGATTGAACACATCTTTTGTGAAATTGACCCAATGCCATGAATACATTTAGGATTGATTTTCAAACCCAAAAAAAAAAAAAAATTTAAAAAATTAAAAAAATCAACCCTTTTCAAAAGCTGTGTACAAAATTTAGCTATTTGCATTACGTACTAATATGACTGCAAAATTTATATATTCTTCCACAGTCAGATTTTACTGTAAAAATAAATTATTGTCAAAATTGGGTTATTAGAATAAATTACGATAGAGTTAGCCAAATTCGTTCTATAATATTAAATTGTTTACATTAAGGTAACCAATCAAGAAACTTACATGGAATTATTCATATGAGAAAATAAGATAATATGAAAAATTCTAGCACAAACTCAATTTATTCTAATTTCGTTAAAAAAAACTTTGTGTAATTTTAATTTCTATGTGAAATAGTATGTTTACACTTTTCATTCCTTTTCATTTCAAAATTTCACAATTAAATAACTTATTTCATTTTTTTTTTGTACAAAAATAACTCATAATTATAACATAAAAAAATAAGAATACTTACAGAGCCAATCTCCAACATAGAATCGATGATTAGCAGCCCACTCGGTGTAATTAACATTCTGAGCCCAACCATCCTTATCTCCAACTCTGATACGATCACCCACCGCGCATGTTAGCATCGCCGCCGCCAAAACAATTGTCAAATACCACATCATCGCCGGTCACACTTTTTGTTATTCTACCTCTCTATAGTTAATTAATTAATCAGCAAAATTAAAACAAACGTTTACCTCTGCCTGCCTTTTTTATTCAATTCCCATTTTATATATAGAGGTTAAAATTAAATGAGCAATAAAACATAGGAGAAAAAAAGTTAAATTAGGCAAGTAAATTAATTGTGGTACAATTTAAAAGCCAACACAGAATTAACAGCTGGATGCAATGCATGCCATATTCATGTTATAGTACAGTCCAAAATGAGAGATGTGTGCATTCGTATGTGTTTTTCATGATTAATAATTTTCTAGAGAAAAAATATGTTTTTCATGATATTTGTTTTATTTTCATAATTTTTATTGAAAAAATTAAAATTAAGTCATGTATTTTTCGTGCTCCACATGCAGATGGAATCCTTTTTCTTAAATAAAGACTAGCCGTTAGGATTATTAATAGTGATTAATTAATTTTTTTTTTTTGGGGGGAACAGATATTTTTCCTATTCTGATTAATTAACAGATATAGTAATGGAATTAATGCAGGATTAATTATTGAAATTAATGATATAATGTGCATAAAATTTGTAGTTTTACTTGACCAAATTTGGCCATATATAGTAATCTACTATACATACAACTTTTTTTACCGTTGTTATTTTATTACATTTTATTGAGGAACAAAATGAATTAATGACGGAAAGATTAAAAATTATGTGTTTATCAACCGGTGATTGATCCAGTGAAAGAGACTAATTTTTATAATATGATGAAACCTAAGTGTAAATCCCGCTGAGAGAGATTTCTTATAATGCGTTCGACACCCTTAAAAGAAATTAAGTGAATACCCTTGAATCCTTGATAAACAAAAAGAAAATGTGTATTTAAAAAATAAGAGATCATTAAGAAAATAATTCAAACTTTAAAGTGACTAGCAACAACTCAAAAAAACAAAGAAGACAAAAAAAAAAAGGAGCAGCCCCACCTTACCCCTTTGACCCTTTCTCTTCAGTCTTCCCCTTTTCCTTTTGTTTCTTTTGGGTCATGATTGACTAGCAGCCCAATAGAAAACAGCCCAATTCACTTAATAGGAGTCCAACTTTTTAGTTGAGAACAATCACAATAGAGATTAGTCATCAGATTCAAATTTTTATTGAGAGAGATTCTCACTGGCCTCACAAGAACTAATCTAGATTTAAGACTTCAACACTCATTAAAAGAAAAAAAAAAAAGACAACTTTAAATATGTTATTTTCCTTTGAAACTAGTGTTTCTTATTAGTAGTTTAAACTTTAAATGGTTCGAGTCGAGCAAAATAATATATGTACAAGATTGGATTACTTTCACTATCTTTTTCGACATTGCATGATCAGAACATATTGTTTTATTATTAAACTATTTAAACTCATAAGTTCGTACGTAATTATGTGATTTATTAATATGTGTGGAAACAAGGAATATACCAATTAAGTTGAAACGGAGGGAGTAATTGACATAATCCCACAAACCACACATCATCGATTGACCGAGTGGTTGAAGGGAAATTCAAATTATTGAACATGAGTTACACGACTAGCTACAAGAACAAAAGAAACAAACCACTCCTTAATGTTGATGGCGTTTTTCGACGTGAATTGCTAATTTCATGCCCTTGTAGCAGAAACCATTTCCACTAATGAAATAGTAAGTCTTTGTTACATTGAGAGGAACCACATCTCTTCCAGCACCATTAGACCAATTGTGAAGTGGACGACGAGCAATGCATCTCTCGTAATCACCCCGACTCACTTCGAGCACGCTCATCTTGTTCCTGTCATACACAAAAACTACAAAGAGACCAAAAGTTACGTACGCACGAGCCATGTTACATTACATGAATGTTATCCACTAGCTAGCACCTTTAGGCTTATAACACCGCTTAAATAACCAACGGAAAAACACACACAAATACCAAAAAATAGAAAAAAAATTCTCAAACCAAGTCAAGTTGTTCAAAATAACCTTCATTTTACAGAAAGTAAATCGGACTTTCTTACAAAAAGTTATTTAATGTCCTAATAATTGCCAAATACATTGAAAATACCCATTTAAAAGACCAAACTCCAAATTTTCCCCAGATTACCCTTCATCACATTGCAAGATTAGTATTTCACAAAAGGACACATTACATTCAAAAGGTAAAATATAAGAAAATGACTTTTTTGTCAAGCAAATTGCCAACCATAATCATCAACACGTAGCAAAAAAATTGTCACGCGCGTTTGGTTGCAATTAATTATATATAGCACCAAGAGCTAAAAAAATTATTCTTCTACTACAGCTTTAAGCATTTTGTAATTAATTTCTTGGAAAGTGATTTTCCACATACATTTTTTTTCCAATCCATTAAGAGAAAATTTTGTCAAATGTACAAGCTAGTTAACCATTATTAGGACGTAGTAGCCACGTACTAAAAGGGTATTGAAATGAAGTTCTGGTCAAAGAGGGAATACAAGAATTAAATAGTTTTCTGATTTAATATTTTAATTTTTATTATGTCAAGTAAATGTTATTTTAATAAAGTTCAATAGTCATACTCCAACCATTTTTTTCCCAACGGCTATTGTAACGATAATATTTTAAATTTTATATTCCAACTGTCATATTTGAACGGTTATGTTTCAACTTTCAAGTACTATATTCCAGATGTTATATTAAACAAACTATAAGTGGAAAAAAGAGAGAGAGAGAGAGAGATAAAATAATTAACATCATTTGTGGGGATTATTTAGATTTCATCTAAGTGAGTTTTCAAGTTCAATTCTTTTTAGAACTGTAACTCCACAATGGTTACTTTTTGTTTATACTAAGTTTGGTCGAACTCAAAACAATTATAAGGATAACACTCGATATATTCTAAGCGAGGGATCAATTACATAACAAGTGAAATACACTAATTTTATGGTTAAATGGATTTGACTCAATCAGATCTTCGGATTCCTCTTCAGTCACAAATAACGAACAAAAGATATTGACAATAGAAAACAAAAGAACATATTTGAAAGTAAAAGAGAGAGCATACATATTCAATCCCCTAAGTAGAAGTGCTTGCCCTTAGCCCAACTTTTGTAGTTCACATTTTTAGTCCACCCCTTGTTGCCACCAGCTATGAAACGCATTGCTGCCACCTCCGGTACCAATTCCGCCGAAAGCATCAACAGCAGCGCCGCCACCACCACCACCGGAAATCCGATTCTCAAACCCTTCATTTCTCCCCCTCCAAAAAGAAAACAAAAGTGTTTGTTGTATTATCTCTGGTAAGGAGTGGAATCAAAGCAGCTATAATTAGACGCCATATTGTGTGCTGTTTAGCACATGCATTGTTGACTAATTGAAGTTTGTCTTGTTTTATTAAATTAATTAATCTCATGAAGTAGTGAACTTTTTTTATCCACTTGAGTAAAAAATGGAGAATATAAGATCTGGATTCTGCAAAACTCATGTGGGCATAGTTATTCTATGACAATTTATAACGGACAAACTGTCCATTGTCACATGCAAGATTTAAAAAGATGTATCACAAATAATTAAATAAAACATTAGGTATTGATTCTTCTTGCAGACAACATGATTTAGGGCCCATGCCAATCCATTTTTACATCTAAATAAAGAAACACAATTACACTTCTGTAATTAATTCAACCACTTTTCAAATTCTCAAATAAATAGTTTCTTTTCTTTTGGAAATCTTGAACAACAAAAGAAAAGTTCTCAACTACAATTCATCAATCTTAATCATATGAATAAGAAAACTAACGAAAAAATGAAACACGATCACAATATTTCTTCACAATTGAGTTAAATAATAATAGTCCCGTATCTAGAATCTTCTTTCGTGCAACATGACTACAAGAGGAGAAGAAACGAATCCCAGGCGGCAGCAACGGCAAAAAGAGCTGGCACGAAAAGATGGCTTCTGAAATTAGAAAGCAGAGTGGGAGAACTACTTCTTATAGGCGAAGATGATGGTGGGGGTGGGGTTTTTTCGGTATGAACTGCTAATTTCATGCCTCCGTAGCAGAAACCTTTTCCACTGACGAAATATCTCGTCTTTGTCATGTTGAGAGGAACCACGTCCCTTCCGGCACCAGTAGTCCAATTGTGTAGTGGATGATCGGTGTTGCAGCTCTCGTAATTAGTCTGGTTCACTTCAAGCACGTTCATTTGGTTTCTATCATATACAAAAACTGCATAGAAATGGAGACGTTACTAAATGTCATGAACTTGAGTAAAACCATAAGTTGAGAATTAAATGGTGAAATAAAAAGAAAACAAGAATGTAACACACTTATATCAACAGTGAACTAAGACCAGCTAAAATGTGCTTCTTCTATTATTATGTTTTTGATAATTGTAGTCATTAATACTCCAATTCACGCAATTTCCGTTTAGTTTCCCACCAACTGGTTTTCGACACATGTTTTTCATTCAATTAAGAGGACATATATATAAAAACATCGATTTACAAAATGAAACTCTAACCTAAACATGTCATGACCAAACTTATCCATCCACAATGCAAGTGTATTGCACTTGCCATGTCAATGTTTTTGGTTCGATAAACCCATCTGGGCTACAATTACTCTCTGTACAAGTTAAATAACCATTATCTAGAGCATGACATACCTATATCTCCGAAGAACTGACAAATGAACGAGTTCTTGATAATTGCTTTTATTATCAAACCAAAACTTACAATCAAATCCATTAATGATTGGTACCGAATCAAACATGTTTAGAAACCAACAAATTAAGCATAGATATTGATATTAATGAAAGTTGAACAACCCAGCTCTTCGGCAGTCAACAAACTTTGCAAGCAACAATCAATGTAGCAACACATAATAACTTATCAATAATTCATCAATTCAATTCTATGAAAAACAACACCATCTTAAATAAAAAGCGGTCACATAGAACTCTACTAGACAATTAAAGCAACTCTTGCTATCAAAATTTGAGAGTGTAGCAGATCTAATAGTGGTAAGCAAACAAATTCATAGTAACCTTTAAAGACATCAGAATAAACAATCAATTAAACAAAGATGAAGATAATTTCAGCTAATTTTAGTTTCCTAGTTCAGATCTTTTGAATCACTGTAACTATGCAACCAAATGTAAGGAATAAACCAGAAAACAAATAGATCTGAAAGTGAAAAAGAAGAGAGAGCATACATAACCAATCCCCATTGTAGAAATGTTTGCCCTGAGCCCAAATTGTGTAGTTCACATTTGTAGTCCATCCCATATTAGCACCAACTATGTAACGTACCGCCGCCACTTCAGGCAGCATTATCGCCGCAAAAACCAGGACCGCCGCCAACGCCGGTAAACCAATGCTCCGCCTCAAACCCTCCATTTTTGTTTTTTTCGTTTCAAAAAGAAAAAGAGTGTATGGTTTTTGTGTGTAGAAAGGAAAGGAGCGGAAGCAAAGCAGTTATTTATTTAGGCGTTATTTTGTGTGGGGTAGTGTACAGAGTACAGATCTGTAGTGTGGACTGATTGACGTTTGTTTGATTTGATTAGATTAAATTAAATTAATCATAGGAGGTTATAAATTACTAATTAATTTCAGTGAAATCTTTAATTAAGTTTTAACAATTTTCTTAAGCAACGTTCAAACTGACGTTTTACAGCTCATTGTCAAATATATATATTCACCCTGTCTATATAGGTTTGATCTAGATAATAATTAAACAATACTTACTTTTTAACTTTTAACTTTTAACTTTTACATTATTACATAGAATCTTCATGCTTACATTTTTCTATTAAAATCAATATTCATGTATTGAGTTTATTTTCTTTTCCCTTTTTTACCCTGTTATTTCAATGTCGATAAATTGGGTAGCCGTCAGATAAATCAACTCAGACTCGCATAGAAATTACCTTAGTCAAACATTAAATTATTTTATGTCAAAAATTAAAGATTAATTTAGTGTCTAATTGTGTCAAGCATGGGTGCACGTGGTTATTGAAACCGTACCGTACCATACCAAAATCTTGATTTTTTTTAAAGAATCACAAGTTTTGATATTGTCGAAAATCGTACCGAATATTTTGATATGATATGGTTTTGTTTAAAAAATTACCCAAAAAACCATACCGAACCATACTTAAATATAAATATGTAATTAATATAAAGAGATTATATAAAATTAATACCAAGAAAATATTCTTTTTCTTTTTCTTTTTCTTTTTAGGTATATGCTAGAATTTAAATAATTTCTTTTTTTTCTTTATGTTAAGGAATTTAAATAATTTCAACAATATTGTTGTATATTCACACCATATAAGAGCTAAGGTCATCTCCGACCTATATAAAAACTTCCTTGAAGGTAAATTTGACATAATATAATGAAATTTGTTCTATTTTTAAAATCATGAGTTTGAATTCTTGAAACCACCTACCACAATAGTAAATTACACGATCATTGGGCTCGTATTCACTATATTCAAGTGACTCCGTCGGACACACATGTAAACAAGTAAAAAGATATGCAGTTTATAATCACAATCTTTACCAATATTATATGACACATTTAATACACATTAATACATTTAAGTATGAATTGTCGAATCTAAGTTTTCATATAAACAGATAAATATTGCGAAAATAATTTTTTTTTTTAAAGTTCTTCCCACGAAATTTAATCAAGTCTTCTCAATAAATACTCAACCTGGACTTGCTTTGTTAACGGCATGATCCAGTCCCCATATAGATCAGCAACCAGGCTCGGATTAATTTTGTAAACTGGATCAGTGTTATCTTCATCTCCATTCATGGTTACTTCTTGCCCGTAAGTTCGGGTTTTCATCTCCACCCTCTGTTTGATTGCCTCTTCAACTGCCGGGTATGTCAGCAAATCCATCAGTTGGGTTCTATCCTGCAACATTATAGAAATATTTGTGAAGTCGAGTCAAAATTCTGTTTTACAATGTATGAAAAATTCAAAAACTAGAAGCATCAACCTACTTGTGCTTTAATGGCAGCTTTGTAGACATCAGGGGAGGCTCGGAATTTGGCTTCTGCTACAAATTTACCATAATGTATTCTTTTTGACAGAGTCTGCAAGAAGAGTCATATATCAGTCAATCAATTTCTATGTTATATTGACAATTACCTCCCCTATAAATTTAAGTTTACCTACAAATAGCCCATATAAGTTTTTTCATCTCTTTTCCTATCTATATCTTCTTTCTTCTACAAGACGTCGTGGGTTGGGTTGCTTCTACCCATCCACTATCATGGGCCATTGTTCTATTACCACCACTCCTTTTTCCTATCTTTTTTCTCGTTTAAGCCTTATTAAACTCTACTCCTACCACAATCACCATTATTTAGAGCCACATGTTAACCTTCACTATATCAGTATATTGCCCATGGTGGAAACCAATTATTGAACCACCAAGAACCACACATGTACATTCGAACAAAAGTTCATATTTTTAGGATATGAAAGTTTCAGTCATTTAACTACCCTCCCAATACTTTGTTCATCTGTTTTTTGTGAAGTCTCAGGCATCTCCATGTTTGTTTATTGACTCGGTTTGTAGCTGAGGGATTACGCGAAATGGTGAATATGGGGTGGTAATAGTTGGATGTGGTAGATGGGGTGATGCATCAAAACTTTACAAAGTGTATTTTTTGCACCAGAAATTCTATCGACCAAATTTATAAACACACAAGTATGGTTGTGTTGGATCCTGTTAGACAGGGGTGGTATTTGTAACTTCAAGCTATCAGGGGAAGCCTCGGTAATTCTTAAAGTTAAAAGGGATGTAAATAAGAGTCTATGTTTATGCACATAATAAAGTCCAAAAATGCAAGCATGAAAAGTAATGTAATGACCAACTTATTCAGGTGACTTCTTAAATGACAATTTGTAGATTGTACATGATAAGGCTTTAAAATACAAACCTGCAAGCAAATTGTGTCACAACTCGCAGAGGATCCATAATTACCGTCATCACCTTCTTTAACTAATCTGGGAAGTAGATTTCTGAAGTACATGTCCCATACTTGGACATTAATATTAATCGAATCTGCCGCTTGATGTAGCACCTGTAAAGTTCCATTACACCCTCTCTTAGAAAATCCAATCAATCATAAAACAGCTTGGTGTAAAAAACAAAATAAATGCACAGGCTAGAGCTAAATACCCGAGGATACTCGAGTGGGGGCAACAGTGGCTCAGGTAAGTCATCTGGGAAAAAAGGATGCTCATCAGGGCTCTTGTATCTTCCAACCTATAACAAACACACAATCAAAAATGTATATTTCATATTCAAAAGTTCAAGAAAGGTTATGGGTTTAACATACCTTTCCGTGAAGCTTTTCAGTTTCTTTGACCATGTACTCAACCAAAGAGCCATGAAATCCTTCCATTGGAAAAGCATCGGGATCATACGTCTCTGCATTGTAACAAAATTGAGCTCTTTCCACTAGACTAAATATAATGCTATCTTCTTGCCTTATCAAGGAGTTTCTTATGCCGTCAAGAGTGTAGCTCTCAGTCTCATCTATCCTATTTTTCATTGCCATTCTGAAAAGAAATAAGATTGGTCTAAGAAATCCGTACAACTTTCTACTATTAACTAGTATGAATATTCTCCAACTAAATCTATTAAGTTATAATCCTTCTACAGAAGTAAAGAAATATAATTCAAGTGAAGAGATTAGAAAAACTGCTGCAGTAAATGAATAATCACATAAGCTTCAATTGGGGACTAAAAAGAATGTTCCAACATTTGCTGCAGTTTCTAAGCATCATATTAGTTATCTCTTATAACAGCTTAAAAAAAACTCCGGTGAATTAAACGATCCCTTTAGTATCATATTCCACAAAACATAGGATAGACGAAAATAGCATCACATATGTTAGCAAAAAGAGATATACAAACCAACAAGAATCAATAAAAAAACAAATTTTAGAGGACAAAAAAATGATAACCCAAATGTTTGAGAAATTACCCAACTGAAGCGGCAGAAGCGCGAACTGAGGAAATGCAATTCTTCGAAAAGCTTGACGAATTTGGAAACTGAAAGGTACAATTTTGAGGCCATATTATTTTGTGGGCAAAAGGAGTAGTGGGTCTTGAAATGTTGGAACTACCTGGAGCTCTAAAAAGCTTGGCCTCCATTTTTCTAGGGCAAAAGACGATTATGACAATGTTAAAAAGAGGAGAGAAAAAGGTGGTGCGTTTGGTTAGGTGAAAAAGCAAAGAAGAAAAGAAATGAAAATTTTTTTTTACGCTCGAGTGTTATTTGTGGGGGTTGTTGGTTTCTGTGACTGTCACCATTTTTAGATGCGGTAGGTAGGTAAGAGGTCTTCGTCATAGAAGTACTTTTTATTTTTATTTTATTTTATTTTACATAAATATATTGCACTTGTTAGTTGTTGTATGGTTAATTACTTTAATAAGTAAATATATTAAATTTGCCATTTAAATATTCTGAATTTCATATCAAATTCGATTTGGATCAAGATTCCATAAAATTTAATATTTGTTTTTTTTTTCAATTTCAAATAAAAATAGTAAGTAATATTAAATCATTAATATATTTATGAAATATATTGCACTTGTCATTTAAATATTTTGAGTTTCATCAAATTCGATTTAGATCAAGTTTCCATAATAAATACTTGTTTCATTTTCAATAAGTAAGTGATACTAAATCATTAATACATCTGTGAATATATTATACTTGTCATTTAAATATTTTGAGTTTCATCAAATTTGATTTGGACCAAGTTTCCATAATACTCGTTTCATTTCAATTTACTTTTTTGTTTCGAATAAAAAGTAAGTGGTATTATATCATTATTACATTTGTGACAAAAGCCGGGAGAAAGAAAATTTAGTTTTGGGACGTTTTCAAAAGGAAATAAAAGTAAAACATAAATTGGACAAATGAATTATTAATATTGTGTTATGATGTAGAAAGTGAGATGAAACTTTTTAAGTCAAAATTACATCTTTATGTACAAGATATTATGAAAATCTCGACTACCAATTTCTAGTACAATTTTAATTTAATACGTGTAGAAAATAAAAGAGAGCAACCAAATGAGGGGGATAAATATTTTTCAATCAAATTATTCTAAGAAAAAACTAATTAATTAACGATTATATGTTATTGATCATTAATAAAGTATGGATAAAATACATTTATGTTATGATTGATTTGATCAAAATATTAGTTATAGTAGTTAAGTGTAATCGCCAACGAGACTATAGCTCGTTGGTAAGGCTGAGATCCCGAAATCAAGGAATATTGAATTCAACTTCCACTAATGTGAGTTTTCTTCAAATTTAATCTTCATGTTTGGTGATTGATTTTTTATTTATTTGTAATTTGATTGTTATTCAATAAATTTTTGATGATGTTTGATTTTATTTGTAATTTGATTGCAGTTCAATAGATTTCTGATGCTGTTTGGTGATTGATTTTATTTGTAATTTAATAGATTTCTGGTGATGTAATGATATTTAATGTGATGATCGATTCTCCAAATAATATAAGTTAAGTGCAATCCAATTATACTTGATCAGTGATAATGATTAGATTAACTTATAAATAAATGTTATTATCTTCTAATTAGGTGGATTATGTCGAACTTATCCTATAAATGTTCCTTTCGTGAGTTGTTTGGCATTTAATCAAAGTACAAGGACAGTAATATCTTCCTAGGATTTTATTACCCAAACCGGTTTCGGCCGAATCAAAAGCAACTACATGACAAGTACAAATTGGCCAAGCCAGGGAAATAACGTGCCTACCCCGGTGGATTCAATCCAAGGGGGTGCTAGATGAGCGACAAGTGTGTATAAGATGACAATTTTTTGTCATATTATGCACATGTGTTTATCATCTAACCCCTATAGATATAATCCACCGGTGTAGGATGAATGTAACCCCAAGCCAGATCTAAATTAGAATTTTCCTATGTTCCTTAAAAGTACAATAAACTTGCAAATTGGCTTAGGTTGATGCGCCATGACCATGAGGTCATGGATTCAACTCCCACTCGTATGGGTATATTTTTCTAGTTTAATACTAATCTTTGTAATTAGTTTATCTTTGTACTTTGATATCAGTGAAGTGGATTCGATATACTGATTGATGTTATGTGACGATATATCACTCTCTGAAAAAACAAAATAATAATCAAGTTAAAATACATTCAATTCAAACTAGGCATGTATATATCTTCCTCTCGTTGGTTCTAATTTCCATACAACACATTAATTTGGTATGTTGGTGAGACCTAGAGGCTCATTTTAATTTCCATCAATGGTGCGGACACTTTCCGAGTACCAATGTTTTTGGATAGGTATGGATAGTAACAACAATTGAATCCACAGACATGTAATACTTGACAAATTATTCGATTCGTTGCACAGATAATATGATGCAACAAACATATCAATTTTTTTTTTCCTTCTTAATGTGCTAATCGCTATATGTAAGAAAATAATAAAATTTTAATCAAGGACATTTTTACCCTTGTTCTATCCCTAATATATCTAGTAAGAAAATATTAAAATTTCAATCAAAATATAATGGGTCATGATCGATTATTTCCAATCATATGGGACAACTTATTTATAATTATAAGATAAAAATATTGTTTCACTACAAAAGTAAATTAAGCAAATATGATTTTTTTTCCTTTTAATCCAAAATTTTAATCTTAAAAGCTAGACATACGTATTATTTCTTCTAAAATAATTAATTAAATGCTTATATACAAGTTAAATAAAAATAGTGTCTTAACAAGTTAAATAAAAATAGTGTCTTAAAATTACTCTTTGTACAATACTCCCTCTGTTTCATAATATTTGTCGCTTTGAAAAAAATTTCTTGTGCCATATTATCTGTCACTTTAGATTTCCAATAAAGCATTAATTACTCTTTTTCCATTTTTGCCCTTTATGCTCATAAATTTTCTCAAACATTAGTGGAGAATAATTAATTAAAAGGGTATCTTAGTCTTTTTCATTTTTTTCCTCTTAGAATTCAGCTATATTCAATGATTTTCTTAATTTGTGTGCATACATGTGAAAAGACAGATATTTTGAAACGGAGGGAGTATGTTAGTGTAATGTAGTTTCTATAACAAATCATGAATTTTAAAAGTTTATATTAGAATTCACCACATGGATTGAGCTAAGTCCAGTTACATGGTTTGGGCCTAACTCAATCTCAAAAGCTAGCTTATCTTATAAGGTGGACTTAACTATTATTTTCAACCAATGTGGGATATTTAGTCTCAATAGTTTATTTATTTATTTTGAATTTACAAATACACGCCTTAATGTATAATATTAAGTAGAAAAACACTTCATCATCCCATGCAGGTCACTTGCCTAATATTAATTAAAGTTATAAGGTAAAACATTATACAAAAAAGTCAATAAAGATAGACTAAGCCACCATCTTCATCATATTAAAGAAGACGAGCATGCTTACATGAAAAAAAAAAAAGTAGATAGTAATTATTTACTTAGTATTTATTATTCATTATTAACTATTATTAAAAATATAGAAGTACAATTAGGTGTGTAATTTCTTTTTATCTTTTTTTACAGTCACGTTGTTTGATGATTCAAAATTAATTTACTATAACAGTGTATCAATTATAATTACATTGAATTAGATACACTTTTTACATGTAAAAGAAAAAAGAAAAAGAAAAAGAAGATTAAGACAAAATAAGTTTATGATAACCAAAAAGACATAAAAAAGATACATATGTAAGATGTGTCATATAAATTTAATTGAATTTTGTATAAGCACAAATACTTTAACTTTGATTGATTTGTCTTGTTCATGTTGTTAATTTGTTTATACTTATTATATTAATTTATTATAGAAGTATGAAATAACTCTAAACTTACTCATTAATATGATTAAGAATATTGTACCATATTAGATGCGGCAATCCATGGACTGGTATATAATTAATGATGAATGTGTCAAAAGATTGATAGTTAATATTGTGTTATGATGTAGTGAGAAATAATGATAAACATTGTGGTATGATCACTTGATATAATAATTTATCATTTGAAAGAATTTACCAATAGAAAATTAGTTGGACGTAGTAGCTAATATCCCAATGATAACATATGTTATAGTTAGATGAAAATGAATATAAATAAATAAAAATAAAATTCAAATTAATAAAGAATTAAAAAAAAACAAAATGACCACATAATGTATGTCATATGCAAGAGAAATATTACAGGTACAACTACCACTCTGACCTGATATGTATCTGTCACATTACAAGGATAAAAAATGTCAAAAATAAAAATTAAAAAAATTGGACTTGAAAGAGTTCAATTCAATACTCTTAATATTGGTTCTCTAAAATCTTTAAAATTGTATTATTTTATTTTATTTGGTTCTTATAATTCATTATTTCTTTTCAAATTGATCTGATTAGGTTTTCTAGTCTTAGTAAAAACTAAAAAGGAAGTAGGTTTTTCGAAAGAGAAAACCGTGAAAAAAAATCTACAGATATTTTTGCATACAGAGTTCTTATCTTCAATCTCCACTGTCCATACAAGCACTCTATCTACTCCAATTCAACAGCAACAGACAGACCCCCGCCGATTTTAATCTTCGCGTATGCGAAATGCAGATGCCCCCTCCAATTAGAGCTCCGACCTTCGTCTCCAGGCGAAGACTTTTCGAGCAAAAGCTCTCCGACCTCCACAAATGCACAGACTTCAACCAACTCAGACAACTCCACGCTCTAATTTATAAGTCCAATCTTCACAAAGACCCATACGTTGCTCCCAAACTCATCTCAGCGTTATCTCTCTGCCGTCAAATGGCACTAGCAATAAACGTGTTCGATCAAGTTCAAAGCCCTAATTCCCATTTGTATAACGCGTTGATTAAGGCGTGCGTGAACAATTCTGAGCACACAAAAGCTTTCCGCGTTTTCCAAGATATGCAGTGTTCTGGGACTTTGCCGGATAATTATACTTATCTTTATCTTCTCAAGGCCTGTTCGGGGTTGAACTTTGTGAAAATGATTCATGCCCATGTGGAAAAAAGGAATCTTTACTGGGATTTGTTTGTCCTCAATTCGTTGATTGATGCGTACTCCAAGTGCGGGTTGGTGGGAGTTACAGCGGCGAAGATGGTTTTTGATGTGATGGAGGAGAGGGATGTGGTTACTTATAACTCGATGATTAGTGGGTTGGTGAAGGCGGGTGAATTGAAGGAAGCGAAGAAACTGTTTGATGAAATGCCTGAGAGAGATAAAGTGAGCTGGAATGCGATTTTAGATGGGTATGTGAAGGCCGGAGAGATGAGAGAGGCATTTGAACTGTTTGAGAGGATGCCATTTAGAGATGTAGTCTCTTGGTCTACGGTTATCTCGGGTTATGCTAAAGTGGGTGATGTTGATATGGCTAGGCTGTTGTTTGATAAAATGCCAGTGAAGAATTTGATTTCTTGGACGATAATTATATCCGGTTATGCTGAAAAGGGACTTGCAAAGGATGCAATTGGGCTGTATGTTCAAATGGAGAAATTAGGATTGAATTTAGATGACGGGACTTTTGTTAGTATTTTATCTGCAAGCACGGATTCTGGTTTGTTGTGTTTAGGGAAGAAAGTTCACCAGTCCATAATGAAGAGCGGGCGTAAGTGTAGTGTCGTGGTGAGTAATGCTTTGATTGACATGTATGGCAAGTGTGGAAGCTTAAACAGGGCATGGCGTGTGTTTAATGCAATGGAAAGAAAAGATTTAGTTTCCTGGAATGCCATGATCCATGGGCTGGCCAAGCACGGATATGGACGTAAGGCTCTTGAACTCTTTGGTAGGATGAAACAAGAAGGATTTGAACCTGATAAAGTGACTCTTGTTGGCATCTTGTCTGCTTGTAATCACGCTGGTTTGGTCAAAGAAGGGACTTCTTATTTTCACGGCATGGAAAATGATTATGGGATTATTCCTGAGATTGAGCATTATGGTTGCGTGATTGACCTTTTAGGTCGTGGGGGGCGTCTTTCTGAAGCTTTTAGGCTTCTACATACCATGCCCTTTGAGCCAAATGTTGTTATTTGGAGTTCCCTTTTAGGTGCCTGTCGAATGCATAATGCCGTGGAACTTGCAGAGGAAGTGCAGAATCAATTAGTGAAATTAGAGACGACAGATGCAGGAAATTTTTCTATGTTGTCAAATATATATGCTGCTGCGGAAGATTGGGAAAACGTTTCAAATGCAAGATTGCAGATGAGGAAGACAGCCAGCAAAAAACCATCGGGAGTTAGTATAATCCAGTTGAATGATGATTTTCATGAGTTCACTGTTATGGATACAACTCACCCTAGTTCAGATAGAATATACCAAACAATCAGCGGACTGAGTGAGCATCTTAAAAAGATTTCATATGCCCCAAATGTTTTTGTCTAGAAAGTCTTGATGTGGAGGAGAAAGTCTATGCACGCAATGGTCTCAGGCCATCTTTCTTTGTTCAAGCATGAATCATCAGCTATACCATTTCCTCTGATGGAAATTATGGTCACTGTTTAATAATTGTATACTTAGAATTCTAACTAATGGAGAAAAGAAAATCTGAGTCATGGAATGTGTAAATATGGATGTTTATAGATGAGAAAGACCATCCTGTTTAGTTTAATCAGTACACGAAATTGTCTTATGCTAGCTTTGATTTGGGAAGCTTCAGTCGGTTGAACGCTTATCCCTTTGATGACTAATGCAATTTTACATGATTAAATCTTTGTGAATCCTGTGAGTAAATGTTAAGCAGTGGAATTTGACCTCATTGGCCTGATTTTATTGCACAATCAAAACTGTTATCTTTTTTACTTCTCCATACAAAAACCAAGGTAATTTCTTTGTTAGTGCATACATCAGTGGTTGTTATACCTTATCAGTAAAGGGGAGGGGTCCTTTGATCCCCATAACTCCTACCAAATTAATGCACTTTTCAACTAGAAACGAAGCACTGGCTAAAAGAATGCCACATCATGCAAAAAGGACTAAGAGCATCTCCAACCCTATGGGCTTTCACAACTCAGGGTTGTCGACCTCCACCCCCAGGTAAATCTGCACCCCCTTGATAGGGCTTTCACAACTCAGGGTTGTCGACCTCCACCCCCAGGTAAATCTGCACCCCCTTGGACACCGTATCCAACTGTCAAGGCTAACAACACCATTTAATTTAAAGAAAAACTTCTCCACTCTCATCAATAATAATGTCAATAATAATAATCATAAAAATAGTATTACTTTTGAAAATTATTAATAATAATAATAAATATGAAAATGAATAATAATAATAAAATTAAGCATAATAATATTACATCTGGGACAAGAAAGACAACAACGATTACACGAAAACAACAATGAAATTGCAACAATGGAAACAACATAGAAATTCAAAATTAAAACTAATAATGTTACATCTTTAATTTAAAACAAATTGTTATAATTAATTTGTATCTTCCATTTCTAGTTAATTAAATTAAACAATGTGCTGTTAAATTCTTAGTTAATATTCCAATCTCTAATTTTTTTATTAATAAATATTTTTAACTAAAAGAAAAAAATAAATAAATAAACAAATAAGAAGGCGCTAGGTGGCACCAAGTGGCACCACCTGGTGCCTGCTTGAAGCGCGTCCCAAATGCCGGGTTGTGCTGATTCACAGCCCTGAATGATTGAAGACCGTCTAAGGCCGGGGGGGAGGGCCATCTCCACCCACCCCCTAGTGGGTAGAAAATGCCTAAATCCCTTACTCAAAAATTGACCTCATATATATGGTGGGGATGAGATGAGACTCAATGAAAGCTGGAAAACACAAAGCATCCTACTTGGACATTATGGGTATTGAGAGCTACTCTTGGTGTAAATTTAATCTCACTCCACACACAAATAAGTAAATATTTCCTTCTTATCCTTTAGCTATATCCTATATCCATCCACACCTCACTTTTGCTGCATATATATTACATATATATCATCAAATCCAAATAAACCACCATGGAAGCTTGTTTTCTCTCCTCAAATTCCTTTTCAAAAACCATGGAAGCTCTTCCTTCACTCAAAGGAAGAGCTCCCGCCATATACACAAAGAGAAAGTATAGTCTGCATCCGAATAGGAAATCCGGAGCTCCATTTTCTGTAGCATGTATATGTTTTCCTCTTCTCATATTGCTAACATTATTGCTTTTTACTTGCTTTCTTCAAGGATTTATCAGTTGATTATTATGTTGCTATACATTTGGGATCAAAAGAAATATTCCCACTGAAAAATTCTTCAACTAAGAAACTAACAAAAATCCAATCTTTTTTTTGTGAAAAATAAAATAGGTTGCCAATCAGCATCACCTCCAGAAGATGAAGAGGGGCCTTTTCTGAATTCCGATTGGCGATCATTCCGAGCAAAGCTAGTTGCCAGAGAACGAGTCTTACCCCTTAAACAACAACCTACCTCTGCTGCTAATCCAGATACCGTTATCGACCATCCTCTGCCAATCGCAATAGGAGACAGATGGGCACACACCATCCATGAACCTGAAAAAGGTTGCTTATTAATCGCCAAGGAAAAGCTGGACGGGGTCCATATTTTCGAGCGAACGGTGATCCTCCTACTCTCCACAGGCCCAATAGGCCCGACCGGCCTCATACTCAACAGGCCATCACTTATGTCCATTAAGGAAATGCGATCATCGGCATTGGACGTTTCTGGCTCGTTTTCGGACAGGCCATTATTCTTTGGTGGACCATTGGAAGAAGGATTGTTCTTGGTACAAGGAAATGATGACGGAGTCGGGATGAGCGGTGTGTTTGATGAGGTAATGAAAGGTGTTTATTATGGAACTAAAGAGAGTGTGGGATGTGCTGCTGAAATGGTGAGAAGGGATGTGGTGAAAGTAGATGATTTCAGATTCTTTGATGGATATTGTGCTTGGGATAAAGAACAATTGAGAGAGGAGATAAGAGGAGGATATTGGACTGTGGCTGCATGTAGTCCTGCTGTTGTTGGGCTTAACTGTGTTGGAAGTGTTGGGCTTTGGGAGGAAATTCTTGGGCTTATGGGCCTTAGAAAAGTATGGTAATTCTTTTTTCGATAAGTTTTGTGGGCCTGGAGACGACTCGTGGGCCTTTCGGCTTAGTTTGGCGCCAATGTAAATAGCTAGAATTATATTTTGACTAGTTTTGGATCTTGTAACTCTAGATTATGAGTGCATATGTATGTTTGTTTGTTGATACAAACAAAGGATGCATCAAATTGTTTTTGAGTAACATTTGTACTTAAACTAGTACAAATGAAATTAAATGAATTATGATGAATTGGGGGCAAACATTTAAGGGAACAATTATTCATCAAATATAGATGTTTCCTAAAAGAGAAAAGGAAAAAGTGTCACTCTTACATGACCACACTTTATGTTGAAAGAGGCAAAAAGATAATTCTTCAACTAATGTTTGCCCCAAAAATATCTTTAGGACTAAAGGGACCATTTATGAAATTGACAAAAAGGACAAACACAACAACTCACACATAACCATAAATGTAATCTTCATTAAGTGCTAGGATACATACTTCTAAGATTTCTAGTTATGTCAAGGATACATTAAATTATTATGTTTAAAGTGACCCTCGGGGAGATTATTATAATATTTTGTGGTAGTTAGAACAATTAAATAAGACAATCTACGATATTAAAGATAATACAATGTTGAAATATCGATGTGGATGTGGATAGGATTAAGACAATCCACGGTGAAATAAAAATAAATATAAAAAATAAACAAAAATTCATAAGTTCACTTAATCTTCGTTGGTATATGATATATATGTAAAGAAAAAAAAAAAAAAAACTATGCTTTCTGGTTTTACTTTAATATTTTTTTTTCAACAGAAACAATTGTTATAGTTATAGTAAATACTTTTTAATAAAAATGTATGTTTGACTTGTCAATAACTACAATAGTAATAATGTAGGGATAAAACCTATCAATTATCAATAGTTATAAAATTATAATGTAGGGATAGACTTTTAGTACTCATTAACGATGCTACGTACAAATGGGACCACGCGAATCTTCATAACGTGTAAACAATTAGCTTCGAGCGAAATTCTTGAATTCCTCTATAAAAAAAAAAAAAGAATGGCTCAAATTCTGTTACGGTCTTATTTAAATTAGTTTTTCTAATTAGTAAATATCTTCTTTACTTCTAGTTACTTTATTGTCATTAGAAGTATATTTCCATAGTTATCTCCTTTTTTTGGTTTTTTTTTTCATGGGGTACGCCATGCCAAGGCAATAGTGCAACACCAAGACGACGCTCGAGAGCCCAACATCAAGCTGTCTTGATGGATCTTTCCCCTTAAAAAGTTTATTTTATATCGTGTGGATCAATGACCCACATATCAGATATTAAACTTATAAAAACATATACTACACTTGATTTTAGGATTAAGTTTTAGAGTGAATAGCAAATTAACTCCCAGTGTTATTATAAATATGCAGTTTAACTCTCTGTGATAAATATAAGGGCAAAATCCTTCCCTGTGTTAGAAGTACATTGTCTCCCTCTTGATTTTTATATTTTAACAAATGTCTATTGTGCAATATCATATGGAGTTAAATTGTCCATTTACTCATTATTTCATTTCACATGGAGGTAAATTGCCTATTTTCATATCACATGGAGTTAAATTATCCATTGGACATATAAAAGGGAGTTAACTCGCCAAAAGCCCTTAAGATTTTTATAAGAACACATAGTGATCTTCTCATAGGCATAAAATAAATAAGAATTTATGGTTTCTCTTACACCATACACAAGATTATGGTCCTTCTTCTGACCCTTAAAGTAAGATACAAAACAATAGTGCAAGGAGATCGTATCAATTGGTATCCAAGAGATCCAAGAATTTGTAAATCAACTTTTTGAATTCTCCATCATAAAGAAAGAAAGAAAAAAATCCAAGATTGATTAAGGATCAAAAGAGCATCATATTGGTGATGATTGAATCAAAGAAGGAGGCTGAAAATAGATCTATCATATCTGCAACTAAAATTGTGACTCAAAATAAGCGTCTTAAGTACATCAAAGATCGATACCTCTAGACATCACTTATAGGTCCACATCCACTACATTAATTATCCAAAATTACGTAGTTGACAACACTAAAATCTATAGAGTCGGATTCAATTAACCATCAAAATTCGACAGGACATGATGAAATAAAGAAGTGAAAAATGATAGGTGACGTCGACAAGAGGGTTAAAATTGGTCGAATTAAAAGGCATGAATAAATAAGAGCTTATGGTTTCTTTTACGCCAATAGTAAGATGATTGTGTTTCTTACATTCATTAAAATAAGATAAAACAGTGATGTCAGAAGATTGTATCAAATCCCTAGTATTAAAGTTCATTTGAGCTCAATTCGTTATACATATATATCAAACCAAACTTGAAAAATATTTATCGTTTGTCGATATCTGAAACTTGGCTTAAACTCGACCGATAAACTAAAAACTGAGAAAATATTTTTATATACATCGAGCTACTCGAGTTCTAATTCGGTTTGATTAAAGCTGGTTTGAGTTCGATTCTTCAAGTATCAAGTTAAAAAACAATCTGAAAATTTATAAGAAACTAAAGAAACTTTGATTAACTTGTTTAAGTCCCTAATGTATTGTACATTTCTCAACAAAAAAATGTATTGTATATTATCAATGTTTTAAAAATATCCATGTCAAATATTTAAATGAAAGACTAAGAAACACTCATATACAAATTTTGGGGCCTTCTACAATAAAAACGCCCACACAAGCACCTAACTCATCCAGACAAGGGTCAATCTGCTTTTAAATTATAATGTGATCCTATTTATTACTTGTGGAATCTTTAGTATAAAGTGGATGGTCTATTTTTTTTTTTTTTTTTGAGAACGTATAAAGTGGATGGTTTGATAACATAAAAAAGAGAATTGTGCAAAAACTTTTATGCTTAAAATGACATGTCTGCAAAACCAAAAACGAATGGCACTAGGTAGATATTTTGTGTATCTTCTCATTTAATTCTCTTCCTTTGGCCAAAGTACTCAAACATATAATGTAAATTTCCACCAAAATTTGGCCTTTTAATTATAGAAATGCAATTTTAATGCCATTATGCCCGCCTAAGTAGTGTGTATAGTAATTAAAGTCTCCATCCGTTTGCCATTACTCTCCATTAATAATTATATGTTTATGACGGAGTTAAAATATGTATTATTTTAATATTTCCAATCTCTATTTTTTTAGAATTAATATTTCCAATCTTGTAAATATTAAATGCGTCAAGACATAAGGGTGAAACTGAAAATTCATGCGCGTGAAAACTCTCCCGATCGAGATAAAAAAATTATAATGTGCATTTGCTACACAAATAATGCAATATAATAATACATTATTAAAGATAAATTATTTTCTAAATTTCAGAAGTGGTTATACTATAAGATTCGATTTCATCTGTATACATACATTACTAAAAAGAATGAATTAATTAGACCATGTCATGTACAACTGCAAGTCTGCAACATAAATTTTCTTCCTGGAATGGTGCATCAATTCAGATATAGTATTAAAAGAAGTTTATTTAGTTTCTTAATATACTTAATTACACAATTACACTAATAATAACTTGAGTATAAATGAGAAAGGAAAAAAGGAAAAACAATTATGTTCATGAAGTATGTTCACGCCTTGCGGCCGAGTAATATTAGCTTACGGTCATCCCAATATATTTGCTCTTTATTAATTTAACATGAATATTAAATTAAAGTTATTTAATAATGTTACGCAGGCACTTTACCTGTGAAAATAGCTCTGAAAAAGCTATTTATTAGGAGTAGAAGAAAATTCTTATTTTAGGACGTCACAAAAATTTAAATGAGAGCAAAATATTTTTAACAATAGTATTAATTAAAATTGTTAAGTTATGGACTTATATAATACTTTAAGATGTGTCCGTAAAGTCATTTTGATTTGTTTGTCTCATTTTTCTGAAAGTGGTTCAACAAATAAATTGAGATTTTAGAAATTTTCTTGATTTTTGTATTATTGTTTATTTGGATTTTTTGAGATGAAATAAATAGTAGGTATAGATTTTACAAATGAGTAGGATTTTAAGAGTTTATGGAAAGAAAAAATATTATAAGAGATATGTTATTTAATGTCAAAACATATTTGTTATGTGATATAAGTAGTATAAGAGATATGTTAGTTTGACTTTTCAGATCACACCGAGATGCTCTATCTAAATTAATATTCAATACAAATAGGCTCTATAGTTCTATTAAATTTCGTCAAGTACATACAAAAGTTTCCTTCTAATACCAACATGTGATTGGTCTAGTGGAAAAGACTAGTCACTACAAAGTAGCGGACACATGTTCGAATTCCTGTTGGGATAGATACCTACTTAATGTGTCCAACCCGCCTCGAAAGTGATTAAACCATTGGAAAACAAAAAAGAAGTTTCCTTCTAATATTCAAATGAGAGCTAATTCCAGTTTACTCCACGTATGCATAATGTTCAATCTACCTTCTATGTTAAATCAAAATAAAATTTGTTTGAGGTTTTTTACGGATAATTTTTTCCTTCTAAGATGGGAATATTTTAAATAATTGAGAAAGGATACTTTTATTTCTGAAAGAAATCAATTGTTTTGTTTAATTTTTCAAGAAGCATCAGAACTAGAAGGTATAAATTCTTTCAAGGGAGTTTTATCTCATTAATAAATCGAGAAAGTGAAGTGTTATCCAACCGAGCTATTTTCGTAAGGGCTTTTTTATTCATAAAATTCAATAGTCAAATGATTTCACAATTTTTTCTAATGGCTGAAAAAATATTGGAGATGTTTTGTTATTTTAAATAGATCCTTAAACCTTAATTAGTAACAGTAACACCAATGCTGTGTGCTTTTACCACTTTAAATAATTTTTGATCGATTTCACTCTTTTTCATCTTTTTTTTTCTATTGATTTACACCATTTTTTGATCAAGTTAACTGTTTTCACCAATTTCTTCCACTTCACTAATTTCATCAATTTAAATTGTTTTGATCGGTTTAAACCGTTTTTACCTATTTCATCGATTTAATCCATTTTTTTATATCAATTTTACATATTTTTACCGATTTCATCTATTTATCACCAATTTAATCTATTTAACCCATGTTTGATCGATTTAACCCTATTTTCATCGGCTAAAAACGAGCCATAACAAAAAATTAGCGAGAAAATCGATGAAAAAATGGTTAAATTATTTAAAAACAATTAAATTGATTAAATAAGTGAAAAAGTCTATGAAGTCGGTAAAAAATGGGTTAAATCGGTGAAAATAGAGAAAAAAAATCGGCAAAACGAATGAAAGAACGTGTTAGATTGGTTAATGCTATGTTAAATTGGTGATATCGAAGAAAAAATGTGGTTAAAACCGAGTTAAACTAGTGACAATAATAGGTGAAAGAAAAATGCAAATCGATCAAAAGCAGGTTAAATTGATAAAATCAGTGGAAACATGTTATATCGGTTAAAACGGTAAAACCAGTGAATAGTGAAAAAAATGGGTAAGATCATTGAAAATGACAGAAATGGTTAAATTGGTGAAATTAATGAAAAACAATGGGTGGAATTTGTGAAATGTCAATGTTCGGTGAAAGAAAGAGGTAAATCAATAAAAGAAAAAAGGGGTTAAATAAATGAAGTAGTAAAATCAGATGAAATTGGTAAAAATTGGTTAAGTTGGTCAAAAACTACTTAAATCGACAAAAAAAGAAGGTTAAAAACGTGTTAAAAATGGGGCAAAAACAATTTGAATAGATGAATTTGTTGAAAAAACGAGTTGAATCATTCTAAAATGGTTTAACTCAAAGAAGTTCAAAAATATTACATTCACCCCTGTTAAATATAAAAGCTTACAATTACCCAATTGAGGGCAATTCGTCCATAAATATTTCATGTCATTTTTATAAATCTTACAAATAATCCATAGGGGCGAAAATGAAATTTTAGGGAATATTGCCTCAAATGTCAAAGATAAGGTGCAGGGGTTAATTGTAAGATATTGATAAATTGAGGGGAATTTTTGTAATATACAATACGTGAGAGAATTTTTTGTAATTGGATATTAGCTCAGCGGATGGAAAAATTCTTACCCAGACCTGACTTGGCGAAATCCATTTAATCGCAAAGTAAGTGTATTTCACTTAATTTGTAATTGATCACCCTCCTGAACGTTACATCCAATCATGGCCAAACCTAATTTATGATAGAATTTCCCAAGATACCCGTAATTTACCAAGAGAGTGACAACTGGTTTATGCCCTAATGTTTACATAAAAAAATTCTGAAAATTTTGTGACTTGGCGAAATCCATCTAACCGCAAAGTAAGTGTATTTCACTTAATTTGTAATTGATCACCCTCCTGAACGTTACATCCAATCATGGCCAAACCTAATTTATGATAGAATTTCTCAAGATACCCGTAATTTACCAAGAGAGTGACAACTGGTTTATGCCGTAATGTTTACATAAAAAGATTCTGAAAATTTTGTGACTTGGCGAAATCCATCTAACCGCAAAGTAAGTGTATTTCACTTAATTTGTAATTAATCACCCTCCTGAACGTTACATCCAATCATGGCCAAACCTAATTTATGATAGAATTTCTCAAGATACCCGTAATTTACCAAGAGAGTGACAACTGGTTTATGCCGTAATGTTTACATAAAAAGATTCTGAAAATTTTGTGACTTGGCGAAATCCATCTAACCGCAAAGTAAGTGTATTTAACTTAATTTGTAATTGATCACCCTCCTGAACGTTACATCCAATCATGGCCAAACCTAATTTATGATAGAATTTCCCAAGATACCCGTAATTTACCAAGAGAGTGACAACTGGTTTTTGCCCTAATGTTTAGATAAAAAAATTCTGAAAATTTTGTGACTTGGCGAAATCCATCTAACCCCAAAGTAAGTGTATTTCACTTAATTTGTAATTGATCACCCTCCTGAACGTTACATCCAATCATGGCCAAACCTAATTTATGATAGAATTTCTCAAGATACCCGTAATTTACCAAGAGAGTGACAACTGGTTTATGCTGTAATGTTTACATAAAAAGATTCTGAAAATTTTGTGACTTGGCGAAATCCATCTAACCGCAAAGTAAGTGTATTTCACTTAATTTGTAATTGATCACCCTCCTGAACGTTACATCCAATCATGGCCAAACCTAATTTATGATAGAATTTCTCAAGATACCCGTAATTTACCAAGAGAGTGACAACTGGTTTACGCCGTAATGTTTACATAAAAAGATTCTGAAAATTTTGTGACTTGGCAAAATCCATCTAACCGCAAAGTAAGTGTATTTCACTTAATTTGTAATTGATCACCCTCCTGAACGTTACATCCAATCATGGCCAAACCTAATTTATGATAGAATTTCCCAAGATACCCGTAATTTACCAAGAGAGTGACAACTGGTTTTTGCCCTAATGTTTACATAAAAAAATTCTGAAAATTTTGTGACTTGGCGAAATCCATCTAACCCCAAAATAAGTTTATTTCACTTAATTTGTAATTGATCACCCTCCTGAACGTTACATCCAATAATGACCAAACCTAATTTATGATAGAATTTCCCAATATGCCCGTTATTTCTGAAGAGAGTGACAACTGATTTATGCCCTAATGTTTACAAAAAAAAAATGTAAAAATTTTGTATGTCTTATATTAATTAAATATTTTTCTCTTTCCCCCTAGGTCGCAGTTCTCCCATGTAAACATACACTTTAGGGCTCATCTGAATTAAATACCCTCCTCACGCGCCTGGGCTTCGCGTGAATTATACTTACTAAAATAAAGATGTGGCCTAATGGGCAACTTGTCGTACACAACAAAGAACATCCGTCAATCGCTGCCCGTGCGCGTGGGATGGAATAAAGGTCGATGAGGTCAGTTGATGCTTTTAGGAAACTGCTGAAAGTTGCATTGCTGTTGCAAGTTAAATCATATGTCCAGAAATTTTGACAAAATCTAAGATTTGAAAAGAAAAGATAAATAAATAAATATTGGATAAAAATGTTTCGGGCCGGTTTGTTTGGCGTTTTTTAAATATATTTTGTGTTTGGAAAATTGAAACAAACATGTTTTCAATTTTTTGAAATAAATTTATCATTTTTCCATTTTCTCAAATACTCTGCCAAAAGCTAAACAAACAACAATTTTATTATCTATTTAAAAAACTTATACAAACTCTACTTTGATGTGACATAAATTAACTTATCTTACATAACAAACATGATTTGACATAAAGTTTTACACATCTTACACCTAAACCTTAATTGTTCCAAAACAATCTACACCTGCTTTATTTCTTAAACCACTATCTCAAAATTCAAACAAACAACATTACGCAAATCAAGATCATTTCACAAACATTCACTACTCTCTTAAACTTCAACTAATCAAAAAATGTAAATTTGTTGTGTAATAGTTGAAGGTTGACTAAAGGTATATATCTCATAAAATTTATTGGATAAATTGGATTCAATTAAACCTAATTTATTTAGAACTATTTTCTTATTATTAGAAGTTGGAATAAATTATAATTGTTTTAATATGAGTATGAATGGATAACAACGAATCAAATAAATATGGCATATTTAATAAGAAAAAGCAAGTTATTAATATTAAATGAGCAACCCAAACCATATTTGGCAAAAAAATTAATATTTCTGCAATCCAACACGTCTCCGACTCAATTAGAAACATTTTGATTCAATCCAACGGGCTTGAATACTGCCTTTAATTTGATGTGTTGTTAGATAAACTTATTTAAAAGTAATTATGGTTTAAATTTGAATTCACTTCTTTATCTTGAAAGTAGTGTTATATTGTTTGATATTTTTTTATAGAGTTTCTATATAGATTTTGAGTTTTTAGAAATATTTTTTGAAAATTCAAACAAAAATGGTCTATCTGTCCTTTTTTTTTTTTTTTATATATATATATACATAAAATAAAATAAATTGGAAATTGGGTTTATAGCAAAAAATTTTAAACTTTTTCCATGTGTGAAAAAATAAGTATTTATTAGTAATATATTGTTAAATTGGAGTTAGAAAGGTCACAGCATCAATCACTTTTTACAAACACATAAATTATGTGTACCCAAAAAGCAAGGAAGATGAGAGAATCTAAAAAATTGTAATAAATGTCAAACAGGTACCCATGCCTTTCACTTCCTATAAACCAAGAAAATCTTTAGCATTATAATATTGAAAAATATTCTCTTAGATATTGTATTTCTATTTAACTGTACTATTTATCAAACCCAATGGGAAAAAATGATTGATTCTAAAGGGCCATAGAATAGAAGAGAAAGAAAAGTATATGCAATAAGGTAAGACCACATGTTGACAAATTTCAAGTCATTGTTCTTTGCAAAATTACTTGGTTCATTTTTGTGTTTTGTTTGTAGAGAGAGAAATATCTTATAATTTGGTCACACTCTCTCTTTCATGTATCTGCTGGTTAGGTTAATCAAGAAGTATACCCTCATGAATTGAATATCAATTTCTATTTCTGTGGAATTCTCAATTTTTTTTTTCTGTTCTTTTGAGAGGTTCTTCAATGGCAGCTTAAAGATTCCAACTTTTCTTTTTCTGGGTTCTTTAAAGTCTTCTCCTTTTTGTGCAGAGAATTCCAACTGGAGAAGTGATTTTCCATTATAGCTTTCAGCTTTTCTTGTGGACAATTTTGATACCTTGGGCTTTTTGTATGGAGCTTTAGAGAAAGTCAAATAATTTTGGTTTGAGGTAATTCTTTTTTTCACTTCTTGGGTGTTCTTCCTTTAAGCTTAAATTCATTTTTCTTGCTTGATTATGAATTTCATTGATTCTTGATTTCTTCCTTGTTTTCTCAATTTACATTTATAGCTTATGGCGATGTCTTGATTTTATTGCAAAATTTACCACTAATGCATCGATTAGGATTTTTATTTGTAGCCAAATGATGTGTTTAAAGATTTGGGCTTACATGAAACTGATGCTATAATTCTCTAATGGACTTTACTGTATATGGTTATTAAACTTCATATTCGTAGAAAAAGAAATAATTTGGGATATTCTGAATTTGTTGCCAATATTGTAATAGTTGAGAGAACTAATGGCTAGATGTGAATTGCAGTTTCATAGATTGATTATTTCGTGAGCTTGTTTTTAGTTTCACTTTATCCTTTTGGGATCAATGTGCTAGATTACGTAATTAGTTGTATGTAATGGGGATTCAATAGCTTTCGTATGAAATGAAAGAGTCGCTTCTTAAATCCCTTGTGCGATTTCAGTGATTGTGAAAAAATGAATGTAGATTCTCTCCCAAAACGAAAGGGAGAGTCTTATGCGTATATTTGCGGAATAATCAAGAATTGAAATGATTGTGAAAGAGTTTAAATTTGATTTTCGAGGTTGAGTACAAAATTTCTTGTTACTTAAATACGCAAATGGGTATTGTAAGCTGCAGAGTGACCTTGTTGCTACAATTCGCTGAGATTCTACACTTTGTCTCTATAAAAGAAGAAACTTGATTTTTTTTTACATTTTTTCTTTTACTTGGTCAAAAACAATTTGGTTTCCGGTGTTGTTTCCAGGAATGGGAACACAAATACAAGCTAATGCATTTTTGAGGGATTATCAGTATACGAACAGTATGAAGTCCTTATATCATGATAACTCGATTGTGAAAAATGGTCAACATCCCGACTCTCTTACATCCCCAATCTATCAAAATGGTTATTTTGGATACGACACAGAAATAGTGAGGCAGACAATAATCAAGCATGAATTGATTTTCAAAAATCAGGTAATATTTTTGTTTCTTTCTTTGAGCTTTGTGGATTTAGCACTGGTCTACTCACTACATTCTCGTATTTTCTTGATATGTCTTAACTATTCAGGTCCAAGAACTCCACCGTATTTATAGACGACAACGGGATCTGATGAATGAAATGAAAAGGAGAGAAATAACGAAAGCCAATGCCGAGGAAGAAAAAATTCCATCCGTCCCTTTATCTACGAGGAGCAACATTTTCCCGAAAATAACCTTTGACCTCGAACTTCCCGCTGATGTATACATGACTAATGTAGAGAAGCAGATGCAAGAAAGAAACACAAACCATCAAGTCTCATATGATAGAGATACTAAATCATCTCTGAGTGCTCGTTGGACACCTCAAAGTAACAATGATTCTTTGAAATTTAATCGTTTCCCTAAATGTGACAATACTCAGGATAACTTAAAAGATTTCTTTCCAAAAAGGAGAAACGACCAAGATTCTTTTACTGGTTCACGTTCTCCATTGGATAACGGGAAGTCATTATATCAGAGGAAAAGGACAATTTTTGGGGTTGAAATTTCTGAAGGAAATGATGGTTCATGGGATAGGGCTTCTAACACGGGAAGTACAATCCTTAAAAAGGATTTGGTCAACTCCGAGTCCTCCCCTACTTCATGGATTCATAATTCTTTGAAGCAAAAACATGAATTTGGTGGAAGTTCAAAGGAAGGTTTCAAAGACGAAGTATCGTGCCAAAATAGATTCTCCTATGAAACGAACACGAAATGGTTCCAAGGCTGTTCTTCAATTGGATTAAAGAAAGATTCTGAACAATCCCAGAAGTTTCAAAAGACAGCTCCCCAGAATTCTAATGGAGGGTTACCCTGGTTTCTCAGAAGCCCGCAAAATATAGACGTACCAAACAAGGAGACGAAGAGTGATAAAAAGAGTTCTTATTTTATGAATCTGGACTCTTTGCAAAATTGTTCTCAAAAGTTTTTCGGCCAAGCAGAAAAAGATGATACTTCCTTTCAGAATTTTAAACAGAAAAAGGAAATCTCAGCGCCAATGACGAATCAGAATGCCGAGGGTGGAATAAGTGAGGTCAACAGGGACACGAGTTCTAAAATGATTCTTGGTTTTCCGATTTCAAATATGCTCCAAAGATTCAAGGATTCAAATTCTGGAAACAATCTCTCCAAGGCTAACTCCTGTGGTATTAACGATGATAGAGAGGTGCCAGTTAATAAGAATGAAAATAATCAGATTGAAACCAAGGGCCTCGATTTAAAGAAAGGATTGAATAACAACATATCTACTTTGAGGCATCATATAGACTTGAACTTGTCTTTAGACGAAGACGATGCTCCATTAGCACCATCTCTCCCAACCACTATTGTTAAAATCGCTACCACTGAAATCGATTTAGAGGCTCCAGCCGTTATTGAATCTGAACCAGAAGCGTCTCCTAAAGAAGCCAACTCAATGCAAAAATCTGAAATCGAAGAATGTGATAAAAATGCAGCAGAGGCCATAATCGCAATCTCATTGTCAACGGAGCCTCCAAAAGCTGCATCTAATGATCATCTCAAATGGTTAGCGGAAATCATATCTTCTCAAAACGGAGCCTCTGATGAAGAAGAAGAGGAAGATTCCTTTCCAAATGGCATGGATTACTTTGAATTCATGACATTAAAGTTAAAAGACACAAAGGAAGAAAACTATTTATACAATCCAATGATATTTAATAACCGTAAAAATGAGGAGACACAGGGTGATATGTTCTCCAAAAGGACTCGAAAAGGGCGGGGGAGGCATAGACGAGACTTTCAAACAGAAATACTTCCGGGTCTAGTGACACTATCACGTAGTGAAGTGACTGAGGATATTCAGGCGTTCGAGGAGTTGGTTAAAGCCGAGGGTAGGACTTGGAATTTGTCAAAACGGAATTCTACTAGGAAAGGTAGGGGAAGGAAGCGTTTGGCGAGTCCAAATACATCTCCGAGAATAAATGCACATTGCTCGAGTAAAACACAGCAACTAGTTTGCGGGGAACTGGGATTTAAAGCGGGAAATTTAACTGGATGGGGGAAAAGGACGAGGAGGGTTCCGAGGCAGCGATGTAATAGTAATGCCCATCTTTCTTTTCCTGTAAAATGCTGACAAATCGTATCCGGGTTTTTTCTTGAAGAATAGGTAAGATATGAACAGATTCTTTGGCTTCAATTCTTAATATCAATCCTGTGAATAGCTATAGAGTTAATGTTATGCTCATCACTTTGTGAACTGGCAAAATTTGTTGTTGCCAACTTGGCTTTCTTACTTGCAGAACAATGTTAGTTTAATTACTATAGATTGAATCAGAACAACTTAGCTATAGAATTAATGTTATTCTTGGTGTTTTAGGCTATGTCTGGTTCTTGGATTTTAGTGACTAAATCGCTATACTAAACTGTTTTCTTTGCATTAAAATATTGACTTCTTTTGTTAATCTCTAATTACTCGCATAAATTTAAGAACCATCTTCTTCCATTACTCTTCACATTGATTATTGCATTCTCTTCCAATTTTTCCTGATTCTTCTCTTCTTTCTAGTGGTATTATAACAAAATCTCGATTTGTTTTGTTCGAAAGCTCGGGACATTAGGTCTGATGAAATCAAACTACTCCCTCTGTCCCAAATTATCTGTCTTTTTAGAATTTTTTTGTCCCAAATTATTTGTCAGTTTAGGATTTCAATGCAATATTAATTACATATTTTCCTATCTTGCCCTAAAAAGAGAGAGTGTAAAACTTAAATAATGTGTAAATTATTAATGCTAGATAAATAGAGAATAAGGATATTTTAGGTATATAATTTGTTTTTTCCTAACTTTGAGACTATTTATTAGTTACCTTAATATGTGTGAAAACATGTAAAACGACATATAATTTGGGATAGAGGGAGTAAATTATTTGATATTAATTTTGAATTTGATTGATGAAAGTTAGTTTATACTCCCTCTATTTTAGAATACATAGTTGTTGCACAAAGATTAAGGTAACTATTAATTACCTAAATTTTATGAGAATAAAGTCTTATAGTGCAAAATTACCCTTGAAAAGGAATAAAATATATAGCTTCCCATATTGTCATTAATGAAAAAGGATAAAAATGTCAAAAAATAATTTAAGTCTCTCTTGGAATTCTAAAACAACATGAATTTTGAAATACTTTCTTTTTACTTAACAACATGTATTTTGAAATGAAAGGAGTTTTCCAGCTTGTAATGCCTACGAAAACAATTTTGAAATTTTTTTCTCTTTTGATAATTTTTTTAAATCAATACTCCCCCCTTTCTTTTTTATTTGTCGCTTTAGAGAAATTCTTTTGTTTCAAAATATCTGTCGCTTTAGGATTCCGACATTAATTACCTATTTTTCAATTTTACTTTTATTTATTAATTGAAGGAGAGGGAATAAGAAATAATTAATTGAAGGAGAAAGTAAGAGTACCACCTGAAGAGAATAAGGATATTTTAGGTAGGGTTGCACATGGTACGGTTCTACGGTTTTTTTAGTGAAATTAATACCATACCAATTAATGCGGTTCTGAAAAGTTACATACCAAACTGAAGTTTTGAATACCATACCATTATATTCGGTACGGTGCGGTTCCGGTACGGTACGGTACGGTTTTGCGGTATTTTACAATAACTTTTTAGTTCTCAAACTATTTTGCTTGTATAAAAAAAATGGACATTTATTAGATGAAAAAAACTTGATTTTTTGTTTAAGCTTAATATTTTTAATAGGCTAACATTTGAGGACTTCATGCTAACCAAATATTTGACTTTGACAATATATTATATATGCAAAACAAAAAACAAAAGAAGCCATGTCTAAGAAAAAATATAATAAGATCTCGTAAACTATGCAATTCAACATTGAATAACTTTATATAGTGACAAATAACATAAAAAGTAGACTACTTAATAATATAAAAAGAGATAACTACTTCAATACCAATCCTACTGGTTGCAGTATATTTTCATTGGCTGGGCATGAAAATGTTCAAGCATGCATGATCTACCTTAAGGCTTAATGAGGTTTATTGAGCAACCCAATGGAAACGAATGGTACATGTTTCTTTTCTAATTCAATTCATTTGCTTAACGAGTACAGTGTCTTTGCAATTCATATATCATTCAATACACTAATTAATTAAACAACAATCAAATGGCATGTTTACAAGTAATTACTCCCTAATAACATTGAACTTACTTATGATGTCAAAGGAAGAAGAAACAACTGAAATTAATTTGGAGAATCTTTGGTGAAATAATTTTGAATGAAAAATTGTGTGTTGCTGCTGCCGTAGTGCCGTGTATCTCTAAGGATAATGGTTTGTGATTTACTTAGATAATTAGGTTTTAGTTATTTGCCTTTTAAGATATTAGTGGGCTTAATTTTGAGTCTTAATTCTTTAAGGCTAGATAAAACTCACAGATTATATTAAATATGCATAAATTAATTAATAAAAGATATCTATTTTTATTGGTACGGTACTGTTCTTTTGCGGTATAAAATCCTTAAGACCTATATCATACTAAAATATCCAGTACGGTTTTCGTCTATACCAAGACCTGTAATTTTGAGAAAAAATACCGATACTTCGGTACGGTCCGGTACGGTTTGGTACGGTCCTGTAGGGTTTCAAGAACCATGTGCACCCCTAATTTTAGGTATACCATTTGCTTTTTCTTTTTTTCAAAATTTTATGATATTTATTAGATTCGTTAATGTGCAAAACTTAAAAGAGTAAATTAGAAATGGGCTCAAGTTCAAGCTGCATTGAGCTCAACTTGTTTGAAAATTAAATCAAAATCAAACTTACACACAATATCGAAAACTACATTGAGATACATATCCAGGATTTTAGTCATAAAAAGGAAAATGCTCGTCATGGAAAACAATAAATACATGAGGAATACCAAATTGCCTACATTTTCAGAATTATGAATGCATACTCTTATGGGCGATTAAAGCTACACAAAAAGTTCAATCTTTTTCTTTCAATTAAAACCTGTACGGCACACTTTTCCAGTTTGACCGCAGTAAATCCACACGGTGATTCATTTTCCATCCCTGAAAAATTTGCTTCTTATTTAGAAAAATGTTCAGATACCAATTCCTTGAAAAAGTTACATGCTTGCGTGATTACACAAGGTCTCGAAAAAAACCTACTAGTGGGCTCCAAGCTTCTTAATTCTTTTGCAAAATTTAATCTTTTGGCAGAATCCAAATGGGTTTTAAACAAAATTATCATTAAGAATCTTTCTCTTTGGAATTCAATTATTGTTGGATATTTCAGAGCTAGTCAATATGATGAGGTTTTAGGACTTTATTTGAATTTGAGGAAGAAAAATATTGGGATTCATAGTTCAGTAATTATTTTTGGGTTGAAAAGTTGTGTTAAGTTTGGAGTATATGAATTTGGAAGGAATCTTCATACGGATGCTTTTAAATTTGGATTAAGTTATGATAAATTTGTGGGCTCATCATTGATTGGATTTTACTGTGAATGTGATGAAATTTGGCAAGCAGCTAAACTGTTTGATGAAATTACTGACAGAGATGTAGTTGTTTATACTTCAATGGTTACTGGATATGCTCAAGTTGGTCATAATCACACTAACACAGCTTTCAGAGTTGTGCAGGATATGCAGAGGGATGGATTCGAGCCTAATAGAGTGACGCTGGTGAGTTTATTACAGTGTGCATCGCGGTTAGGATCACTGGAAAAGGGTAAGTCTATTCATGGTTATGCAATTAGAAGAGGAATTGGTTGTCTAGATGAAGTTTTTGAGACGAGTGTAATGGATATGTATATAAAATGCGGTGATCCACTCAGGGGTGCTGCCATTTTCAACAAGATGAACAAAAAGACTACTGCTGCTTGGAATGGTTTAATAGCTGGTCATCTTCGGCTAGGTTATCCATTGGAAGCCTTAGACCTTTTTCGCCAAATGGGGCACAACAAATATGAGCTTGATTTGATTGCTTTGGCAAATGGACTATTAATTTGCGCAGATTTGGGGCATTTGCTCATAGGAAAGACACTTCATTGTCGCATATTTCGACAAGGAATAAATCTTGATCTTGTTGGAAACACAGCTTTAATTGACATGTACTCTAAATGCAAGCACTTACATGGGGCGATGAATATCTTTTACAGAACAGAGGATAAAGATGGTGTTTTGTATAACGTGATGATTTCCAGTTATCTCTTTAATGGATGTGTAATAAGAGCAAGAGATACATTTCGTGACATGATCAATGTAAGTATTAGACCAAATGCAAGTACCATTATCAGTGTGCTTTCGGCATTGTCTGAAATGGGAGACGTACGTACAGGCAAGTGCATTCACGGATATGTTTTGAGACAAGGTTTGGAATCAAACACTGACATAGGAAATCAATTTATACACATGTATGCAAAATGCGGCTTTATAGGATTGGCTAAGCAAATCTTTGACATGATAAAGATCAAGGATCGGGTATCATGGACGTCAATGATGACAGCTCTCGTGAACCAAGGCCTTGCTCATGAGACAATAACCTTATTTCTGCTTATGCGAAAAGTCAATCTACACCCTGATTCTATTACATTCACCACTCTTCTTCAGGCATTGAATCTGGTGGGGTCTGTAATTTTAGTGAGAGAAGTACATGGTCATTTATATCGAGTCTTTCTAGAGAAAGATGTAGCTTTAATGAATTCCCTTATAACCATCTACAGCAAACACGGAAAAATCAAAATTGCTACCGAAATGTTTGAGTTGATGGGTAAACGAGATTTGTCATCATGGAACACTATGATAGCTGCATATGGGATGCACGGGGACTGTGTTCAGGCCCTCAAATTGTTTAACCAAATGAAAACAGAGAATTTTGCTCCTGATCGAGTCACATTTAAGTCTATACTCTCTGCATGCAGCCATACAGGCTTCGTGAAAGAAGGACTCTGTGCTTTTAGGTCCATGGAGGAAGAATATGGAATTGTTCCTTCAAGCGAGCATTATGGTTGCTTGGTGGACTTGTTAGGTCGAGCGGGGCAACTAGAAGAAGCATATCATCTTCTACAAAGTGTGCCATTAAGACAAAATGTTTCAAGTCTTGGAGCTTTACTTGCTGCTTGCAGAATACATGGGAATTCTGAGATGGGTGAAAAAGTAGGAAAATGGCTATTAGATTTTGAGCCACGGAATATGAGCGTTTACTGCTCGATGTCGAATTTGCATGCTGGAGGGGAAAAATGGGATGAGGTTGCAAATATAGAAGCTATTGCAGAGGAAAAAGACCTGAAAAGGACTCCTGGATATAGCTTTGTAGATTTAAACTAGCAGGATTTTATAGGGAATTGTCTCGTTTGTAACAAACTGAAATGTGAAACTGTTTAATAGTTTCTCATACTGTACAGAACATGCAAAGTAGTTTTGAGAAGTTTCAGAAGCAGGAGATGATAATTCTGGATAGGCATTCAAAAAAATTGATTACACCTTTACATTCAGTATTGCTCTTGTCAGAAGAGGGTTTCAGTACTTCCTCTTGTGTTTCCAGTGGTACTAACTCTTCACCAAGCAAAATTTTAAGCACAGAAGACATCGTTTATAAATCGCTCCTAATGGGTGCACAAAGGCCTACTTGAATGCATCATAGCGCTTCTTCCTCTGAAAATATATACCCTCCAATTGATTCATCTACCAGGTGCAATATATTACCATAGCTCTAATGCCTATGCATTATCCATGAAAGTTTAAGTATGGATGCATGCATAGGAGCTCATATTTTGGAAAAAAAATTACATGAATGCCATATACGCATTGACTGATTGACATATACTGCTTACATTTTCTATGATCTATCTATTATATCATAATTTACTTCAATTCTTCAAGTGAATGCATGTGTATAGTAGTAGCTTTATGTGCATGAAATTAATACACAACCACCGCATATTCACCTCCACATGTATCATTTACCATTTTCATGATCAGTGTATTATGTATTAGAGATAATCAATTTTGACAGGGCCTTTCTGTGATGGAGGCTTTGTTATCCATAAGCATTAAAAATTGGTTTGAGGGTTGCGTGTTGATGCAGAATGACAAAGTATTGCCTATTGATACATATCATTCCCGAGTGAACTGAATATATCTGGTTACCCGAAATGGGAATGAGCTGGTAACTCAGCCCAATGATGTCCACCTTGAAAATAGCATCCATCTAGGTCTAGAATATTATTCCACTGTTTTAGATATATTATGATCACTTGAGATTGTTCTTAATTTACCTACAAGATAATACTAGCATATAAGACAATATATCTTGATGAACCGTGAACTTTCTAAGAACTTAGCAACATATCTCTTATTTCAACAAAAATGAACCTTTTAATTTCAGAACATGAGCATGGCTGTCACCATGTGTTTATTCTACTAATGAACATCGTGTTGATGAAATGTAGCCCCAAAAGAAAGACTACACGCAAGACAGAGAAAAAGATGTTGGACACTGGACAGATAATTTCTTAGATGGGATATTAGCCCTAACTGTTTCCAGTTGGCAAAGAAGCCAATTTTCTCAACAACATGTGAAGTGTTACGTCTTAAACATCGAGGAAACGTTGCATTGGGTTGTCATATTTAAATGGAGATCGCACCATCATTTAATGGATTCGGCATGACATTGTGTTCGCTGTTAGGGTAAGTTTCAAAAGCAAGAGGTGATAAATATTCCGTGTATTCGACGCTCACAGTATCTAATTCATTGCATTCAGTGTTGCTCTTATTAATAGCTGCTGCTACTTTATCTTGTGTTTCCTGTGGTGAATCTAAACCTAGCAATATCTTAAGCACCGAAGACATGGTTGGTCGATGATGTGGTTCCTGTTGGGTGCATAAAATACCAACTTGGATACATCTTGATGCTTCTTCCTTCGGAAATGCCCCCCAAATTGATTCATCTACCAGCTCAGGTGTTATACCATGACGAAAGTGTTTCCATGCCTGCGGATTATCCAAATTAAAGTTTGAGTATTTGTGCATGTTATTCAAGCTGACATATAAAAAAGTTAGACAAAGTCATACATATGCTCTCACATATTTACCTTTTTCATGATCTGTCTACTAGAATTGGTTGTTGACGTAAGTCTTTCTAAGTATATGCATGTGTATACAAGCTCAAGCATAGAATATTCACAAACAGATACCATGAATACATCACTTACCGTTTTCATCTTCTTTGTCGAAAATGTACTTAAATTTGCATTAATATGTTATTCTCTTCCAGAGTTTTACAAGTTCCTTGGGCGTAACAACCTAGTCTAATAAGTATACAACCATGGTTCATAATGAAGGAGATGGAAAAAGGAAAATGGAAGGACAGAGGCCAGTACAACTTTTGCGTATGATTTTCAAATGAGGTAATAATTTTACTCTCGAGTATTGTACTATTTTTTATAATTGCTGAAGGATTATGCTAGATATGTGGTTGTTAGTTTGTGTAATATTATGATGTGAATTAATATGTTAGTTCTTATTTACTTACCAATTCAACAAGGTCTATGTCATACTGTCCCCTATTTTTCCTGCCACTCACAATCTCTAGGACCACAATTCCGAAGTTATAGACATCTGACATGAATGAAGCAGTCCCGTAAGAATAATATTCTGGAGCCAGGTAGCCTCTGCACACACATATATTACAGAAAGAATTATTAGTCCTGACTTAGAAATAGAAAAAATGAGAGAATGAAGGTGAAACACATTCTGACCCTTACATGGTCCCAACTACCCTGGTGTCCACTTCAGACAGATCATCTTCCAAAATTATAGCGTCGCCAAAGTCTGAAATTTTTGGATTCATCTGAATGTCGAGTAAAATATTGCTGGGTTTTATACCCCTGTGAATTATTTTCATTGCTGAATTTTGATGAAGATACATAATTCCTCTGGCTATACTGATGATGATTTCGAAGCGCAGAGCCCAATGAAGCAAACGTCTTTTTACTTCATCTGTTTAAAAGATAGCTCATCCAAATGTTGATTAGTACAAAAGAAAGGAATTGAAACTTTACATATAAGACTTAATTAAATAAAGTTCTGAGGGCACCAACCAAAGATGTGAGTATCTAAACTTCCGTTTGCCATGAACTCGTATACAAGCATCATTCTTCCATTAGTGCAATATCCAAGAGTTTTAATTATGTTACGGTGCTGAAGTTTGGAAACCAAAAGAATCTTACTCTCAAAATCATTTAGGGCTTGCCCTGAAAGTTCAGAAAACATTTTAACTGCAGCTATCTGTCCTGTAGGTAACACAGCCTATATAAAAAAACAACAAATCATTAGTCGAAAGATTAGTGGGAAGATAAAGCCATTTACTAAAGCATCCCATCTTTTGTAATCAAGGGGAAAATTAGTCTAGATGAGCACACCTTATAAACAGAACCAAATCCGCCTACTCCAACCTTATTAAAAGAGGAGAATTGATTGGTGGCAGCTTCAATAGTGGCCAAATCATACTTCTGCAACGTTATATCTGCTTCACATATTTCTGAGAATTGATTGGTGGTAGCTTCAATAGTGGCCAAATCATACTTCTGCAACGTTATATCTGCTTCACATATTTCTGAAAAATTAGTTTCATTGCATAAATGTCATACAGTAGCATCATATTGATGTTTAGGCTTGACAATGAAATTGAATCTGCCTGAGCTTAGCTTCATTCAAGTTCAAGTTAAATAAGAAACTCTTATACTATATTTTAGGCATTATAGAAAATGATAATTTGATTATCAAGACATGACACAGATAATTTTTTAAATTTATTGTGGCCGGATGAATATATACCTGATAAGGAGTTGGGAACCATTTCTCTGTTCTTGGATATCTTTCCCCTTTTCCAAAGTGCATCCCAAGTCCAAAACCGCGATGTCTTATACCTTTTGGGATTTCTCCCATCTTTATCTGCAGCAGGAGGCTCAGTGTTTACCCTTTGGCTGTTACCTAGTTCTATCCATTCTGGGGATGCTTCTGTTAGTTGTTCAGCAACAGTGGCTACCTGATTTCGTACGATAACTTTACTACTCTCTTGCTGCTCAAGTGCAATCTCAAGTTGTATCACAACTTGAGCCATTGTTGGCCGTTTCTTTGGTTCATCATGCAAACAGCTTTCAACAATCCCAACAAATACTTTCAGGCTATCTGGTGATATTTCCCCCATCAGACTTGAATCTACAATCTTATCAACCTCTCCCATATTAATTCTATTTCGAGCCCACTTGGTTAGACAACACTCATCCTCTCCAACCCTCCGATCCATTGCTGGTCTACCACACAATACTTCCAACAAAACCACACCAAAGGCATATGTGTCACTTTTTCTTGTTAGTTTACGGGTGCTAATATAGTATGGGTCAACATATCCAGGTGTGCCCTTTACATTCGTGCTAACATGGCTTTGTGAATTGCTTCGGTCTTCAGGTTTAGCCAAGCCAAAATCGGAAACTTTAGATATGAAATTTTCATCCAGCAGGATGTTTGAAGTCTTCACATCTCGGTGTATGATTCTTTGGCCCGTGTGCAGATAGTCGAGGCCTTGACCAGCTCCAATGCATATATTAAGACGTTGCTTCCAAGTGAGAGAAGAATTCTCTCTGCTGACCTTTGCAAGTTTGTAAAGGTGGTCAGCTAATGTTCCACAAGTCATATACTCATAAACAAGAATCATTTCTCTGTGCTCATTGCAGTACCCAATCAGAGATACGAGATTAATATGTCGGAGCTCAGAAAGTGTTTCAATCTCAGTCCAAAACTCACGTTGTCCTTGACTTGAGTTTGATTTCAACCTCTTAATGGCGACAGTCTCTCGCCCATTATCAATCAGCCCTTTGTAGACTATACCGAATCCCCCCTTTCCGATAAAGAAGGCATCGCTGAAGTTTTTGGTGGCTGATTTGATCTCAGCCAGTGAAAAACGTCGACAGTGTCTCTCAGCCCTGGCTGATGGCTTGTTTTCATCTTCCGTAAAATTAGCTTCCCTATTTTCACGCGCCACATGAACAATGATGTTTACCAAAACGAGTATGGTTATTGCAACAGTTGCAATTACATTTCTGCGACCCAGAACTAAAAGTAAATTTCGGATAGTCAAAGATGGCAAATCTTTTGCTGGTGGCAAGGGATTTGGGCTAGCAAGACTATTATCAGGGTTGCTCAGCTTGAATATTTCAAATCCTTTAAAGGGTCCATATCCATCCATGAATTCAGAGTTTGACTGCAGGGAAATCAAGAGATCTCGTCGACCCTCCTTTTTCCGCCCCTTGATCACCACCACGTAATCCCTATACCAGAGGTACCCATTCTCATTCCTTTCTTTGATTAAGTCGATCTCTGAATCAACTATCATTTCATTAACAATGACTTTGAACATCACATTTCTAGTCTCTGCCATCTTTAGACCTAGCTCACAGAAATGAATCCTAACCAAGTATCTGAAGCCGACATCAACAGATATTTTCCATGTAAGGTCGTTGATCTCATTTGCCTTTTGTTTTAAAACTGTTGCCCGAATCCGAAACAGATTAAACTCATCTCCTAAAGAAACAGAATCTCGTTTAACATTTACTCGATGTATTATTTCAAGTGCAGTGTTGTTATCTATGTAGACCATGGACTTACGGCCAACCACTTGGGCTCCAAGATCAGCACCGCGAAAATAAGTAAGACCCTCTGGAACTGATATTATCTCAATGCCATTTATGAACGCATATGTTTCATATTTTGATGGGCTACTATCAGGAGAGAAAACTATATTCAGTGGTTGATTTTCTTCTATGCTTATACAGAATTCTTTAGTAATAGTATTAACACCAAGAGCTTGAGCAGCTATTGAAGCACTGAAGTTACTCAGTAAGGTGAAAGGTCCAGCTTCTACAGTAAATAAATCTTTGAACTTTCTGAATCCTTTATATGGATTTGGATTGAAGTGAAGACGGAGAATTTTCTGACCTGGACTCAAACGGAACACGTAGGAGAACTCGAAAGGAGAGGCTCGTGCAGTTTTGTGAGGAACCGGGTCACTACTAGATATCAATTTATGGATGAGACTCGAAATCTTTGATGAGCCTTTTACCTGTAAAGATGAAGTGGATTTTGAGCTTAAAATGTCTCCAATCCATTCTTTGCCATTGGTTGCTGCAGATGTTCCACTTGAGCCACAATTGATGGATACGTCGCTTTCGAGGTAAGGTGGATTATTATTACTACCATTTGAGGATGTAATAAGGAAGCAGAGAATTAGTAAGACAGTTGAAACTGGATTAAGATTCATGCTTTGGGAAATATGTATTTGTAAGACTTTGAGCCTATACCACAATTTAACGCACAAAGTAGTTGTGAAGATTATCTATTATGTTGAGTGTTGACCTTCATATTCCACGCTTCACTTTCCTAGTAATTACACTAGAAAAAAAGGTAGTAGTTTTACACGCCCTTGCTTTGAATATTAATAAATATTCTTGTTGAACCATTCTATCGTCCAACCCGAGTTGACCCGCTTGTAACTCATTGGTTTTATTTTTAAAATAATTGATGGTGTGTTTGATAATTTATTATAACTCGAATTATGGGTTGGGTGACGGGTTTGATGGTTAAAGAAACCGACCCGCTCACAATCAACACCTATATCCCAAAAACCCAACTTCACATGAGACTTAATGTAATACAATCCAGCTCCACAACCTTTGTCCATTGAACAATTATCCATCAAAATGTTATAGAAAAAGTATAATTATATATAAAATATGGGTAAAACAACCAAGGCTGATGGGTGCGATAAATTCCACTTTGTATTCTTGTTTCTTACCCATTTAGCAGAATGCACTCTTGTAGGAAAAAAATAATTTTTTTTTATTTTTTTTTATTAGTACAATTAAGGTTTGCTTAAATAAGTTAAAACTTAAGATATTTTTGCATTTGTGACTCTAAAAGTTGTGATCGGCAATTATAATGGTACTAAAATACTATCATATTACGTGAAACTAGGGCTGTCGATGGGGCGGATTCTGGTCGGTTCAGGCTCGTCCAGATTCGGCTCCATTTATATCGAATCGAATTCTGTCGGGTTCGGATCTTGTTCGGATTGTGCTCGGATCTAGATTTTTCGAATCCAATGGATCTTGGTCGGATCTGACCGGATATCGAATCTCTTTCGAATCTAATAAAATTTTCATTTAAAAGATTAGATTAATAAAACAATTAACTTTACAATTTTATTTAATTTTAGCTCACATGTTCAAACATTCTTTATTAATATTCATATTTTTAGATGAAAATATTGATTTAAATAAATTTATAAACGAGTTATAAATGATTATCTTCTTGAATTGACGGTGAAATATTATTAATGGTACTTACTTATATATATATATATATATATATATAATTCTTTTTATTTTTATCGGATACGGATCTCTAACAGATCGGATCGACCTAAATCTATATTCGCTCCATGTGTTTCGGATTACGGATCTTTATAATCGGATCAGGTCCATCGAATCTCTGATCGAACTATTATCCTAATAAATCGGATCGGATTCGGAAGGATCCGGATTGAAATCCACCTCATTGACAGCCCTACGTGAAACTATAATGTCATGGAACCTTATTTGTAGGAGAAAAAACTTTCAAACAGATCTAGGCAATATTAAATTAGAATATTGGATATTAGACTGCATAATATGTTATGGGCTTTGGGACATAGATGCAGAGGTCCATCCATAGGGTTATGTTTTCTGGGCTGAAAGTGTTTTGGGCCAATCCAAAATGGTTCTAAAACTTTTTTTCGCACAACAAAAATCTGAAAGATCCAAACAGGACCTAAAAGTTAGTTCTAACTATATTAGGCTGTGTTCGGTTTGACAAATTGTTATTGGGCACAATTACAATTTGGCCCAATTATATAATTGGGTTTGTAATATAATACCATGTTTGGCAAATAATAATTCGATAGATTTTACTTGGGCTCATAAATTAATATTCAGTTCGGTTGGGCTTATTAATGGGCAAATATGGAAATTGACGAAAATACCCTCGAATCTACCTGTATTGGGGGGTTTTTGCATTTTTTCAATAATAAAAACATAAGGGGGTTTTGTACCAAAAATCCTAAACATAGAAAGGTATTTTTACATTTTTTTCAATACATTATTAACAATTAAATCATACAATTTAGGAGCATAGTAATAATTAATACAACCCAAACATCAATTGCAAAAATCTACATATCTTTGATACAAAATTATAGCTCTGTTTGTGTAAATAAAATACAACCCAAGGCATTAGAATCAACCAATATTCCAAAACACTTCAAAACAAGTCTCAAATTGGTTATCACCAAAACATAGTCTAATCCATATCCAAGAAAAAACACTAGTACATGCAAACATCAACATTTGAAATTTAAAGTTCATACTTCAAATACTTCAAGTACAACCATACACCCCAAGACATCACTTGTTCCACATTCTTTGAATCTTTTCTTTTGATCAATCCTTTGTTTTTATCAATTGGATAGTGCAGATCAATCACATGTCTTCATTTTCCGATTGTACGCGTCCTCAACACAACTTTAGTTTCATTGAGTCCTTTCTTCCTACTGTTCAAGTTGCTTCATTTTCAATTAGGCTGAAGTTTGAGTCTTCATTTTAACCATTTTTTAACGTACTTCCAGCATAGTCTCTGAATCCCTTTGCATTGTCAAGTACTAGATCCACCAAAAACCTCAGTCCAGGGATGTCAAAGCAACTTCAAATCTGACCGTATCCCATTAAACACCCATCGTGCTTCAGAATTAAGTTGTTGTCAGTCCATTTCATTCCTTCCATCTGACATAATCAATCCCCATATGCTTGAATTTAACCTTAGCTCTGAAGCCTTGCCTGGGTTGCCTCTAGAGCACCCATCACACTTTAACTTAAACATACCAGTAGATAGTTTAGCTCATTGCACTTTAACATGCAGTTTGCTATGTTTTTTGCAAAAAAAAAAAGAAATTTTTTTAGCCCCAGTCCCTTGCAATGAAGCAATCCCCTTTCCAAAAATCCAGTCCAAATTTCGTGGCTCTATTCAATCCCCTAACATTTGTTGCACCTTAAAGGCAACTCTTTAATCATACATTTTAATTTCATTGTATTGCATTATTCCTTTCAAGCCAAATGAACCAATCAGTAATAAATGCACAAGTATTTTGATATGTCCTTTCTTTCTTTCCTCAATACCCATCCTAGATCTAAACCATACTTTCAAGAATGATTTTCAAAATTAGGAGTAACTCCCTGCCTATAATTCATCCAAAGAGGTATACAAATACACAAACACAACATCTAAACCCTATATTACTTTCACATCAAAACCCAACCCCTCTTCCTATAATAAGTGTTTTGCAAGGACCATAGTGCAATCCAATACCCAAAAACTAACAACAATAGATGACCCAAAAACTCCATTGACAAAGAGGAAAATCAAAACCAAAATCCTCAAAACTCGGAACTACTTGTCCGAAGAAAGAGGGAGAAAAAAAAGAAAGAAACTTCCAACATTACTCCATCACTTCAACGAGCTAAATCCCGTATAAATTTCAAATTTTCTTCTTCACCAATTCAATAGTATACGGCATAAGCCTGGATTTGACGTGGTTGTTACCCGGACTCAAATGAAGTTAGGAGAGAATATACCTGATGAAAACCTTAGGCACCCGTAGCAATGGAGGTATGACCGTAACAATTGAACTTGTGATTCAACTTCAAATCTGAAAAAAAAAAAAAAAAAATGGATGCTCAATTGAGATTGAAGTTCTAAGCTAAAGTATTACAAAATCTAATACGATAGAAACAAAATTGGGTAAGAATTTTCATTTTCGGCAATTAGGGTTCTTAAGAAGAAAGTGGAATTGAACACGATGTGGATACTGAGGGAAGTAAATGTTCTGAACTTTTTGTCGTGGAATCCATATAAAATGTTGAAGCTTTTCTTGTAATTTGTACAACAAAGAAGGGTAAATAGGTCACAAAATTTTTAGTTTGGGCCAACAATTCTAATTGGAGGGGGGAGTGTCCAATTATAATCAACCCAATTAAGTGGTATGGCCCACACATTTGACGGATTAAGCCGGGCAGTCCGTGATTTAGTCGGCCCAACCGGACAAGAAATTAAGCCCACAATTATATAATTGTGGGCTAATTTGGGGCTTATTGGGGGCTTGTTTGGGCAACCGAACGTAGCCTTAGGGTTTAAGGTTTTATACCCACAGTACCTAACGATTGAAAAAACCTCCACCTAACCATGGCGAAATCGAAAGAAAAGAAGAAAAGAACGGCTGTTGAATATATATTAGTTTAAATATTACTATTAATTATTGTTATTAAAGTTATAATGTACAAATTATTAGTATTTTGAATATATATATATATATATATATATATATATATATATATATATATATATATATATAAGTTTTAACTTTGTAAACCCATTACCCTCGTACGTATCAATTTTAACTAATGTATATGCTGACCAAATGGAAAAATACTTAACAAAAAGGAAAAAATAAAAAGTTAAAACAAATAGTCAAATAGATTGGGAGTCTTAGAACTTTTACAAACTTTATATAATGTTTTATATGGATTATAATTATGAAATTCAAATTATATACTCCCTCCGTCTATTTCCCAAAATAAGACCCCATTTCCATAAATAAAACCCGATAATATATGAGTTTGAGCTAAAAGACGTGACTCATCAGGGCCGGCCCAAGGGTTTTGGGGGCCCTAGGCGAAATCAAAAAATGGGGCCCTTATGTAATTTTTTTTTTTTTGTATTTTATGTAACATATATTTGTCTTGCTCTTTTAAACGCAAAAGTGTTTATTAAAACTTCATATTCTACATTTTCTATAGACAAAATAGCCAAATCACTTAATCTTTCTTGTGTCATTGTCGAACGTAAACATGTTTTTATTAATTTTAATTTGGAAAAAACTTCTTTCAGCAGAAGCAACTGTGACATGTATAGTGAATATAATTCTATAACAAATATACGTATTTATTAGAATTAATCATATTTATATGATTAAATATATCAATTGGCTTGTCTATTTGGGTAGGAATAACTTTTGAAAGCACTTTTAGTTCATAATATAAATCGGAACCATCTACGTTTGATATTGAGTCATATATTACAACTTTTAGTTCATAATATTACTCATCAATTCAGTAAGTAACCAAGTAATCAACATAAAGAAAACTAAAAGTAAATTTGAAATAGACAAGAATACTTTAAATCCATTGTTGTATGTTTTTAAATACCTTTGTAGAAAAAATTATCCCAATTTAGCAATCCCCAGTTAAAGGTGTCCAAAACTAATAAAATTTTATTTTTTAGAAACTAGAAGGAAAAAAAATTGTTATTTCAATTTTATGGCACAACAACAAAATAGTAAGAAAGATAGGATGAAGATGAGAAGAATAATAGTGTTGAGGAAGATTATGAAGATGAGGAGCATATTTGTACATAATTGATAAGTTTGAGTCATTTAAGTAATGTTCTCAAAAGCGGATCGGACATAGAATCAGTTAAATCGGCCTACAATTGGTTCGACCGGTATGATGTCATTGTGATGCAATATCTATATATATTTTTCAAAATATGTTAATTATAAGTAGAAAAAATTGTCATCCTTTTTAAAAAAAAAATTATAGTTGTTTCCAAAAAAGAAAAACATAAAATTGAAATAATTATTCATAAAGCATCCAAGATAAACACTATGATTAGAAAATCAGTATCAAATATATAAACAAGACAACATGATTTAAAACCGACCATAATGTGTATCCAAAACAGACCTAAGTTTCATTAAGAAAAACAAAACGTCCCAAAACATAGATCAAATTTCTATACAAAGTAACGTCTCAAAAGGCAAAAACTGAAATCCATGAAAAAATATGTAATCTTCATCAGTAATCATCACATTTCTTTGTTGTAAAAGTGATAAAACCTCTTAATTAATAAATAAAAATTGCCAAAAAATAGTGAGGAAAAACTCAATTGGGTGAAGAATGAAGAAGTTTCTCTGAAGAGACAATTGAATCTATGATTTTTGTTATATGAATAAGAGGGCTGCTGCCTATGGCGGACCTAGATTGGGACTTTGAATTATTACAGTTTAACCTCCAAAATATTTTTAAAAGGATAAATTATGGTTACTCCATAAGGTAAGACATAATTACAAAAATTCCTCTCACTTATTGGGTAGTACAAAAATCCCCCTCAGGTTTACCACCTTTTTACAATTAACCCATTGCCCCTAAAATGTTCCAAATTTGTCATTGGGGGTTATTTGTAATATCTTATAAATTTTAAAATTTGGTTGCTAATTGTTATGTCTATAAATTATAAAAATAATAATCACATATTTACTATAAAATAAATGATATATTTTATAATTGCTCATATATTTCAATAAATATTGCAATTTTATTTACATATTTATTAATAAAATTTATAAATATAAAATTATATTTACACTAATTTAATAAATAAATTTTTTATTGCATTAATAAACATTGAATTTATAATATAATATAAACTTTATTAAATTGAAATATTTGATTTATAATAAATATAATTTTATTAAATTTACTAATATAGAAAATAAATTAATTTAACTAAATTTGTTTAATTTATTTTTATACAATTTAAATTGTTAATAAATATGTAAATAATTTTTTTTTTTTGCAGTATTTATTGAAAGTTATGAGCAATTATAAATTTTATCACTTATTTTGGTTGTAAATATATAATTATCACTTTTATAATTTATAAGATATAACAATTAGCACCCAAATTTAAATATTTATTAGATATTAAATATTACAAATAACACCCAGGGGCAAAATTGGAACATTTTTCAACTATGAAGATAGTAATGAACCAACTTCGTAATCGAATGGGCTATGAATGACTAAGTGATAGTTTAATTGTCTTCATCGAGAGAGACGTATTGGTATTTCAAATGATGCTATCATGGGCCGATTAATCACCACGGTCAATTGTCAATGTAATTGATGTCTTTTGAAATTGTAATTAAGATATGTAGATGTTTTGGGTTCTTTTGGGGTCATACCTCTGTCAATTGTCAATGTAATTGATGTCATTTGAAATTGTAATTAAGATAGGTAGATGCTTTTGGTTCTTTTGGAGTTATAACGGGGTATCATATGTAATTAAAATAACCCTTAGGAGTTATTTTGGTGAAATCTCACCTCTTTTTTTTTTGTATCTCTTCATATATTTATCGTGAAATGGAATATCACTTTGAAGTTTAACTATCTGAAAATTTTTCTTTGTATTTTGGTTATTTAACTTATCATACTACTTTAGTCTCGTAGAATAAAGTTTCCTTTTTCAATTTTATAGCTACATAGAGGCTAGAGCACCACCTAAAACAAATTTCACCCGTAAAAATTCTTAGAAAAAAGAAGTGACTTAAAACTTGAGAAAACCTCTATGCTAAAATAAGCTAATTATTTTAGGACAAGTCTTCTTATGCGGTGTCAAAACTCAAGGTTAACTCCAATTTATCCTATGTGATATGTATAAATATTCAATTTATCCTTATGTAATTTAAAAAATAGCATTTTACTCCTCAGTGAACTTTTAAAATATCAATTTACCTCCTTTCGTTTGATAGTATAACTCAACTGTCCAAAATTGAATGTTGGAATGAACAATGTTGTATAAAAAGACAAAATTACTCTATGTATACATGTAACATAATACTCCATTTGTCCCTTTTTTTGTTCTATCCTTTTAGTTTTGGCGCGGAATTTTAAGTAAAAGCTAAAAATATAGAACTTTAATATATTTTTACGTATATGCCCTTACAGGTAGTAGTTGAGAGTTAATGATGTCAAATTATTACTTTATGTGAAAAATATTTTTTGAAAAAAATAATTACATTTATAGAACTTGAGTGTTATTTTGGAACATCCCAAAAATAAAATAGTAATAAAAATTTAGGGACACATGAATAAGAGTTCAAGGGATTGGGGGCCACATCCATTATAATAACATAGAGAGTGTAAACTCATATATATATATAAAATAATATTGGGAAGGAAAGTAGTCTATATAAATAACATAAAGGGGTAAGTTGCTTTATTTTATTTCCAAATTTAAAATAGATTTAAGTATATAGTTAAGCCATTTTTGTTAAAAAAATTAAGGTACAATAAAAATGTCATGGAGCAATGTGAATCTTTTAATAGAATATACTTAGATAAAATACATTTTTAAATAACAAGATGTAAATTAAACATTTTGAATATCATAAATGATAAATTCCCATTAAATCTCAAAGCTCATAAAAAAATGACGGTTTATCAAATTTATCTAAGGAATTATGACTAAAGATGTATTTTATTAATTTTTAGATTTGAAAATACAAGCTGACAAATAAAGTAAAATAAAATAAAAAAGAAAAATATTTGCCGTAGTAAATAAACTAACCAATTTCAAATTCCCTAAACCCCTAACCTAAGTTCAACTTTTTTGATAAAACCTTTCTGACCTTTTATCACCTTCGATGGTGATTTCATCTTCCCAGCAAATAGCTCATTTCTAATCTGTTTGATATAAAGATTTTTATTTATTTTTGACATTTTTGAATACAAGATGGCTTTAAGGCGTCTTCTTAGTCAGGTGAGTTGCAAGATGTTCATCTTTATCGCCATTTTGCATTTACAGTCTTCGGGTCTATTTGGATGGGTTTTGGCTCAGTTTCACGGATCTCGGTTTTAAAAAAATGGTTTGGGTGGTTTCTATGAAACCTTTGAGACCTCATTTGGATGAGTTTTAACCGTTGGATTTTGTGGTTTTAATAAGTTGAAACCCCACTTGGATTGAATTTGGATGTTGGGGTTTAATGGAAAAAGTAGATGGTAGTTGTCAAATCAATGTTTTATAGGTTTGAAGAGTTTGAGTGTGAGTTTCTGAATAGGTTTTTGATGGTTTTATGGGTTTGGCGAAAACTCATTTGGAAAGGTTTTGGCTCGGTCTCGCGAAACTCGCGAGACCGGGCCAAAACCCATCCACATACACCCTTCGTTATTGTGGAATTTGCTGTTTCTAAAACCCTAATTTAGGTGTTCTTTTCTTCCTCTTTTTTCACGAAGTTATTAGTTTATACTTGTGAGTTGTGAGTTGGTCTTTTATGTGACGGGAGAAATGTAAGTTTAGGAGTCCAGATGAATTAGCTCTGTTGGGAATTTGTAGTGTGTTTAGTTCAATTTTAAAGATTAGAGATTGGGATTTTATTTTTTATTTACTGTTTTAATAGGAAATACTTGAGTATTTATTGGTTATAGAGAGAAACTACAATTTTATTAGCTCCTGTGGTTCTATTTGACTCTTTTGGATGGTTACTATGTATCTCTGCTTTACTAATTTTTGTGAAGGAAAAGCTCCTAAACTTTCACTTGTGAATTTGATCAAATTGTCCATTGGATTACATTTTAATATTCGGGGTTTAATATGTTATCATTTGCTGGTTTTCAATTTGTTGTGTGCCATTTGCATTCTTATTGTAGGTTAAAAGGCATGAGACACAGTTGAGGGAGTTAAGCTATCTGGCTGCTCAACCTTATCGAATTTCACAACATGCTAGAGGAGGAGGTATATATAACTCATCTTTATCTCTCCTTTTATATTCAAGAAATATTTATAAATACTAACTTGCTGACCTTTTAATACTATGCTATAAGTTTCTAATTCTTCTAGTTTTTAGTAAAATGATCTATTATCAGATGCAATCTTCTCCTATTGGAAAACATTGGTTTGTCGTTTCTACATAATTGGAAAATGTCATGTTTGGTTATGGTTTTGACGGTGTGTCGCAGTTGTTTTATCTATGCTTGTTAGAAGTTTGCTCTTGTAAGATAAGGGAACAAACTATCGTGTTTTTTCTAAGCAACCAATTTGTTCATTTAGAAATTCCTCTTGTGAAGCATCTAAAATCTCTGCATAATGTTACCAGTTAAGATTAATGATGATCTCTGTAGATCATTTGGCATACATAATGGGATATGTGACATTATGGTATGGTATTTTAATTTCATGGGATTTTGAGATTGTTATCTTTGATGAGGGCAGTGGCTAAGGTAAGTGCATCAATTAATTTGGAGACGTTTCTTTAATTTTGTCTTGAGAAATATCTCGAAAATATCCCTGATCTGTACTTGTACAGAAAACATCTCAATCATTCGACCACACTAGCTAGTTTAATTATACTTATCATGTAATGCACCACCCCTTTACTTCTCACGTTTTAATTTTCTTAAGCAGTGCAGAGGCTTTCAAGTTCTATACGAATGAGCGCTCTTGGAAGAACAAATTACTCTGGCAGGCCAGCTTGTGGATTGGGTGATACAAAGGGTTCAAGCAGTGCTTCATATCTTAGGGAGCTAGTTCTTCGAAATGATCCAGAAGAAGTTATAAGATTGTTTGAGAGTCAACCTTCACTACATAATAACCCTTCAGCTCTTGCTAAATATGTCAAGTCTCTGGCTAATGTTGATAGGCTTGACCAAAGTGAGCTGCTAAAGACACTACATAGAGGTGAGGACATAGGACATTCTCCTCAGCCTTGAGACTCTCCACCTCAGATTTTTACCCTGAAAATCAAGCGACTAAGCCTGTTTCTCATATGAGTTTGAAGTGTTTCTCGTTTTGGTCCACTTGTTATGTATTCACTCATTTGGGTTCTTTACAGGAGTCTCTGGAGGTGCTTACTCTCAGGTGGATGAAGAAAGTGTTGGAGCTCTTTCAGCTCTTAGAAATGTTGGAAAATCTTCAAAAGGCGGAGTTCTTGGTACTGAAAGTGCTCTTTTGCACATGGTGTTATGGTGCACACTCTGTGCCTTGGGTTTGGCCTTCCTCTTGATTTTGGTTATTGGAGCACTCATTGAGAATAGAGGACTCGGTAAAGCTGCTGATAGATCCTTCAACCCTGCAACTGTTGTTTAATTGCATCTCTGGCTAATTGTAAGTATTATACTTTACATTGTTATTTGCTCTTATCAGGTCTTGGTTTACGGGAACATGTTCAACCCACCATGGAATCTAATACTAAATTTAGTGATGTGAAGGGATTAGACGAGGCAAAAGCTGAGCTGGAAAAAATTGTTCACTACCTTCGTGATCCTAAGGTATAAGCATTCTGTAATTCTGTAAACTTCTCTCTATGTCACACACACACACAAACGAAGTGAAGGAACTCATTAGTAGCCCTGTCAGTACTAACTTCTGGTAGATATACATACAAGTGACGAGCATTTGGTGGACAATGTCAATGAGATTTTATGAATAGACCCGTTAGTCATCCCATAAGGATCTCTTTAGTATATGTGGATTCTCATTATAGATATCTTGTCCCTTCAGCACTTCACACGTCGTGGCGGCAAACTTCCAAAAGGTGTTCTGCTAGTTGGCCCTTCTGGCACTGGGAAAACTATGTTGGCAAGAGCCATAGCTGGAGAAGCTGGTGTGCCATTTTTTTCTTGCAGTGGCAGTGAATTTAAGGAAATGGCTGTTGATGTTGGAGCCCGAAGAGTGAGAGATATTTTCGCTGCTGCAAATAGGTGGTCACCATGTATAATCTTTATTGATGAAATTGATGCCATAGGATGGAGACACAACCCAAAGGATCAGCAAGACATGAAGATGACTTTAGATCAGTTGCTTTATGAAATTTTTAAATTCAATCGAAACGAGGGTAATATTGTAATTGCAGCAACTAATTTTCGCAAGGCACTGGTGCGACGTGGATGGTTTGACCGCCGTATTGATGTTCCAAATCCTGATGTTGAAGGAAGGAGGCAAATCTTGGAAGCTCACATGTTGAAGGTAATTGCATATTTTGCGTAAAGATTTTGACTAAGGTAAGGTTTTAATCGTCCTCTGATTTGACAGGTTCTAAAGGCGGAGGATGTTGATCTAATGATCATTGCCCGAGGAACTCTAGGTTTCTCTGGTGCTGATCTTGCAAATTTAATCACCATTGCTGCTCACAAGGCTGAAATGGACCGTTCCTTGGCAGTGAGTATGGCTGATCTTGAGCATGCTAAGGATAAAATAATAATGAATGGAAAAGAGGTCAAATCTCCAAACAGAAGAAAGATGATAGCTTACCACGAGGGAGGCCACACTCTTGTAACATTGCATACTGATGGAGCATCACCAGTAGACAAAGTAACCATTGTTCCAAATAGGGAGGTTCTTGGGATGGTTTCCCACTTGCCAAAGATAGATGAGATAGCAATGCGTCCTCGTTTCTATATATCACGGAGGAAAAGGCTTAATGCTCAACTTGATGGATTATGGAAGGAAGTGCTTGCTGTTCTTGATGTACTCATGGGTGGAAAAGTAGCAGAAGAGCTCATCTTTGGTGAATCGATTCCTGGTGGTTCAGATAGTGATCTCCAAAACGCAACTGAAATAGCTAGAAAAATTGTTACCCTTTCTGAAGCGATCAAAGAGTTGGGAGAACTTGATAGGTTATGGAAGAAAGTTCTTGCTAAACATAACTATGACGATAATGGTAAGAGTGTTGAGGAAGAAGTGAGAGAACTCCTGGAAAGGGCAAATAATAATGCTAAAATTATTCTTACAACGCATATAAAGGAGCTTCATGCTCTTGCAAATGCTTTGCTCGAGCACGAGACTCTTTCGGGTAGCCAGGTTAATGCAGTGCTTGCGCAAATGAACTCCGAGCAGCCTGTACAAAGCAGCTCACAATCTAATGCTCCTCCTCCATCAACAGACAAGGCAAAAGGCATTGTCCCTGTGGGATCTTAGCCATGAATGTGCATATGGTGGTAATGTCAGCTGAACAATTGAGGATCTCACTTATCCTTACCACTTAATGTAGTTTTTTGCCAGTTTGTTTGTTAAATTGAGGTTAAGATTCTTTTTTTGGAATTCTTTTTGGTTTACTGAATCATATGTATGTTTGTTTGTAATTTTAATATCTAACTGAAATTAATTAGTTGTCCGGTTGTTACTGGTTATTGTCGAGTGTCAACTGGTTTGATCAAACTCCTCAAATCACAAGACAATTGTAAAACATTTATCTTGAAATTGGTTGTCGTTCTACAAGTGTGATTCAACCATAAGATAGATGTATTTTACTTACTATGTAATGCTCCTTGGTGAGATCAAATTCGATCTGATAACCCTAATAGTTTATATAATTATTTTAAATTTAATACATGGAGTAATTATTACCGTGGGATGTAGAATATTCCAATTAGTTAAGATTATTTGTAAATATGTTTTTAATTAATTTCATGTTTTGAACTCTTAAATTAGAGTATAATCAAATTTAAATGTCATTATAAAAATGATACAAAAACAATGAGTTGAAAATTAAAAAAAAAAAAAAAGAGGTAAACAAGATAAGAAATTTTAAATAACAAAAAATTATTGCTTTATTAGTTGACTAAACTTATTCTTTTATAGTTTCCTAATAATTAAACTTATTAGATTTCATTATTATTGTAGAATAATTAATAAGAAATGTACTAAAGTTGTTCTTATATAAACTTATAATACATAATTTCCCTCATTACAAAGGTAGTTTAAAATTTCAGTTTTCATATTTTTAATAGTTTCTTATCTTTTTTGGAGTGAATTCGTCCACACTATATCTACGCAAAAGGATAAAAAGGAAAAACAACACCCGAGAAAATAGGCAAGAAATAAAATACTCCTATTAAAAAGCTGTAGGAAAAATGGAAAAGAAACAAAAAAAGGTCCTACCGGGAGTCGAACCCAGGTCGCTGGATTCAAAGTCCAGAGTGCTAACCACTACACCATAGAACCAATGTATCAACCATTTTATAAAACTTAATAAAAACTTATACACTAAAATAATCTAATTAACTTATTTCGGTCACATTTAATCACCTAAAATATTTACGAGTTCTACTCTGCAGCGTAAAACAAAAAATTCGAGACATAATATAACTAAAATCTTCTTAGGTCTCGCAAATATTTTATTTTTAAGAATTTTTTTATCATCATTATCTCATATAATATGGTATGGTACAGTGAATGTTCTTAATTAAAATATTAAATAATAAAAAATTGATGTTTTAGGATTTTTTTTAACTTACAAAGAAGTTTCTTTTTTAAAGATAAAAGCTTACCTTACAAATTTTATCTTAATTTTACTTTTTAATATTTTTTAATTCTAAAAAACATAAACAAATCCTGCTTTAGCTTCACAAAGATTAACTCCTATTTTACTTTACTCGCATTACAATTTTGGATAACAAAAGAACCCTATCTTTTTGTCATAATACAAAAGAACCTACTATTTATTCCAAAATAAATCTTACTATTCATTTCTTGAAATTGAGAACAATTTAAAAAGAATTTTGAATATTTGAAAAACACTATAACAATCCAAACAAACAGCCCTCTTTCTTCTTGTTCCCATTTAAGGCACCATGTCCGAACATTTTATTTCTCAGTAAAATAAATATTGGTTCACCTCCCTTCTGGAAATGACCCCCTGTAGAACCCTAATTCGTACTTCCTTCTCATATCTGGAATTTCCCCCCAAATTGACTACCCTCCGCCATTTCACTTCTTCTCTTTCACCACATCCAGGTATTGTGCATTTTCATCTACTTTTAGTTCTATGCGTGCTTATGTATGAACCCGAAGTTTTAATCTTTATTTCTTTTGCTAAAATAGGGCTAAAACTCAAAACCCAGGAGCCCTTTCCAACTTCGAGAAGCTTCTGTTGTGCCAAAGGTGCAATTCCATTAGAAAGTGTAACTTTAGAAACTCCCCTAGTATCTAAAGACAATGTGGAAGAGCTATTGATTTCCAAAGACAAGGATGACATTTCAAGATTAATGAAAATGGAACGCTACCCGGAAAGTGATGGTGAATTGAAGGATGACCGGAAAAGGGAACGTTGGTTTCCTTATTTGGATAAATTCAAAGCAGAGGATGTGTGTCTGAGCAGCGGTGAGGTTTTGGAAGCAATGGAACCGTATATAATGGATGTGAGGAAGGAGAAGTTTAGGAATGCTGTTAATAACCGAAGCTATTCCGTGTGTTTGGTGGTTGAGGGATTGAGCGATTTTGGAAATGTTTCAGCTGCGTTTAGGTCTGCCGATGCCCTTGGTATTCAATCTGTTCATGTTGTGTCATATGATAGCTCGAAAAGGTGCTTCATTGCCTGAGGTGACAAAAAATGCATTTTGATTATTGTTTTGGATTGTGTATCGAGTCTCTCATAATTTTGTTGTATGAATAATGATGAAGTTTGTGTCATTGAAATATTGGGATCGTGTGAAATTGCATTCTGTCATCACGAAGTTCAAGTGATTATTAAATTTGATTATGCTTGTTTGAAGTGGGTAAATGTTGACTGATGTGAGATTGTCTAGAACATAGTAATGGTAGAGTTTTACATGATATCAATAATGTTATTTACTGAGCTACAAGTTCGCTTTGTTCCATTGAGAAATTAATGCTGCTGGACTTGTCCTGATAAGTGATATAAAGGAGGAGCTAAGGGATTTGTCTTATTTGAATGGTTTTTTCTTTCTTTCATTTGATAAACAATTCCTTTGGTCGTAAAATAAGCTCTTTCTTTGAACGGCATTGAGGAACTTTGTATTTCATGCCCTAAAAGTACTTATTCTGTTACCATGTTCATATTTACTCTGGAAATTTGTCATCTAATTTTTGCCGTTGTTGATTTAACTTACAGTATTCCGTCTCCACCATGCAGATTTAGAGATAATCGTCATGTTAGCATGGGAGCTGAGAAATGGTTGGATATTGAACTTTGGGATTCCACTAAGGAGTGCTTTGGAATTTTGAAATCACGTGGTTATAGAATTGCTACTACCCACTTGGGCGCGGATGCGGTATCAATATTTTTCCCTTTTGTATTTTTTGTTTAAATGGTGGTGCAAGTCATATTTTCTATACTCTTGTTTACTTGGTTTTTATGTTTCCCTCGATATCTACATAAATATAAAAAGGTATGGTGCTTGGTCCAGGTATCCGTCTATGATATGGACTGGTCATGCCCTACTGCAATAGTTCTCGGGAATGAACTTAGGTATGCCATTAAAAATTGATTTTCGGAGTCAAGCAAAATATTATTCATTTCTGACTGAACATAGCAGAATTGAACTAAATTATCATCTCATATTATTTGAATTCTGTTTCACACTGTGAAGTTATTACTTTCAGGGGCATAAGTGCTGAGGCTCTTGAGCTTTCTGATGTACACTGCAGTATACCAATGAGAGGCATGGTAGACTCGTTTAATGTTTCAGTAGCAGCTGGCCTTCTTATGCATCAAGCTGTACGTGACAGAACTTTTCGCATGGTAATACCTCGAAAACAGACTTACCTATGAGTTTTTTATAACTTTGAATTCAGTAAATGGTCTATAAACAAAATATCAAGTTCTTTATATGGGTGCAAACCTATGGGTAGTTTTTTAGCGCATATGAGACCTTGAAGATGTTTCAAATCATCAACTTCCTTATAGCTATATTTGTGCTTCTCTACCAATTTTTTATATTCTGTGAGATATGATTTTTCTTGATGAATAAAGACCGACCTTTTCTTTTCTTGGATTTCAGTGGGTAAAACACTAGAAAAATGTTTTTCTTGCATCGGACGGTGAAAAATTAAAGCTTTTTGTTCATTTTCATTTTTTTTACCATTTGTCTCACTAAAATTCAAGTTCCAAACATAGCCTTACTGTCCTTACTTCGAGAAACATAGACACGCTTGTGAATGATTTTCTTAGTACTTGATGGTGTTCTTTTGATTTTAGGGTTGCCATGGGGATCTAACACAAGAAGAACGACAGATTCTCCTAGCAGAGTTTTATCTGCGTCACAGCAAAACCGCTATGAGAATTGCAAATGAATATTCGAAAAGGAAATTAGCCACGCCTGTGTCAAAACTCTAAGCAGCTGTGCTAAATATCTTATTGTAGAAGTATCGCGAACAATGATTGCAGACTTCACGGGTATGCTTTTCCCATTTATACAATCATTGTGGGCCCCTATATCCAGCATGCTTGTACGTTTACTTAAATACAGTCTGTCGTCTTCTTTCTCATGAAGCAAGTTTCAGGTAAGTTTTACAAGATTTTCGAGTGAACTCCATCTTGCCTTTGAAGTCGGAGGACATCATGTTGTAGATCAAATAATCCGAAGACTGGGAAGCATTACAATAACAGATGTTCAATTAAAAAAAAATCGACTAAGTTGGGCCGAATCACGAATTGACTGTAAACCATTGTAAGCAATTGCACAACATTGCAAAGGCAAGAACGTTGATTCTTTGTAATCTATTGTTAGAAGTAAAAACTGAAATAAAATTGATTTTATATGAGTTTTCAATTCAATTTATTAGATTTGAGTTTGTGCTATAGAAACAATTTATGTGGGAATGTTTTGAATTTTGATACATCAAAGGACCAGAATTTTGCAAATTTTGCACTCAAATCTGGCACATCCAACAACTCGTCCTCGAAATGGACATACATTGCTTAGCTTCAGAATGTTTCTTGACCAGTATGCAAATGGAGCCAAACATATACTATCAATGGTCACACTACAACTACAGCTGTGTTCACAATTGTAGATTAGGTATTTCTTCTTCACCAACCTTTGACTTCCCTTTTGCCCAATTCTTCAATTTCCATGGAAGTTTAGGAAACCGCAATATATAATTTGTAATAAAATGAAAACTAAATAGGAGGATATAAATTTTATCCACTTACTTACTTTGCTCCATTGATTTGAACAAGAGTTGTCATAGAAACTAGAGCACCAGGAACAAACGAACTTCCAGAAATCTTAATATTCTTTGTAGTATTGTTCTCAAGATCAAACAATCGAAACTCATAATCTTCTGTTTTTGCAATTGAAAACAACATTGTCCACGAATTTTCAACTCCACAATCGTTCATCAACCAAGTTTCGAAACACTCTCCATGTTTGTACCGACTCAGAGATAAGCAACCACCCAACTCATCAAAATAAATTTGAGATACATCATTTATTGAAAATGGCAGTTTGTAAGATCGATAATCTCGTGTCTCCAGATTGAAAGCAAAAATAAATAATTGATCCTCTCTACGAAGCCTTCTTCCAACACAATGTACCGCACCATTTAAGAAAACTAAATCCCATCTCGAATTAAAAGACACGATAAAAATTGTACATTGCACCCTCGTAAGTCTTTCTGCTATGTTTAATGACTTTGAGGGTGCCATATTTGAATTCCGAGGGTGGTTAGTGCCCATTTACCCTATTCTAGGGGTGCAAAGTGTCAAATACCTTATTAAATTTGTTTAAGGTTCTCAAGAAGGTTGAAAGACGGTATATGGATTAAAATTTCGTTTCTAGTGTATATTTCGATCAGCTAAATATTTGAATTTTTTCAAGAAATTTTCGAAAAAAACTAAGGAAAAGCTGTAAAAGAAAGTTACTAAATTAAAAAAAATAACATAGTTTATAGTTTTAAAATTACACCTTATTTCATTTTTGTCAATTCAAAAAGAAAAACTTTTCGACCAAAAATATGAAAATTTTGATCCATGGGTACAAGTCTTTTTGTTAATTAATAGCAACAATCTTCCGCCCGACCTCTTATTTTGAAAATAATGAGATTTTGGACCAACTGGGAAATTCAGATTTATCGGACGCAATTTCATTTGGGCCGCTCACTATCTTGCATTCTTTTTCACGAGTAATTGCTTGGAATAGCCTTATGGAATAACCTTATGGAATGTTGAGTGATCAATCACAAAATAAGTATTTCTGTATTTGACCAAGCTATGTATGGACAAGAATTTGCCTTTCATGCATTAAATTTTTTATCTCTTCTCTATTTCTATCTCTCATTAATTTGAATTCAATCCAACTAGAAAAACTCTTGGAGCAGGGTTCAAATTGACCCAGGCAATTCTAGGAAAACTTTAGACACAAAGCTGGCACATCCAACAACTCATCCTCGAAATGGACATACTTAAAAATACATTGTTTAGCTTCAGAATGTTTTTCTTGACCAGTCTGCAAATGAGCCACTAATTAACAGTTTTCTCTGAATAAATATTAAATTGCATCTCAGGACAAAAGAATCCAGACATAATATATTGTGTACTTGTTAAAATACACATTTTTAATTTAATAATTTACAAATATTAGGACATGCTAAAACCTTTGCTAGTCAATCAAGGTAGTCGTATCAGTTGTCTGTATAGTGACTTTGGTGCTTCCTACACCCAAACCTTCGCCATGTCGCTTCAGTTGTCGGGACTTGATAAATTCTTCAATTTTTGACTTCAACTCCACATCGGGAATTAACATGTCCGCCGTGAGATGAGACCGGTTAAATGGATCTGTCTGTAATTCCAAAATCAAATTAATAATGAATCCCCTTTTGTCTAGGATAAGGATGATGATATATGCCAAAAAAAAAAAAAAAGAGTACGGCGGGTGAAGGTTCATACACTATCACTTAAGAGATGTCTCTGAATAACTGGTCTGTCCACAATGACCTTTGATGAAGGTAAAATAACTGGATCTCTCATTAAAGTGTACTGAAAGAAAAGAAAGAAGAAGATCAAACAAGAACAATGCATGGAACCAAATTATACTGATGAAGGAATGGCAAGAAAAAGGAACTCGTGACTTGCCTGAATTGGGTCAAGGAATTCATCTGGTATGTCTCCAAGAGTAGCCTCAGCATCCATTGCCTCCGTAGCAGCGACTTTGGCTTTTGCTCCAAGGTCAACAAACTCTTGTATGAGTCGACCATCTTCCCCGATTCTCCTTAAGACATCAGCTGCAGCACCAAATAGCTAGCACCCCGAAAATGAAGTGGTTAACTAATTTCAGTCACAGAAGCTTCAAATGGGTAAGGTATTTGTATGCCTTTCAAGAATGAAATGAAACATTACCTGCTCGTTGTAAGAACGACCATCCCTTGTGATGGCTGCCGGAAATATATTATCATTGTCTCCTCTGGCCATGTTGACATAGATATTTACAATCTTCAAATACAAAAATGGAATAGTCAGATTGTTACCATGTACAAAGGTGTACAAAATACAACATTTGAGGCTTGATCACATGATGATGCACTGAAGGAAGCTACTACAAGTGGTTGTAATTTTTAAGAGACAAATGGCCCAGGTGCATATATTAAAATTTGTAAACTAAATATAGCCAAGTCAAAACGATTAACAATGGAAGATAAAAGTCCACCATGATATACCATTAATCAACCAAAACTACCAGGTTGTCTCCACAATCAAATTTCAGACTCCTTAAATTAAACTAAGATTTATAGGGATGAAAAAAGCGACTTTTTTTACCTGCTTCAGCAATAATTTTGGTCGAAACTCATACTTTTCAGGGTCTTTTAAGCTAAGAGATTTTCTTTGGGGCCCCACAAGTTGTAATAAAAAATAATTCAGCATGCTAGCAACCCTTTCAACCTGGAAGAAAACAGATATGCAGTGAGAACTCAAATGTATCAAATCCAGAACTAGTTTGAATAATCAAAAGGAAAGACTAAATATACCATCTCAGGTAGTAGAAGAGGGGCCGTAATCTGCTCTGAAGTAAATGCCAGCAAACTCACATCTTCATTCGCCAACTTCATATCAATCCTGATAATCTGCAGGCAGCAAGGAACATGCATCTCAATAAGCATTTCAAAATAATGACAAACTTAAAGATATGAAGTGAACACTAACATTCTCCTGAGATTGGAAAAGTCGCGTTCTCTCCTGCCTCTCTTCGGCTGTTCTTCTCTCCCATTCCACAGTATTAGACATCTCAGCTTCAAGTTCTTTATGTTCAAGAATTTTATTTAGACTCTCATCCAATAGATAAATACTATCATTAATCAAAAAGTTCAAAAAGTTCAGGTAGACGCCCTTCTCTTCCTCCTTAGCAATCTGAAGCAGCATGCAGTATCTTCATATAAGTGTTTATTTAAACAGAAATGAACAAAGCATAAAGAAAAACAGCTCATACGGGTAGCTCTACCTTTCTCCAAACATTACGGTGACTAGGAACCTGCCATAAGTACTCAAGGAGTTCGGCAATGTTGTGGCGGATGTTAAACTTGTCATAGAACTGGACAAGGGGCCATAAGACTCAAATCAGAAGAGCGTATATAACAGGATAGTATAAAGCAAAAGATCAAGACCAACTGCGGCCTGAGGTTCACTAAACGCGCTTATATAGATTGGAGCTAAATATGTTAACATCACCAGCAAAATAATTTATGCAGCTCACTGGATGTATCAAACCAATTGTTAAAATAAAATTGATCAATCCTGAAATTTAAACGACAGCAAAACAGCACAGCCATTATAATCTACATAACAGTTTTTTCTGAATTCCATCTTATGCTGAACACATGCTAAATTTGCATCCCTAAGCTTCAAATCAAATTAAATTTTCCGCATCACAGAAGTTAAGTGATTCAGATCCATGAGACTTATATATGAGGAAAAACTGTGCATTTCTCAAATTTGTAGTCGCATCTAATTAACTAATCACATAACTTGTCCAATCTCATTGAATTGACAGGACCCAAACATACATACTAGTAAAGGTAAGTTCATGATAATTTTGCACTGTAGATTTGGGTTCCATAGTTTTATAACTGGTTGAGGACCACATATAGTCTTGTCTAGTCTGTCACATTATTGAGTGGGCTAATTTCAATTGACAAAAGAGCTCAAGTAATATAAGCCAAGGGAATTATAAATTATTCAGTTGCACAAGGATCTAAAGTTGGCCTCTTTCTTTAGTATATATTTTCTTGTCCTACTCTCTTTAGCTTCCTTATTATTCTTCAACTCCTTCGAATATTTACACTTTCCTCAATGCAAAAACTCTTTCAGATAGTTATGAAGATCAGAACAATGGATTGAAACAAATACGTAAAAATGTAGTCTAAAATGTAAATTGTACAATGTTTAAAAAACAGTGATTAATCAATAGTTTTTAGAATATATGGGCATATTATGTTCATATTATTTTTTAATAATATAATAAGTGAAACAGTATTCCATAATTAACCAGACAACCAAATAGTGAAGGAATTTTAAGGTCTCACGTTGCATAGGGAAAAGTAGGCTTAACACTACCTTATAGAAGTAACTAGACAAGATACTCTGATATACATTACATACTGAGTAACAATCACCTGAGTGTGAGAACCTGTGAATTCAATATCAACATAAAGCTTCAGTAGATTTCTCACAAGATACTCAAGGGATAACTGATGCCCTTCAAACAAAGTTTCCGTTGCCTTCGAGCCACTGCAACCAAAAATTAGTTGAAACATGTGTGTGGACATACCAATAGAAGCAATGGAAAGTTAAACCAATTACAGTGCACTGTGTAATGAAGTTCATAAATTACACCTTCTCCGAGGCATCCAACAATTGAGGACTTCAACCATTTTGGCTCTTAGATATGGATTTCTGATGTATTCTGGACTGGCCATGAACATAATGATGAAGTTCATAAAATCATCCTGTCAAGATGAACATAAAATGTATAAGAGTATCAAGCATATTAGATGATAAAAGATCCTAACAGAAAAGAACTCTTCATATACCAGCATAACCCCATCCAACGCTCTAGGAATTCGCGAGGCAAAAATAAGTAACTCCATGGTATCTTCCACAAAATGCTCTGGCATAGAAGCAAATTCCATTGGGCAAGTTTGTGGTATAGGCATTTTAAAACCGCCTACTAGCCCGGCCAACCAAACTATCATCAACCGGTAGTAAGACAATGCACGCTGAAGAAGACTTCCATCCTATAGGATAAAAGGGCAAATATTTTAAGTAAAAGTTTTATGCAAAGATGAAGAGACCAGCCAAAAGGAAGGCAGCACCAAATAAGTTGATGACGGAAAACCATGACAAATGAGAGGTACAACCCTAGTAGAAGAGCAAATCAACTCTTAGCATTTGATTTAAGAAATGAAACGGCCATACAACTGGACTCTTGCTTTTCTGGAAAGATTAGGGTTGGCATCTCCCAAATACCACAGATGAAATGAATGAGGGTTAAAGTATATATGGTAAATGGTGTATAGCAACAAAAAGAAAGTACGAACGCCTATAAGCAATGATAGTAAGGCAAACTTTTTTACCCTTAGTATTTGAGCTTCATAGCATAACTTCTCTTGTGAGTACAACTCAATTTCTTTTTCAAGGCGGGATATATCTAGCTGCAGTTGTGGAGAAGGTGCATGCCCTTGCATCGCTTTCAAAGAGGACAAAGTATCTTCAGATCTAGAAATATCCTGAATAGGAAGTACGACATCCAAGTTATATCTTCAAACAATTCAGAAGAATAACAGACTTGAAAACTGTTCCAAGTCAAATTAACAACTAGGCAAAACCTGAACAAGATGTTTGAAGTCTGAAAATGCTTTTAGCAATCCCAAGTTAAGAACTCTTGCAGTCATGAAGAAGCATTCGCATATGAATGGATATATGGCCTTTTCACTACTTCTAGACACTGCACTATTATGTGGGAGGAGAGAAGGAACATTGACACTACTGCTAGAACTTGTAGCATCTGGCAACCGGTTTTGTCCATTGTTCTTATTAGTTGAGGAATCAACTTTGGCCGTACTACCGTTAATCCACTCAGATACTTCTTCTGAAGATGCATGCAGAGCAGTCAATTCTCTGGCACAAGATGATCAAACATATTTCAATATTTTAAATTTAGACTAAAAAGAGGTTAACAAGGATAAAAGATACATTCTCCACCTGAGTTCTAAGCGGTTGCAGTGAAATACGTATCTAGGATCAATTTTGTCCCTTTTCGTCAAATTGGCATCTAAGAATGGTTCACAGAGACGAAGCATTACGGCACTGAGATTTACAAACATGCCTGAACTAGCACAAGATAATGGGTCAACCTGTAACAAAATTCCAAGTCATTAAAGAATGAAGACGAAATAGGACTTTAAAAATGGCTCAGCCGAAACTTTAAAGCGGACCAAGGTAAAATAAAAAAAAAAATCAGGTGTTCGCATTGATGAATTCCAAAAGCAACAACTTGAGATTCATCATTTATGAAATTCTAACCAGACTAATATCCTTTGGGGGGTGGGGAGGGGGGGAGGAGTAC